>OU015743.1:102157624-102179798 GCA_907169655.1 Acomys percivali | reverse complement strand
CTATCTATCTATCTATCTATCTATCTATCTATCTATCTATCTATCTACCTATCTATGACCAACTATGATATCTATGTATCTATCTGTGTAACTATATTTATCATCTATCTATCTATCTATTTATCATCTATCTATCCATTATCTAGCAAGTGTTTGAACATTGGCAACTATCCAGGAAAGAAGCTTAGCCATCAGTATGGCCCAATGGAATCCATGAATGCATATTAAAACAGTATAGAAATATGACTTATGGACCAAAGGAAAAAAAATCACTAAGGAGTTTCAATCAGACAAGCAAGCAACTGAACAAGAAATAAAATAAAGAGATTAAACCTCATAGAAAATAAAAGGAAAAACAAGAACCCTACAATATCTACAAGGTTGCAAAATGACTAGAAAGTTTCACCGGCAGACTCCATGTGCAGACAGTTAATAAGAAACTTTGAGGACAGTAAATGTTTTGGTGAATGAAAGAAATGTTTTCTCATTAAAATCTGTTTAAAAAAATTGGATTTTCAATGGCAAAACTAATGGACCTTAAACTGTATTTGAAAACATATGATACATAACATACAGAAAAGGAAAAGAAAGGGAAGCATATACTTGTAAAATTCTTATTCAAGAAATTATGCAACATCATTGAAAATATCACTGCAGACAAATTATTAAATCTGATATTCAAAAATGTTTTAAAATTAATCAGAAAATTATTGAAATATAGAAGATATGAAGAAAGAACAAATCAGGTAAGACATGTAGCTAAAAGGTAGAATGTTAAATTAGACCTTTGCCAAATTGATGGCTATACTAAAGGACCTAACAAATCAATTACATGGCAACAAAATTTCAGAATAGAATCAAACCAAGCAAGACTCATCTATTACCTGGGAGTTTATATGTAAGTAAAAAAGTCATATGGTTTGCAGTCCCTCCCAGAGTCCCAGAGCAAGACTTAGGTTTCTGGTACGTACACCTTCGAGACTGCAGCATAAGTCTGTATGAGGACCTGCCTGTTCTTTTCAGAGCCATGCCAGTATTGCTGAAAAACAAGTACAAAGTTTGGATTAAATTTTTGATAATCTAATTGTGATATTAACTTCAAGACATTCTTAAATATCCATGAGTTGGAAAGTAGTAACAGAATCTTGACAGTATTTGGCCACCCCAGGCAGAGGTAGGCAGTCTTGCTGTCATCTTCCCATAAGGGACCATGAACTTTGGATATGTTAATGTGGTGAGTTAATAGGGTTCCTCCTATTATGGCTGATTAACCTGCCTGTTGAGATAGGAAAATGTGGCTGCAACTTAGTGGCATTCAAAAAGCATACGTTAAATAATAGAATGAATCTGGTAGAAAGATCATAGTTGTTTTTGCATTGAGAAGGAAACTGAAAGCTTTTAGGGCACTGGTGAGGTTTCTATCTCACTTCAATATAGGGCGGTTATATTTACACATAAGGATTTTATAACAAGGGAGAAAAACCTATTGTTATTATGTTGTGGCCTATTGCTTGCAATTTCTGGTGATATGACAAAAATCTGGTGCTAGACTTCTGAAAACATTAGGAAGATTATATTTTATAGTAGATTTCAATAAAATAAGATTTAAAAAAGAGAAATCTAATAATGAACTTTAAAACTGGATGTTATTCAACTTAATATATACATATACATCTAATAAATATGTATATATATAGTACATGTGTATTATATATGTAATATATATGATATATATATAATGTATATAGAATAATAGAGTCATGGATACAAAACTGAACTAATTACACAAATCCCTAGGGTAAAATATAAAACTGTCACTACGATGCTTAGTAATTATAAGAATGCTACAACAAGGAAAATAGGTAGAAAATAATTATCAATATTTAATTATGTGTATACACATACATAGTTTGCAAATATCAGTATAAATGTTATATATGTATATTATCACATATGTGCATGTTAATGTATACAAATATGTCACAATCAACCATATTTATAAATAAGTCTATATTACCAAAGAAAATATAGTAAAGCTATTGGTATCAATGAGATATATTAGTTGATATTGGTGATGAAATGCAAGTGAATCAAGTATAAACACTTAATTCAACAGCTTTGTAAAAAAGAAGGCATTCTTTGAATATTCCTATTATCAATGATAAGACAGATCTAGCAGCAGAGTGAGTGATGAAAGCCACCATATTTTAGGAATCTAAAATCTATTTGATGTGTTATCTCACTCCTAATCACTCATAAAGATGAAGTGTGATAAATTCTACTGTTTTATATAAGAACTCATAAAGTAAAAGTCATGTCAATCATTTGAGAATTAATTGTTTCCTACAGGTTCAAATAGTGACATAAGTGCATAGGCAAACATACTCACTTTGCAGATTTACCCAGTATATTTCAAGGAACACAGAGAAATGTGGGATTCTCTGAACTCTGAGGATGAGTGTAGCTGAAAAATAATGAAAGATTAAAAACAGAACATTAAAAAAATATTAAAAAATAAAAATAAAAACAGAACGTTAGTTTATCACTTTAAAAAGCTGCAGTGAGAAAGACATGAAACTTGGTCAGTGTACAAGTCTTTGATGTCCAGCGAGCATAATACATACATAGAAGGTTTATTACTAGAGTGTGTTCAAATGAGTACTACATTTGTGACAGCAACATCAACAAAATATCTCACATCAAGGCCCCATAAAAGGTTAGGAAAGAAGGCCTAAGAAAGAGAATTTCTCATCATTATTAGTTTAAAACATCTATCTAGACCTAAAAATATCTTAACCCCTAAACAACTAAGCTAAATTGTAAAATTAAAGTATCTGGTTTTCAACCCCATCAGAGACTTGAATAGGAATAAAATTTATTACCTGAGTATGCAAGGAGTGCAGGTTAGTAGCTTCCCAAATTCGAAAATGAGAGCCCGTTTGCTACCTGAGCAACCTCCCAAAATTCTCTATAATGTTGGAGCATCATCTTCAGCCTTCTGGCCCAATATATCTGGCAGACATATTTGTGAGGCAGGAACTGTTGAGGACTTTCTTACATTTATATACTTCCTGATTGCTTCATGTTCTTCTTGCTGTAGGTAGTTTATTGTATATATGTATAATAATATAAATGTATATGTAAAAAATTTAAAAAACTAATAAAAAAATTGAAAAAGAAAATTTCAGGCAAGAATAGTAAAACATATCATGAAAAAAAGCAACAAAACTTACTTCTGCTCTTGTTTTTACAGTGGATTATTTTTAAACAAGAAATGTTTTCTATAAAGAAAGTAAAGTTCATGAAAGACCTGTATCTAAAAACTTAAGATGGTCTCTTATGATAGTAGAGAACAATGAATCATGAATAATGACACAATGAATGGAGGATATTTACATGGTAGAAATCAAAGTCCAGGGAAATAATATAGCTGTTTTCAACATTTGCATATCAAGCTTGCAAAGAGTAGACTACTCATATAACCCAAGTATGCAGACATCAGTTATACAGAGGACAGTGGTTGATCAATGCTGTAAGGATTCACAATAAAGCAGTAAAGCCTTCAACAACAAAAGTCCTTCAGAGGAATTTAGAGGCATAAAAGGAGTCCTCCCAGGGAAATCAAGTGCTTGTGAGGTTCTTTATGCTTCTATTTGAAGATCCTGTAATGGTAGATATTTCTGTGGCAGGTTGGTTTGGGAAACAGAACTAGGGATGATGGTTTAATTATCCAACTAAATTCAAATACATGAGACTAAGTGAATGTTTAGACTATAGTTTTAGAACTACCAGAATGATGGACACTCATGCGAAAGGGTTGCATGTTTTCCAGAACTCTTGTTCAATTTGGGATTCAAGAGTAGAATACAGATTTCCCTTGTAGAGCTTGTAATACTATTTGGAAAATAAGAAAGAAACTCTAAAATACGTCACATGGCCTTGAGACATCCATTGTAATGGTAAGTCAAGGAATTAAATGAGAGCCAATCAGATAAATGTATACTTTTGTCAAACATAGAAACTATTCTTGCACCCAAAGAACTCAGTTTTATCATGTGTATGCCAATAGCTAATACTTAATGAGCTCTTAGTCATATTTTGCCTGTACTGTTATTTACGTGCATTATTTTTTGTTAATTTATACTAACTCCGTGAAGTAGAAGTGATGATCATAATTCAAGTAAGGTAAGTGTCTTAAAGAGTTTAAAATAATTTGTTTGATAGCAGTGCAGTTCCCCAAATTGGAATAACCAGAATTTCTATTCCAGTTTATGTGACACAAGAACCCTCATCCCCTCCCTGGATGGTCTGTGGATTACTGATGTTGCTGGAAATAAAGCTACCCTGTATTGCAAGTTTGAGAAACAAAGAGATAGAAACCTACTCAAGATGGCCTGTGTGCCTTTTGGGAGGTTGGCAGTCAAACGTGGCACCAAACTCTGGATCCAATCAAATGTTTAGTACTGTCCAACCTTCCATATGGCTGAGAGATCTGGGTCTGTCACAGATGTCGCAGGCAGCTTCCTACATCACCTGCAAGGCATATGTAACATGAATGCAAAAGCAGAATTTCTAAAAGTTACCCCAGCTGGGCTTGTAAATGGAGGCAAAGATCAGCAGAGCAGCAAGCATGGGAGCCTCGCAAAGTTGGGGATGATTCATTGTAAGGCCCTGAGTCAGCTGCTCAACGGGGAGCTGAAACGGGACATTGTGAGGGGGTGCAAGCAGGGCTGGCAAAAGAAAGGCTTACAGGATACACTGGATCACAACTTCTAACAATGTGGCATGGCTATGCAAACAACATCAGACAGGCCAAACTTACTTGCAAAAAAATCAAAGACTGAGTGACTCTTTTTGGGCAAGTGTGTCTGGCAGCCTACGAGGAGGAAAGGAAGGGCTGCAGGTACAATATGCTCTGCAGACAGAGGAGAGAGTCCCAGCTTCCATGTGTGTGAAGTGTGGAAAAGCTGAGACATGTACTGGGCTCTTCAGCCACATTCTCACCCTTGGAAAGCAATCCGCCACCAGACAAATCTCCAATTTAAATGACAGCAGAATGTATGCTTGGAGTTATCTGACCAAATTAGCAACTGAGATATTCTTGGGACTTAATTTGCACATTGAGTTTTAATAGTATTATATTTGTATAGCAGATTATGTAACCAAAAATGTTAATGGGAAAATGATTTTATTTGACTGGGAAATTGGCACCCTGACTAATTGTCTGAAAAGGAGCCAAATTTAAAATTCAGATGCTATTTGAATGAACTAGTATCAACTGAATTAGGATTTATTGTATAAAATATGCAGTTTTTAAAAATAGTCCAAGGAATTAAAAAAAAAAAAAAGGACTCAATGAACTAAGTTTGTGTAGTTCCCTGTGTTCTTGGCTGAGCTTCAGAATGACACGAATGAGACCACTGACGTCTTCAGGGAGACTTGGGCAGCATGGGGCAGGGGAAATGGCCTGCTCTGAACATACTGTAGGAACATGGGTTTTGTTTGTTCCTTTGTTTGTTTGCTTTTTTGTTTTGGTGTTCATCAGGAGGATGGGTGGGATTCTGTATACCATTTAGCCAGATAACAATTATTTGCCAAAATATTTGGTTACTTTTGTATGAATACATCAAAATAATGTATGTTTATTATATACATATATATGTATGTGTGTGTGTGTGTGTGTGTGTGTGTGACATGACATATACACTTAGGAATAACAATGCTTTGCATGTGATATTTACTGTGCTTGGTATTTTATGGAAGGTCAACATTTATGTAACTCATACTGATATTTTTCTTACTGTGAAATTTATTAGATACTAACAGATACTAAGTAAGAAATAATACTGGGTGGCAATTATTTTAATGGAAGGAAGTACTGATAAAAATATTTTATTCTTTGAAAATATCTCCTTTGTTAGTGAACTGTTATGATCTTATTCTTCAAGATACCCCTGTCTCCTCTTGAGGAAGCTTGGATCTTGTAGGTAACAGTTAAGTGACCCTTTCTTTCCTAACTTGCCTTTTGGGGGTATGGAACCATACGAGGCTTCTACAGAAAAGCCTTTTCCGCATCACCCCATATCTGGCAGCCCCCCTCCTTAAGACAACATCTTCAAGTTGCCATAGACAACTGTGAGTGTTAAATGAATATCTTTGACAGGAGCTAAGACTTTTGGGCATTAAGATAAAGTTTTGCTTCTTTCTTGGCATGCCAAGATTGAGTGTGTGCTTTGACACTAGTAGTGGAGGATGTGATCAAGGCAACTTTCAGAGACTCAGAGGTGTCGGAAGAAGGAAATATCAGCAGTAGTCAAAAATATCGAGGTAATCCCCCACCTAAAGAATCCCGGAAAGTCAGTGAATGCATTGTGCCTCTTGGCTGGTAGCACCTCCTTTTCTATTGTCAAATGTCCCATAACCTGCCTTTCAATGTCTAGTGTAGCAGTTCTCTTAGAGAGAAGCACAGAGTCAGACACAAAGCCATGTGCAAAAAATTTAACAGTGTTTCTTCATTCATTCACAGGAATGTTGTTATCGTTGGGTGAGAGTTCTCTGGATATCACATAGAAAGAATATTTACTTTGTTTGTTTGAATTTCTTCAGGAGCTGAAGCCATCAGTTTTTAAGTGAGTAAGGGTTTCCACCTTCCTGGTTTGGTTCAGGCTTAGGATTGCATAATACGAGTATATTTCCATTGTGGATATAGGAAACATTTTCTTGCTGGTGATGAAATAATGTAATTTTTTCCTTGATCCATAGTATGTATAAATTGATGTCTACTGTTACAAATTGAGACTGATGGATTATTTTTCACACTGAGACACATATCCCTATATCCTATAACCAGGCTAAGAAGCAAGACAGCAAGCTTTACAATCATTTTAATTTTCTGAATACTTTCATTTTGCTCATTTTTTCAAATTTTGAAGGTAGCAAAAGTCACCAAGTAGAGGTTATACCTGTATTCACATATTTTGGTTTTGTAAGGTTCTAATATCTTCATCACATAATTTGCACTAATATTTAATTCATTGCACGTAGCAACCTGTATAGCTATAAGAGAGGACATAAATTAGCATTGCAGAGTATGAACATTTGCTTCATGGCAAAACTGTTTTTTCTGGCAACCATTTTGCATTTTTAAAGCCACAAGCACCCTGTGTAACAGAACTCCAAGCATCGGGGCATCAAACTGGAATACAGATACTGTAACTAAATGAAGGAGGGCTGAGGGGTTAAAAAACTTTGCTGGATGATTTTTTTTCCATGGCTGCCCCAAATTCATAATTTCAGTAGATGAATGAAGTGAGTCCCATTTGGGATTGATAAACTTGCTGGAAGTGGGTGAGAGCCTTCTGCTCTGCTGGAGTTTGTAAGTAGTTTCTAGGAGCTGCTTTCTGCACAACTGAAATTGATTGGATTGTTTTATTTTTCTTCTGGCAAGAAATGTTTTGCATGTCTGCATATTTTTCTCTCTGTTCTCATGGTTGGCTTGATGACAAGGCTTTCTGCAAGATCCAGACACAGAATGTTTCCTCTGTGAGAGCTCTGCATGCCCTGTTCTGATCTCGGTTCCACCTTGGATTGTTAGCTTTGTTCCTTGAATAACTTTTACAGTACCTTACTGGCTTTTTATTTTGCTATTGCAGATTATTAGTTTCTGCCACTCACTCATATACCATGTTGTAAGACTTTACTTATCTACTTTGCACATTGCAGGCCCAGAATGACTTACTTACATTTTTACTGTTTCTAATCTGAATATAAATAGACACTCATTTTCAGATTTGAAAGGTTACAGGCACATTACTCCCAGTTGAGGAGGTGATACTAACTATAGAGCTCCATGGTCTAGGATTCCCTGGTGTTAGCCCAGTGACTTCCTCAGACTGTTTCTTAGCCAGCAACTCACAGCAGAGCAGGGCGTGAGTAGCAGCCTACACAGAGTGCTTTCTTAACCTTCATGAAGAGAGAGAGAGAGAGACAAGAAAATACATTTTCTATTGAACATTCTCTTTAAACACCTCGTGTGTCACAAGAAATATCTTGTTATTTGTAAGAAAAAAAGTAAAATAATACTCATGCCTCATAATCCATTAACTGGCAAATGCTCCTTTTTGCTTTTATGGTTTGAAAACAAGAAGTCATTGAAAGTAAACCAAGTTATAATTGCTTGTAACCCAATTAACAGTGTCAAAATTAATAAAAAAGTAAAGGGCTGATATCCATTGTTCTGTAGAGGGTAAGGTGGTCTACTACGGCCTTTCTTGAAGTTACCCTTTGTTTCCATTGTAACTTGAAATTTTGTATGATAGATGATGAAATGATGCAAGTCATAATTATGATCTCTCCTATGAAAAGTATATTATAATACAACAGGGAAGTAGATGTAGCTACCTTTATACATGTATATAGACTATTGCCGGCTAAATGCTGCATAAAGTTAAGTGGAAATTTAAGTATATTTAAATAAACATTTAGGCAATGAAAGTAATTTGTTACCAATATTAGAATTATTATGTTCAGGAAAGCCTTTTAGATTCAATTGCTTGTCCCACTTTAAATGTATCTTCTTTTAAGCAAGTTATGTAAACTTTCACCTATAAAATTGAACTAATAAAATGTATGTTTAGTTGTTATGAAAATTAAATGCGTCAGTGTATATAAAGTTCTTATAATGGTATGTATGCAATATAGTAAATACACTATAAGCATTAGTCATTGTGCTGTAACTATGTTGCTTTACATGTAACACCCTGGTGCTAATCAAGCACAATCAAAACAAAAGAGATATGAAATACTGAGTGTTATTATAAATAATAATAGATCTACTAGTTAATGGGCCTTTCGAGTCCTTAAATCATATAAAGAAAAAAGGGTTTTCTTTATCCAAGAATCACAAATAGTGGCTGCCAGGGAGAGCAGGGTTCCTGCATTCTCAGTCACCCACCTTTCAGCTATATTTAATAGCTATTCAGGCATAAAATCTTAAACAAACGTTAAATACGTGAATGCAACAAAATTTAAATGAGTTAAATTTCAGGTTCATTTGAGAAATATTTGTGTATGATAGTCATTGAAAGGACTATACATGGATGAATTTTAAACTTAGTCTTTAGAACTTGGGATAATAGAAATCATCTCTCTCAGTCTCTCTCTCAAAAAAAAAAAAAAAAAAAAAAAGCAAATCGCGAGATAAAATAGCAAATCTTGAGGTAAAATAAGTCATTGTTCTGTGTTTGTTAGCACAGGCAATGTGGTGGTTTAGGCTACGGTTTCCCCACTTTGCCTGAAATGTCTTCCTTCTGAGTTTTCACATGTAATTTCCCTTCTTTCTTTCTGGAGAGCTGCGAGTTTCTCCAATCATGAGGATCAAGTGTGATATCTTTTATCAGCACGTGAGCTGCTAGTTATAAGAAACAGGCACCCCTTTTGTATTTCAGGATTTGAGACGTAGCTGACTTGAAGGGAACTACAGATAAAGCTTATATCAAAATGAGTAAGAGTCAAATTATAAGCTGGTTCATGATACAAAGATATATAGATAATATCAAAGAATCATGCATTTCAGGCTTAGGACTAAGGAAATCAATCAGATATGGTCCTTCGTATATTACAGGGGAAACCTGGACACAATGATACTAAAGTATTAGAAATTTAAAACAAATTTAAATGTACTTTTCTTTTCTCGCTCTTGGGTTTTCCTGGGGAGTACACAAAATACTAATTTTCACCATCTCACAGTGCCCTTACATTATGAACATTTGATAGCAAGTAAACAATAATTATTACTGACCTTATAATAGATTCTGAAATACTAAGCAGTATTTAAACCTTTATTGGGACTGGAGAGACTGGAGAGTATCATCATTAATTAGGATGCTTAGACTATGTATGTTACTTGCTAAAGCGTTTATTTTGCAAAACAAAGGGGAATTAATAGGGAAAGCAATAGTGTAGCTTATTTTCCTAATTTATAATCTTTTGTAGGAGTCCACATATATGAGAAAGTATGAAACCAACTGGGCTATTTTATAGCAGGAATTGGTTTCATCGCAAGTGGGGCTAGATCATAATTGATGATGATAAATTATTGTTATTTTTTTCCTGACGATAGCCTTATGTTTTATATTACTTATACAGTTAAGCCTTTGTTTAACTTATCTTAGCCTCAAACTTAGAAATAGCGATGCTTGCTTTTGGTCCTTGCAAAAACTCTTGCTGTTTCTCTGGGAAGCACAACCCTAGTGCTTTTTCGCCCTCCCTCTCTTCCCTCCCCTTTTCTTGAAGTGCTTCTTTTGTCTGTCTCCATTACACCAGCGCAAAGGGACACAGTGTTTCTGCACAGTGGGAGTTGGCAATCTCCGAAGAGGCTTTTCCAGCACTGCTTTTTAGACTGAAATCATTACAATCTTCAATAGCTACTTGGATTAAAAAAAAAAAAAAAAGGAAAGAAACTAGCACATTATTATTCTCAAAACCATCTCAATGTAAAAAGAGGCTATTTGCTTGGTTCTCCCCCTGCTTCCCGCCCTCCCTCCTCCCACAGCCCATCTTGCTTCTTTTCTTTCTAAATGTGTTTCCTTCACACCTAAGTTTAGTTTGCACGGTTCTGATTCACTAATTCTATTCAAACTGAGTATACAAATGCATTTTTTCCTGTTGGTTCTGAATATTTTTACATTGCTTATGCAAAGAACGGTCGTCCGATATCTTGCACTCGTTGGCATTTGATTTTTATCTTTTTAGAATGTAAAATTTATCAGCACTGACCCAAGCAATGCTTTCAAACTCAGAAGTTATTAGCAGGTTAACTTGATGGAAAGTGGTTTTAATAATAACTTTACAACAATTTCTAAGTAGGTGAGAATTCTTCTTCATAGGTATGCATGTATCAAACTCTGATCCCATGGTTTACTGAAGGTTCCTAAGTGTGTGCTTTCATCTCTAGTAGCATGTTTACACACATGCCCAGGAGTGACCCGAACTACGTGGAAGCAAGCGACTCAGGGCGTGAGGGGCTGTTGGCAATGCCTTCACCCCATGAGAGGGATTAGCCTAGATGAACACATAACATTTCCAACAGAGGTTTGTGGTGTTGTCTTGTAATTTATTTGTTCTCTTCAGTGAGCATAACTATGAATAATGAAAGGGAATGGCATGAATAAAAGAGAGTAATTTATGTACTTTATCAAACCTGTACAACCAATTTATATCCTATGAAACAACTTGATGTATGTGTATTCAAATAAAATAAAAATAATATTTTCTGTTGTTAAGTAAGTGTGGAAAATACCAAAAGAGAGAAAACAAAACAAACATCTATGATTTGTTATCTATGCTTTTTATTTTCATGTCTTTTAAAAATAATGATTCAGTGAAAAGTCAGAGTATATTTGGTCCCACTTGAACCTACAGTGTTCCCTGGTCCAACATGGAATCTTCCCAGAAGATGTCAGTAAAGCTATTCTATCCTTCTGCCTCTAGTCATAGGGCTTCAGATACAGTAACCACTAAAGAGGATTTTTTTTAAATTAATGTTTTGTTCATACTATTTATATACACTATAGTTAATTGAGTCCATTTATTTTTTTAGAATTTAATTTTGCTTCTTAAAGTTACTTCACAGGAACAAATGCAAGCTTACCTAAAACCATATTTATACAATACAGCTCAGCAGTATTTTTTCCTGACAAAATTTGGTCTATTCTTCAGGGTGTAGTTTAAGTGATATTGTTCCACGAACCTCCTTTCCCATCTCTGTTGTATTGGGTTTCTACCAGCTTCGTTTGCAGCCCTGTGTCCATGCATTTTCTTTCTGTGGTGCACATTAAACATTCTTCTGAAACATGGGCATTTATGTAGCAAAACTATGTCCCTTGTCTTGAAAAGCCTTCGGGATCTCTGTGCTGTGTTCTTGCTCCTCGGAAGACCTCCCTTAGTACTTCACTGAGACTTGTTGCATGCTTGACTGAAAAAAATTGAACACGAATGTGTTTTAGAATCTCTTCTGTGTGACAAAACCTCACTTTAAAAAAAATTATTTATTTCTTCATTTTACATCCTGGTTACAGCATCCCCTCCTCTCCTCCCAGTTCCTCTCTCTCACACCTCTTTCCCCATTCTCTCTTCTCCCTATACTCAGAAATGGGGAGGTCCCCCATGGGTACCAATTTACTCACTTATGTTTGGCTATGCATTAGAAACACAGCAAGTATGACGTAAATAATACAAGACAGCTATAGGAACGAATCAGTACATTTCATTGTCTTCAAATCTATCTATCTATATCTATCTATCTATCATCTATCTATCATCTATCTATCCTCATTAATATGGAAGTATCACAGATGAAATTCTGATATTAAAGAAAAGCCATGAAAAATGTGTGCATAAATTTCATTTTTTATGCTCTGTCAATAGAACTATAATGTGAAATAGAGTGAAGAGTTCGGCTTTCGTATTGCACCTGCAAATTACAGCTTTTTAAAATGCACCAGTTGCTCAAAAGGTTATGAATGATGTCATTTGCATCCACATAGGGAAAGAGTCTTGCTTGACTTTTCAGATCTGTTTACAGAGATCCAAAATGCTCTGCCTATTTGTTTATCTAAAATATGTTTCTTTGTGAATGCCAGAAAGGAATTGCTACTGTAATCCCAGGTATCAATTTGCTTCCTGTAGGATATTGCCTTATGATCCCTGCTCAGTATCCTTTTATTTTTTTATAATCCCAAACCCTAGAGGCATCATTTCAGCCTAAGTCAGTGATTTAGAGGCTCTCTTGCTTTTATTTATAAATGTGTATGCCATAAAAAGTTATGTAGCTCGGAATATAATGAAAACTGCTCGCAAAATTTTGCTTTGAAAAATCACAAACATGTCCTCATAAATATAGCTTCAGCCCAGCCATGCATTTTCTTACTACAGGTAGCTACCTACTTCATACGTTTGTTTGGTATTCAGAATCATGTTACATTTGAGATTCTGGTTATTGGTGTCCCAAACAATCATCCTATGTATTAGTATATATATATTACCAAACTTCCCAGTCATCTTTTCTTCCTGGAAAATTTCAGACCAAATATTATGACCAAAACTGAATACCTTCTGCTAAGTAAAAAAAAACATTCCATGATTCTGGCTTTAGGTTACTGGGTGGAACAGAACTGAGGTGTGAGGAAGATTGAAAGGAAGTAAATTTTACAAAGGATCTAGGGCTTTGGAAGATGCTATATGTGTGTGTGAACTAAGATTACATATATATATATATGTATATATATATACATATATATGTACATTTCTCATTTCAATACCCATTCTATTTCATGAAGCAATTAATATATTGTGTATGTCAAGTTACAAGTTGAATGTTCATAGCTTGGCATTTTTTCCTCACTGGGAGCTTTAATTCTCAGATATTATTTCACTAGCATAAGTGATGCAGAATGTCCAAATAAGAAAAAGGCTTAAGGTGGTGGGAAGATAGGAAAGGAAGAAAAGAAAAGGAGAAAAAGGAAAAGGGGTGAGAAAAAGGAAAGATAAAACTTTAATAAATTATTTTAACCGTACTTTTTGGTTAATGATAGGTTAAGTAAGACCTACTGTTTTGATTTAAATATATTAATTTCAATGGATGTACTCATGCTGACATAATAGAAATGTTTTAAGGTAATGAATCATTATTTTAAAGGTCACCAATTGGATTCCTCCACCTGAATAATTTTCCACCTGCCATTCTGCAGGTGCATGGTTTCACACCTGCAGCTTCGTTGGCTTGGGAAGTGTCCTGGGTGTTGCCAAGCTTTAAGCTGGAAACAAACATACTTTTAAGCCCCAAGGTCTGTGGCTAATCTTTGTCACTCAAAGTTTTGGATGTTTGGTTTTAAAAGTTAGTTTTCTCTTTCACAATTTTCAAGGAAAATATGGTGAAAATAGCGTGATTTCTATGTGTTGAGGATAAGTGCCACAGTGAGCACTTACACAGACATTTTGGGAATTCTTATTTCTTGCTCTATTATAGTTTACCTATATTGACCGTTTGTAATTTTTTTGAGAGTTTCTTCAGTGCCTATTGTATTTACATATTTTTGCTCCTCCCACTCTCCCAACCCCTCCTGTGTCCTTCATTTTAAATTCATGACCTCTCCCTTCCTCTTTAATAATTATTGCTACACATAAATAATATACAATAGAAATAGAGCCTGTTAAGTCACTTGTAAGTTATTTTGTTCATAAGTACGTGTATTTAAGACTTTCCCCTTGGAATTGGCTTACATATCAGGGTACTAATCCTTACAGGATACTGATTTTCCTTCTCTTGCCTATTAATTATCTGTAATTCTTCATGTAGGTGAGATTTTATGCATCTAGATTGACATGTCAACTGGTGTTTTCATTATATCGGGCTTGTTGTGTGACCATAAGATCTCAACATATTTTTGAGATTCCATTGGTACAGCTCTATATCATAGGTGGTAATATGTAAAAGACAGTATGTCACAGGAGGCACCACATTCTTCTGCTCTTCCAATCTTCTGTTCCCTCTTCCAAGATGCGTTCTGAACCTTAGGCTTTACATTGTGGAAGTATCAGTTGGGCTTGGATACCTCAAATTTTATTTTTCTCTGCATTTCAACAGTTGTGGATTTCCTGAATAGTTTTTATTCTCCACAGAATCAATCACTTCTTCTGAGGTGTAGCAAATGATACACTTATTTGTGGGTGCAAAGATCAGTTTTTAGAATGGAGGTAGAAAAGTATACTTGTTTAGAAAAGTGGAAGTAGGTTCTCTTTTAGTGTCAATGACCTGGACAGCCAAATGCGGTTGGCTAGCTTTACAATCCCAGGCACGAATTTCCTCCTAGTGACCATGCTATATCTCCAATTATGTGGCAATATTTCCCATTTAAGACATAAGTGCCACTATTGTAGTGCTAGTGTCATTTTGTTATGCTGGCCATTGTTAAAGTTGGAAGCCTTTACAGCTGGGAAGAAAAAAAATGATTGGTTTTATTTTTTCCTTTAGTATATTTCACAGCATCTTTGGATATCATGAGAGCTAGTCCTTAAAGAGTAGGCATCAATGTCACTTCTAGCACAGTTACTCCAAGTACTATGTCCAAAGTGTAGCAAAAACAGTATTCTATATCATTCTGGGTTTCTCTTGGACTCTCCTGACCAGCAAGTATATGAAGGTTTCCCATGCCTAGCATTTGACTTTTGTTTGTCTGTGATTCTCCAGGGATGAATTATCACACAAGTAATGAATGACAAGCACACACATACATTCATACACATTACATATTTAGTAATGCTTTTTGTTTTGATTTTGAAGACAGGGTTTCTAACTGTTGCCCAGGCCATCCTGGAACTTTCTCCGCAGACCAAGCTGGTCTTGAATTTAGAGATCTGCCTGCCTCTGCCTCTTGAGTGTTGGGATTAAAAGAATGTGCCACCACTGCCCAGCTACATATGTATTTTTAGATATACATAGAAGGATGTTTTTCCATTTCATTTCTAAACTTATTTAGTGTTATTTATCCCTTCTCACTCTGTCTCCTTTAGTAATGACCTTTCACTTGCCCATTGACTCCTGAATAGCACCTGTGCCATCTTATTCTCTTCCCTTTATGACCCTACTCCCACATAGCCTCCTTTTACTTTCCTGCTTTCTGTGGTTTTCTTCAAAATAAATCCTAAAGACTCAGAATTAGAATCTATATAAGGGAAAAATAAATATTTGCCTTTCTGGGCCTACGTTACTTCACTCAGGTATTTTCTAATTCCACCCATTTGCTTCAGTTTTCATTTTCCTACAGCTAAATATAATTTGGTGGCATGCATGGACGGAATTTCCTTTTCCATTTACAAATTGAAATATATTTAGGTTATTTCTCTTTCCTAGATACTTTGAATAGAGTGACAGTGACCATGCAAGTATTTATCTAGTACGATGTCAAGGCTTTGAGGCATATGTTGAGGAGTGAGTCAGTGCTGGATCTTTTAGTTGTGGGGGGATTTTTCACACTGATTTCCAAAGTGGCAGTATCAGTTTCCGATCCTACCAGCAGTGAATGGGGGTTCTTTCCCCACATTCTTGATAGAATGTGTTAATAGGTTTTTTTAGTTTTGTTTTGGATTTTTTTTTTATTCTTAACAATTCTGTCTCTGGTACAATGGAATCTCAAAGTAGCTTTAATTTGCATTTTCCTAATTTTTAAGAATTGGATACTGTTAAAGAAGTGTATTGACTGTTTCTGTTTCTTTTCTTGAGAACTCTGTTTGCACCATTGCCCATTTTTTAATTGAATCATTGGATTTTTAGATTCCATTTTTGTTCTTTTATATATTCTGGATAAAAACTTTTGTCAGATATTCAGCTGTCAATAACTTCCTCGGACTCTGTGAGTTTACTCTTTTGCTGTGCATAAATATTTTAAAACTTTTGAGGTCCCATTTGTCAATTACTGACCATATTCCTGAGATGAATTGAGCAACACATTAACTCTAGATACCAGGGATTATCCAGGGCTGTGTTGGCACAAAACTTTGTGCCTATGCAAGCGTGTGAAGCCAAAGGGAAGTGGGTTCTCCATAGAAAATTTCAATTAAAAAGAATCTTATGCTGAGTTATAAAATGATTGTGGATATTATCAGATAGGGTGTCTAAAAATCATTGGGTCAGGAAGTCTTATTTGAATAACCAAGAATCAAGCTTCTCATTTTTTTATTTAGCATAAATAAAGAGGAAAACTATCTGAGAATATTGCTATATCCTTTAAGATCCATGTCAGAGGCCCATGAAGATGATGATGATTCTTGATGCCCAAACATCTTGTGAAGGCTCCTGTAGGTTTTTACACAGTCTCTAGAGATTAGGCATAGGCTCTTCCTAGCTAAGCACTTAGAGATCTGGAAGACCATAGCCAGACAAAGAAAGTTCAGAACTGTCTTGGCAGCAGATTTTAGAAGGCTAAGGAGCTCAATTGAAGAAGATAACAGGAGTATCTGTCTGTAGTTCATTTATAGCTTCTAAGACATGTGAGGTAGCTGTTCAAGACATTACTTACTGTGACAACAAATACAGACACTGCTCTTAAAATAAGTCTATCTTTTCTTTCTTCCATTCATTCATTAATTAATTCATTCATTCATTCTTCCTTTCTTTCTTTCTTCCTTCCAACCAATCCAGGAAAATCAGAGTTTACTTTAGTATTTCATGACTGCTCTTTTTCAATTAAAGCTTATACAATATCTGAGTATTTCAGTCTTGAATAAAAACAAGAAAAAAATTTAATTACAGCCCTGGTGGAGATTGAACTATGGAAAAATGTACAGGTAGTTTTTAATTTTACCTAATATTAATGGGCTGGGCATATTGGAGATGAAAAAAAAAACTGAATGCAATACTAAGCTCTTAAGGTCAAAAACAAAAACAAAAACAAAACCCTGCATGATCAATAGCTTGTTTTACTGTAAAAAAAAAAAAACCTTCTGGGCTTAAATTTTTGTTTTCTTGTATTAAGATGGAAACCCTGAAGAGCAAGAATGAGGGCTAATTAAAGAAAGAAAAGGAGAAAGCATATATATCCCAGTGCAGGGGGCTCTCTATCAGGGGCACTATATTTTCCACATGTAAAGCTATATAACAAGATATTTTTATCTAAACCATGAATTATTTCAAGAATTGTTTTAATAAGGATTTTTCTAGCAACCAAAATGAATTCAGCAACATATCCTAAAAGAGAAAAGTGATTATTTGCCTAGTTCTCTCTCTCTCTCTCTCTCTCTCTCTCTCTCTCTCTCTCTCTCTCTTTCTCTGTCTCTCTCTCTGTCTCTGTCTGTCTCTCTCTCTGTGTATGTGTGTGTGTAAGTGTGTATGTGTGTGTTTGTGTGTGTGTGTGTGTGTGTGTGTGTGTGTGTGTGTGTTTGTGGTCTCATTAATTCCTCTTAAAATTTTACTCGAACATTTGGGAAATAATCACCCCGTTGTCTCTTGGAATGACTATATAATATGTATTCAACATATCAGTGATGATATTTTGTATGTGGCTACTAAAATTGTTTTTATCCTAAAATGTAAATGTTACTGGGTGAGGTAAAAATCTTGATAATCTGATGTCATAGATTCAGACTGTGGCTATCTGCCTTTTCTCTTTTAGAATAATTTGAGTGTGAAATGCATACACATATTGTTAATGATACAAGTTTTCCACATTGCTTAAAGGAGTGGAGCAACTTATTTGATTCTGTCTATTCTTTGTTCTCTCACAAAGAAGAAATAGAAGTTGGCAGGAGTTGGAAAATGAATACATTAATAAAGCAGGGAGACATTAAAAATATCATGAAAGACAATTGTACATTAGACTTAACACTGGCAGGAGGAAAAAAAAAGTAGGAAATAAATTCATTATCAGATCTGAACAAGGAATCCTCAGCTATAAAAGTCTTCAATATGTGAAAAATCTGAATGTTGAAGACCCTCATATAGCCCCTTTTCGCCCTTCCTATGTCCGGGTTCCCTAGTCTACCTCATTCTCTTTGTACAGCTTTCTATCTGCCTCTGTGAACTATTTAGTTTTTCCTGATTGACTATAACACTCACGGGATATGTGACAGCTAGGGTGGTATGCACTCAGGGGGACTTTTCTAAAAGGTTCCAGTCTGAACAAAAAACCCAGAACACTGCTATTAAAATGCTTTAGAGGACTTAATATTGGATTCTGATGTATATTTCGTAATAATCCTTCTGCCCACAAGATTGGCAGCTCCTTGAATATGGAGGCCATGTTAATCTTCCCTATGATATTTTCACCAATTCTACTATTAAGATTTTAAAAGATTTAACTGAGAAAAAATAGAGAAAAATGATAGCATAAGTTAAAGTTCGTGGAAAATTATAATTAAAACTTTAGAAACATCATAAGTTTCTAATAAAATTACAACAATTCTATACTATACTATACTAATTTCTGTTAAGAAAGGTAATTGTAATTAACTGCCTGAGTAATTTCTGAATAAAAAGTCTTCTTAGATGTCTGAGGAGATGCTGTTAAGTGGAGCCATTTAGCATGGGATATTACATATTCGATATCGTCAATAAGTATTGATGATATGTATACAAGCTTTTAAAGAATAATTAGTTAACCTATATTAGGACCAGATGTGTGAGTTCAAATATAAGTGATCTGTTAATACATATTTATACCCATTTTCATCTTCATACTAATGACACCAAGATGACAAATATCTATTAGTTATGAGAAAAGAGCTAAGAAACTTATTAGATTTTTATAAGTGGACAGTACTACAGGAAATAGTGATTGGTATGGAGACAGAGAGTAAAAAATCTAGATTTCCCAGTCTATAATGGTTGTAGTGAAACATAAGTTTATATTTCTTGGGATTATCCAGTTCTTTTGTCAAACATGCTTATATTTGATTAACATGGATTCTTTACCAAAATATAAATAATTATAAATCAATTGTTCTGCTTTACAAATTGAAAGTGAAGTATAGGCAATGCTTAATTTCTAGCTAGAACCAACAATCTTTTTCCCAGTAAAATAATCTGAAAATGAGTTGCAGCTGCAAAAATTACTATTTAGGTAAAGAAAAATAGTAAATTTGCTTAGGGAAGTGGTTCTCAACCTGTGGGTCATGACTCCTTTTGAGTCAAATGACCCTTTCACAGGGGTTGCGTATCAGATACTTCAATTATAATTTACAACGGTAGTAAGATTACAGTTATGAAGTAAGAATGAAAATCATTTTATGGTTTGTGGTCACCACAACACGAGAAACTGCATTAAAGGGTTGCCTCTCTAACAATTGTGCCACTGTTGTACTAGTGGACATATCTTGCCTGGCCGATTGGTACTATGGAATGTAGGATTCACAGCTGCATGTGGCCATAGATACTTTTTCTTCTGTCACCTTTTGGCACTATGAAAGCTAATGTACTATTTCCCAGCTTTCTTTACAGTAAACAAGACACCATGAGTTCTTGTTTTAGCTAATGAAGCATGAGAAAAATAATCTGCTGAGACAATTAGTTTCATCTCTTTTCTGACACAGGAAGGGCTAACTATGGGTATGGGTTACCTTTTATCTTTGAACATAGGGTTGTTTGAGATAGAGATGACCAATTTTACAACTAAATGCCAATATGCGCCATTATGGAAAATGTAACAATGTGACAATAGCAGTGCAGAATGATGGGAAACACTGTGTCCCTGCTCACTTCACTGAGATGTTGCACCGCGCATTGGCCAACTCCTTCTAGATGTCTCCATATGACTTAGATGACTATGTTACTCAAGTGGAAATGAATCATTATTCAACTCACTATTGTTACCACCATTTAATGTGAAGGTTTTGATAGTCTTTCTCATTGAAAATTGCTTTTATCTTTCTTCGTGAAAAAATTGAAATGGTTCCTTTCAAGTTGCTGGACCTTTGGGGAGATAAGGACCCTGTCATTAGCAGGATGAGAGATTTTTATTTCAATCAGATCTTGTATTTATTATAATCCAAGCCAGCGCCTATGTTGTTTGGAGATAATCTCAGGCTGCTTGTTCACCTTTAAACTATAAATTCTGATTAAAATCAGAATGTACCACTAGAAAGCATCATGCATGATTTTTACAGGCCGCACATAAGTGGTTTCACTGAGTTGGGTATTGATGCACCTGCATCATTCTATAGAATGCTTCATAAAGCACTTCATACAATTCCTGTAAAAATGGCAGTTTATAAAGCAAGATTATAGAAGACATTGTACCTTGCCTAAATAGTTCTTCATTTTGTTTTTCTAATAGTTACATAATTGTTTATATTCTGGACACACTATAAATCAGTTCAATTAAATTTTTATTTTATTTCCAATTTTTACTATTATAATCAATATTGTAGTGTGCACTCTTGTACCTATATTTTTATATAATTGTACAAATATTGTTGTAGGCTTCTTATACAAATATACACATGTGATCTGTTGTTTAGATGTCACAATGTCCCCCAAATTCCAATGGTTATGTTAAGAAACCATAAAAATTACCTTTGTTTATAGTAAGGAATTAATTTTAATCTATTTAATTTTCTTTTTTTCTGTCTAAATATTATGCCATTCCAAGTATTTTAGAAAAGGGTGTGAAATGCATATAATAAAAGGGATCTTTGAGAAAATTCACATTGCAGAAAGGCTTTAGGAGAATTGTAAAGAACTCCTGATTTACATTCCCTTGAGTAGCATACTCATCTAAGTCATAACAAGATGCCTGGGAGGAGTTGGCCAATGCGCACGTGCAACATCTCAGTGAAGTGAGCAGGGACACAGTGTTTCCCATCATTCTGCACTGCTGTTGTCACTTTGTTACATTTTCCATAATGGCGCATATTGAAACTTGGTTGTAAAACTGGTCATCTCTATCTCAAACAACCCTGTGTTCAAAGATAAGAGGTAACAAAAAAGCAACCCATAATTAGCCCTTCCTGTGTCAGAAAAGAGATGAAACTAATTGTCCCAGCAGATTATTTTTCTCATGCTTCATTAGCTAAAATAAGAGCACATGGTGTCTTGTTTACTGTAAAGAAAGCTGAGAAACAGTACGTTAGCTTTCATAGTGCCAAAAGGTGACAGAAGAAAAAGTATCTATGGCCACATGCAGCTGTGAATCCTACATTCCATAGTACCAATCTGCCGGGCAAGATATGTCCACTAGTACAACAGTGGCACAATTGTCAGAGAGACAACCATCACTCTCTGATTCCGATAAATTCTCATCATCAGCTGTACGATGGGCAAAATGTTTTTCTACTGCCTGAGGAGTATTTGCTAAGTATGGATTCTGGAAGACAAGTTAACCTTTTTATGGACAGGGCTTCTGGTAAGTTGACCACACTTTGGTGGATGGCCACAGACATAAGAATATATAGTTAGTATAAATTGAACTTGATGAGATTTGAAAAACTAACAAAAATTAGATGGTAAGGTATAGGAGATATATCTAAGAACAGTAAGATATGGTGGTGGATATGGCTCAAAACACATGAATATGAAAATTTCAAAGAGCTAATTGAAATATTAAAAAATGAGTCCATAAGACTGGAGGATACAGGCAGAAAAATTTAAACCCCTACCCTGATCTAGCCCATGGACAAGACAGTC
>OU015743.1:102140370-102157224 GCA_907169655.1 Acomys percivali | reverse complement strand
TAGCCAGATCATGGAAACAGCCTAAATGTCCCTCAGTAGAAGAATGGATAAAGAAACTGTGGTACATATACACTATGGAATACTACTCAGCTATTAAAAACAAGGAATTCCCTAAATTTGTGGATAAATGGATTGAGCTAGAAATGATCATAATGAGTGAGGTAACCCAGAAGCAGAAAGACTCAAATGGTATATACTCACTTATATCTGCATACTAGCCCAACGGGCATGTCCCACGAAAGCCTTCACTTACCAGGAAACTGGAACAGAGGGAGGACATCCTATTGGAACTCTAGGTGAGAGAACCATGTGAGAATAGCAATGTAGAAGGATCCAGTGGGTCCTAGAAACCTACAAGTAGAACATTATGATAGGCAGATTTTGGCCAAGGGGTCCCGCTCAAACTAAGGCCCTAGCCAAGGACAATACAGGCGGTAAAATTTAAACCCCTACCCAGACCTAGCCAATGGACAGGACAGTCTCCACACTTGAGTGGAGAGTGGGATATGACTTTCTCAAGTACTCTGGTGCCTCACATTTGACTATGTCCCCTGGAGGGGGAGACCTAGTGGCGCTCAGAGGAAGGACAGCAGGTCACCAAGAAGAGACTTGATACCCTATGAGCATATACAGGAGGAGGAACAGTCATAGGGAAGGGGAATAAGGGGAAAATGGGAGGCAGGGGAGAATGGGAGGATACAAGGGATGGGATAACCATAGAGATGTAACAAGAATAAATTAATAAAAAAAAGAAAGAAAATAAAATAGGTAAACTATACTTAAATCATTTGCAATAACAACAACAAAAAATTTATTCTTGTTACATCTCAATGGTTATCCCATCCCTTGTATCCTCCCATTCTTCCTTCCCTCCCATTTTCCCCTTACTCCTCTCCCCTATGACTGTTCCTGAGGGGGATTTCCTCCCCCTGTGTATGCTCATAGAGTATGAAGTCTCTTCTTGGTAACCTGCTATCCTTCCTCTGAGTGCCACCAGGTCTCCCCCTCCAGGGGACATGGTCAAATATGAGGCACCAGAGTATGTGTTTCTTCTCTTTCTTCTTTTTCTTTCTTTTCCTCCCTATTTCTCTCTCTCTCCCTTTCCTCACTTTCTTCCCCCTGCCCCCCCTCAACAAAAACAAATCTTATTTTAAATTTTTAGACTTCTGTGGTTTTAAGCAAGTTATCTACCATCAGAATCCACCAGAATGAGTTATGTGCATGTAACGTATTAAAAATGTAGATAGTCCCTTCATATACAACAAATTTTACATAAAAATATTTAATATGATGAATATGACCTTGTGAAAATAGTTATTGGGCAACCTCTGTTTCCAAAATTATATAATCAATACTTGGGATGATTATTTTCATATTTTGTGAGGGAAGGAAAGAAATGCATATTCATGATTGGGTGAAAAACAAAGAGAATCTTCAGTCTCTTTTTAGGATAAATATCCAGGCTGAGATGAATAAGCTTATGTTGATAGATACTCCCTTAGTCGAAGTGCAGGCAGAAAATGAAGCTGTACTTTTACAGGTTGTGTCGGAGTATCTATTATTCTCAAGGGTGGTATCACTCAGGTTGTGAAATTATTAAAAACTTTAAAAAAATTAACAGGAGATATTTCTATAGAACAAATGGAGAGACAAGACCTAAGAATTTTATTTAATCTCACTGATTTAAAGATGTTCCCCATTCCCTCCCCTGCCCCCTCTGTGCCCATTTCTTAAGGCTGGGAGGAATAGAACACAGGCTGTTCAGTTTTTCTTCCCATTCTGGTTTGTTACCCAAGGCATCTCTACTGGTGTCTATGTTTATCCTCTTTTCAAAAACTTAGTCTACAAAGTCATTTATGATAATTTTTCTTTTAGCTTAGTCTCACAAAATATGTTATTCTAAAGACAGAATAACATGCCATATTCCACCTCTGCTTCTGCAGCATAAGCATTTTGAAAGATGACAGATCAAAGATGAGTCTGAATTCATAATTATTGTGACATGTATTTAATATTATTTGGTAGCAGTAGATACACACAATTAAGAAATTATGCTTGATCAAGCTAAGCAGTTTATTGAGGACTTGTGTAGGAATAAGTGTGCGTAGTTGCAAGATGCATGAACTTCCTTTTGCTTCCTCAATGTCACTCTCTCTTATTGTCTTCCAGTTTCTGTACACTGTTTGTCTCATGCATAATAATTTTCTCGTTTCCCAACCCCCGCCCCATTCTAGAACGGCTTTGCCTTTTCAACTCATTACTGTTACCACCATTTAATAAGAAGGTTTTGCTGGGCTTTCTAATCGAAAACTTGCTTTTATCTTTCTTCATGAAAGAATTGAAATGGCTTCTTTCAGGTTGCTGGAGCCTCTGGGGAGATAAGGACCCTGCGGTTAACAGGATGAGAGATTTTTGTTTAGAAATTTTTATTTAGACAATGAAAAATGACCTCTGTAAACTCAAAGCTATCTTATTTTGGGGCTTTAGGCTTCTGGCAGATAAATCAATTGGGCCCTAGGGACAGCAAGGAAAAACCTTTGCAGTAACTATGTCAGGGCAACGCAATAGATTTGCTGTGAGTATGCAGTTGTGTTGAATGTAGAATGCACTTAAAAATAAATATCATTTTATTTTCTATTAAATATTCAGGATCTGGATTCTCCTTTTTTCAGCTATTGTAAGAAATATTTCTTTTTGAGGCAAGCTAGAGGAAGCAGGTTTTTTTTTTAAATGTGTGAACTATGTGGCTATTATTGGAATTTTGATTTTGACTTTTTAATTATTTACTTTCATGTTCTTTAATGGAGTTACTTTTTTTTGATAGAAATCCTCAAAGTTACATCCTCCTTTTTAAAAAATTCAGTATCATCTTCTTTCTGGTTAAACAATTTCATTGTTAGCTAAATAATAGAATAGTAGGTTGTCTAGAATATACTTTGCAGATTGCTGACACATTTTTCACACCTGTTCATCTGCTCAAGGAGCTTTGCAGATCCTCACAGCATGAATTTGCATTGAATGTTCCCTCTTATGGAAGAATAGTGCACTTGGCTATGTGCTTTATCTGTGTTAAATAAAATGCAGATTCAAGGTGAAACCTTATGCCAAATAACCTGTAAATTTGACAAAGAGGGAAAAGAAAACAAAACAAAAATTCAACCAACATGGATGGATCTGCAGTTGTTAAAAACTGGTAATCAACACAGCAAAGGGGAGGCTTTGAAGGGACTGTCATCCCCCAATTTTTTTTCAGGAGAGTATGAATGATATTTTACAATGTCCTTAAGATTATGACTCAAACTAGCAAAATTTATAAAATGAGAAATGAGTGTTTGGAGAATAAAGGTATACAGTACATTAAGCAGTGAGGAAGGCAGATTGAGCCTGGGAAGGTGGCTCAGGGATGCCAGGGAGAGTAAGTGCCACACTTTCTTGAACTTTAATTCTGACTGGTAACGTGGGAATGAGAACACCCTCTTTAATCAATCTCTTCATTTTATCATTGAAAAATACTGCTTTTTTTCTCTCTTTTTCCTATGGTTGGTTGTGTTAGTTCACAGTCAAAATTAGTGTGTAAAAATACTTTATTTTTACACATCCTTCAACTTGGAAACCTGCACAAAAGTCTGAAAATGTGAAACCACTACAGTGTCTAAGTATACATGGGTTGACTACAGTGCCTTAGTGTCTCCTAACAATAAAAAAGTAGGTTTCTTCTCTACGAGGTACCAAGATAAATTAAATAGCACACATCTTTGTGTTTTAGAGATAATTTACAATACCAATCTCAAAAGAAAGAAAAAGAATAATGTCTTCTATTTTATAAAAGAATACATATAATTGAAATAATGAATGGTTTTTAAAATATCTGTATATGCAGTCAGCATATGTACATATTAACTTATTCCTTCTAGAATCTTATAATATCTATTATCTTATAATAGATATAATGTAATTTACATAATATAACATATTCCTAATCATTGAGCCACCAGAGACTTAAGAGACCTTGGTTGTTCTGCAGGTAAATGACAGACCTTGTTATCAATGGTTGCTGTCTGTTTATTGTAACAGGCACAGTGGCTACTCAGTAAATACAGGGTCCATTGTTTTCCATCTTCAAAGTCTAAGTTTTTCACTAAAGTAACTGTGAAAATCTTCTACAATCTTGATTTTAAAGTTCTTAGCTTATTGAAGAATCTAGACATCTGAATATAGAAATATAATGTAGTCTTTAGGCCAAAATATGCCAGTATAATGACAGTTTCATTTAAAATTAGATATTCCACCAAAACATTTGATTTAACTATAAATTAGCACTGACTAAATTCTCAGGATCACATTATCTACTGTTATCTACCACTATGCATTTTAAGTTCATGTATCTCATGTTGTTTACAAATATGCATCTTAAAACCAGGAAAACAATAATTTTGCTTGAACCAATAGAAAATCATTATAATATTGATTTCAACTGCAAATTGAACTAAATTCATTGTCAGATTATAATATAAATAACAAAACCAATGAGCTAATATACTCAAAAACTCTGCATTTAGTTACAATTAATTATGAATGGCTCATAGAAAAGTCTTTAAACTTAATTTCATTAGACACTTTCTGAAAAATCAGTTTCCCATGAACACTGAAAATAATATGTGACCAATTGTAACTATAATTACATATAGCTTCCATGCTTATAAGGTGTCACTCTTTCTATATCCTGTTTTTTTTTTTACTTTCTGAAAAATAATAAATTCAAATATAGTATGTCCCTAACTAAAAACACAGTGTAATTTCTCATGGTACATACATGCTGCTGTCAGGTGGCTTCTGGATGCTCAGTCAGGACTTATTATTATGTTCATTTGCTTTTCAAGAAGAAATTAGCATATTGAAAATTTCTATGGGCAAATATGTTAAAGAACTCTCTTAAAAGAACACAGATGACATTATGTAGTACTATACATATATAGTATTGCTTAGGTCAGTATCCCCTGCAATAAGTTACAATTTCCCGTGTTCTGAAAATGAGCTGAATAAGACAATAAACAAAGAGAAATACAATAGCAAAAGGAAAGGAAGGAATAGCATAGGACCAAAGTCAAGTACTCATTAGTGTAGGATACAGTGAAATATTTAAAAAACACCATGAGACATTGCTTCATAATATTTAAGCATAAAATAATCCAGTTATGTAATTTGTTAAATTTTCACATTTAAACCTTTAATGTAATACATTAGAGTACTATGTGAAATGATTTGAAGATATTTTCATCAAAGATCTCAATTGTTTTCTTTTTTTTTCTTTTTTTAAATGAATTTTTTATAATTATGTTTCCCCTTTTCTTTAAAATTTTTATTATTTATTCATATTACATTCCAATTTTTATCTCTTGCCCTTATTTCCGTTCCCATTCTCCCTCCATCTTCTGCCCTCTTCCATTTTCTTAGACTCTCACAGGGGGCCCTCCTCCCCAACTTTTCAGTCTATCAGGTCTCATCTGGGTAGCCTGCATCCCTTTCCTCTGTGTGCTTTTAAGGAGGCCTCACCAAAGCCATCAGAGTCCCTGCTCCCTTCCCCTTCCTCTCCCCCTGCTTCCTGGAGGATGAGCTGTCCATCCCCTATGTCTAAACAGAGCCTCTAGGGTCTCTGCTTACAAAGTACTTCATTGGTGCATCAGTTTGTGCAGGACTCCCTGGGTACAGATCCAGCTGATGTGCTCCATCCCTCAATTCTTCCATAAAACTCTCAGCACTTTGCACAGAGACTGGCCCATTATCTGTCCTGATACCCTTTTGGGTAGAGTGTCTCAGGGGAATTCTAGTTTGGGCTAGTATCCACTTAGTGGTTCCATCCATTTGCCTGCAAAATTTAAATGTTCCTTGTTTTTGATAGCTGAGTAGTATTGCATTGTGTAAATGTAACAATTTCTTTATCTGTTCTTTGGTAGGGGGACATCTAGGTTGTTTCCAGATTCTAGCTATTACGAATAAAGCTGCTATGAACATAGTAGAACAAATGTCCTTGTTGTATGGTGGAGCATCTTTCAGATATATGCCCAGGAGTGGTTTAGCTGGGATGTTAGGTAGGAATATTCCCAATTTCTCAAGAAAGACCCAGATTGATTTTCAAAGTGCTTGTACAAGTTTGCACTCCCACCAGCAATGGAGGAGAGTTCCCCTTTCTCCACATCCTCACCAGCATGTGCTGTCACTTGAATTTTTGATCTTAGCCATACTTATAGGTATAAGATGAAATCTCAGAATCTTTTTGATTTGAATGTCCATGATGCCTCAGGACATGGTTGATCAATGGAATTGAATCAAAGACCCAGAATTAAACCCACATACCTATAGACACTTGATTTTTGACAAAGAAGCCAAAACCATACAATGGAAAAATGTAGCATCTTCAACAGATGGTGCTGGTCTAACTGGATATCTACATATAGAAAAAGGCAAATATGCTCTTATTCATCACCCTGCTCAAAACTAAAGTCCAAGTAGATTAAAGACCTCAATATAAAAGCAGACACACTAAATGTTAGGAGAAAAAGTGGGGAAAAGCCTTGAACTGATTGGCACAGTAGACAACTTCATGAAAGGAACACCAATAACCCAGCATCTAAGGTAAACAGTAAATGGGACCTCATGAAACTGAAAAGCTTCTGTATGGCAAAGAACACTGTCAACAGAAAAAAATGTCAGTCTACAGACTGGGAAAAGATCACCAATCCTATGTCTGACAAAGGGATAGTATCCAAAATATATGAAGAACTCAAGAAATAAACTCCAGCCAACCAAATAACACTGTTTAAAAAAATGGGCCACAGAACTAAACAGAGAATTCTCAATAGAGGAATATCTAATGGCTGAAAAACAATTCTCCCTTTTCTTTCCTGCACCATGCACAGATTTCCACATAGGTGTTCTCTTTCAAATTCATTAATTTTTATATATACAACCCGCTCAGTCTCTCTAATGTTACTTGTATGTATGATTTCACGGCTGGCCATTTGGGATTTGATTCAAATGGATATGCCCTTACCTTGGGAAGGATGTTTCTCCTACTCTCGGCACTTTCTGATTGCCTTTGTGTAGGCCTGAGGCTTCCTGGTCTGTCTGGTAACCAATTTATCTGGCTTGTTGCTATCCTTGTTTAGCTTACTGTTAGGCAGTCATGGAGGTGATACTTTATGGATGTGGATTCTGATCGTACTAGGAGACACAATCTCACAGCCAACCCTTTTCCCCCTTTATTCTTAAAGTCTTTCCATTCCCTTTTCTGTAATATTGCTGCAGATACCATGTATTTCACATGCAGGACTCAGAGAGCCCTGAGCTGGAAGTTATTTGAAAACCTCCTCCCTGAGGACTAGCTTTCATGACACCAGAAAGCACCATTCAAGCTTTCAAAGGAGGAGAGCAACTAACAGTACTATCCAGCTAAGCTTCCAGTGAACCACACCATGGGCAGCATGACATGTTAATCCTTAGGGGTACATACAGTAGTGATCCACTATCTGGGCTGGAATCAGCAGCTTCCTAATTGCACTTGAGTTTGTCCTTGCATCACAGATTACTTGTTCCCGTCTCTTTGTATCAGACAGAGAACTTTACAGGAAACCACAACCAATCAAAATATAGAGTTGTGGAACTAAGTCCCAAATATCTATAAAACATCCCCTACACCTAGGGATATATATATATATATATATATATATATATATATATATATATATATATATATATATATATATATATTCTAACATTAGTTACAAAAATTGCAAAAATGGAGAAAGAATGTAGTCAAAATCAAGAGAAAGCAATGAATAACAAAGCAAAGAGTAAATAATGATAATTGCAAACATTGATAACGGCAAACTTCAAACAATGAAGAGTTACCAGTCAAAGTACCACCTCACTGGTAGCACATCTTTCTGGGTTTATTGAAAATTGTTATTTACAGAAGAATCAGGTAATAGGGAGAGGAGTGTCCTAATGGGCTGGGACTGGGGGGAGATGGGGGCTGTAAAAAGGATGTAAAGTGAAGTAATTAATAAATGAAAAAACCCTAAAACCAAAAGAATCATTTACAAAGGTGTTCACAAAGGTGGTAAACAAAAACATCTACACCACAAAACAACAAAATAAAACAAATAGAGCTGATACCATCTTCTATTTGAATTTCAGTGGAAAGAAGAATTTGAGTACTTACCAGAATTTAAGCAGAGTCTAAGAGATAGGACACACTGTTTAGCATAGCCAGCTGAGCCTTGCCTCAGAGGAGACCAGCTGAATACCCAGATCTCATTTCTTTTTGTCTCTAGCTTACTGTTTAAGCAAATCTCAACCATAATCTATAATTGAGACCCTTATTATGGGGTCTATGATGGTCAACCTTCTATATGAGAGAACAACATGCAACGTGACCCTAGTTAACTTACAGCCAAAGTAAAATGATGTCAGGCCCCAAACATGAATACATAAGACCTTTATTCAAATATTTGGTGACATTTAAGAGAAGTCTAATCATTAAAAAAATTCTATCTTCTCTCCATACCTGGATTAACCTGAAATCAACAGGAAACAGATCTTGGAAAGTAGCAAATACTAAAAAGAATGTGAACAATAGCTCATGTGGAACTTAGACTTTAAAAGAATGAATGCAAACAGAGAGAGGCCATCATGGGCTTTTACATAAAAGCAGGTTTCTAATTGCTTTATGACTTGTGAAGTTATAGTCCATCCATGTGAGTGCTGCAGTGAACACCAGGTTGAATGTGTATTGCAAAAGAAGGGACCCATGAGGTTTTATATATCATTGTGTTGGTTGCAATATTTTTTTATTATTAATTTATTCTTGTTACATCTCAATGGTTATCCCATCCCTTGTATTCTCCCATTCTCCCCTCCCTCCCATTTTCCCCTTATTCCCCTCCCCTATGATTGTTCCTGAGAGGGATTACCTCCCCCTGTATATGCTCATAGGGTATCAAGTCTCTTCTTGGTAACCTTCTGTCCTTCCTCTGAGTGCCACCAGGTCTCCCCCTCCAGGGGACATGGTCAAATGTGAGGCACCAGAGTACGTGAGAAAGTCATATCCCACTCTCCACTCAACTGTGGAGAATGTTCTGACCATTGGCTATATCTGGGTAGGGGTTTAAAGGCTTTCGTGGGACATGCCCCTTGGGCTAGTATGCAGATATATATGTCCAAAATATGTGAGGATAGTCAGATGAGTTTATACAAAGGCCCACATTTTTCTTTTTTCCTAAAATTGTTATGTGTCTCAGCATTCTAGCTGCTGGAAACCATTCCTAGTCCATAGCTAAATAATGATATTTAGTTAAAGATGAGTGGTTCTATGTCTGTTGTCATTTCACAAGTCTGAATTTTGAAGATCTGGTAGCCCTTTTGGTTCCTCCTTTTGTTCTTACCTTCCTATGTCTGATGTTTTATTCTCTCAAAGTTGCAAGGGTAGTTTCAGGGCATGATTAAGGATAAATGGGCTTTCAAAAATAGCTGCTGTAAAATTCCATGAATAACCTACTGTTTAAGAAATTTTATAATACTTTACTGAAATTTCTAGTTTTTTCATTTCCTTGATAACTTGAAATTAGAATTTTCCTGTGTTTTTTAAGTCTGACTTAGAAAATACTTACACATTAAATTGGGTTAAATTTTTCGAAATAGTTTTAGGTGTTTCAGAAAATTATACTGTTGTGATATTTTCTAGATTGCCATCTCTTTTTGAAAATTGATCTTGCAGTATGTTTTAGATCATTTTGTATACCATTCACTGTTATTTCAGTTTAAAATTGAATACACAATGAAGTTCTCTGCATAAATAGCAAGTTACTGTAGAATAACTATTAATAGTAATTAAAATAATAATGTTAGAGTAACTTATGTCATTGTTTTGTTTACATTACCATACCTTAAGGCACTATTGGAACAGCATTGATTTTTAGAACAAATGTGATTTTTGCAACAGATATTAGCTTTGAAAGCTGTTCTTAGATCTCTAATTTAATGATTGTTTAGTTAGACATAGATCATCTGAGAAGACTCTGTTGCATTATTTATTTTTCCGTGACTAATATTTGAGTAAAGCAAAGATTAATTTTTTCATAGTTAACTTGTAGCTAAAAGCCAGAACTTGCAAGTGTGTATGGTCAAGATATATTTTTCAGAGAGTCTTGAAATATTATGTGATTTTTCTTAGCAATGTATTGTTGATTTGTGTATTTAAAAAATGAGAGACAGTGTCTTTCCTAAGTCTTATATATGAATCTACTTTAAGGGACTTTTTCATGAGAATATTTTACTTGGATCTTCAAATTGTGCATTTGTTGGACTGGTTCACCTACTGGTCCATATCCGCATAACTCATGCTTTACAGTCATAGACTGGGTTGACACCAAGTAATAGAAAATGATGCATTGCCTGAATTTAAAGGAACATGGACTATTTCTGGATCTGCCGTGCAGCATGAGATCTGTATCATATTTGAAACAAAGCTAACCAAGCAGACAGAGCCAAAAGATATCTATAGCATCCATTAATCAAGGTAGAGTATATATACATATACTCACTCTGTTTCCTTGACATAGTTTTAAACATGAAACAGAACAAAGTTAGCCATAGCAACCATTCACACTGATACTTACATGATCATATGTGGAGAATTATCCCCTGGAAAAAACAAAGGAAATTTGTTAGGTGGTTAGTCTTTTACTTAAGCTTCTTTACTGGGGCATCATTGAACATTCTGCAGTGCGGGAATATTTTCCCATCTTCTGTATATGGCTAACTCTACTACTTAAAAGCTAATTAATTTCAGAGTTAATTGTTTATAAGTAATACTAACATTAAATATCTTAGATTTAAACTAATGTGAATAAACAAATAGCAGAAGAATAAACTAAGGACAGTATATTCTCTTTCATAAAGGACTTCTAGCTTAGCTAAGAATAAGCGTTGTTTGAGGCAGAATTGTGTCCTGTACCTTAAAGCAGTGAGTTATAAATTTCTGCACTCTAGAAGACCTTGAGCATTCTTAAGGTATAGACTTATTTTTTTTCTTCCCCAAGATATATCCACATTAAAATCCTTAAAGCAATGGACATGAATTTGAGGGAGGGGCTTAGAGAAGTGAGGATGAGTATGGGAGGAGTTTGGGATGAGTAGGAACAAGAAACATTGTATTAAATTCTCAAGGTATTAGTGAAAATATTTCTTTAAAAAAATCTCTGGAGAGAAGGTTCAGAGGTTAAGTAGAGTTGGACATGGGTTTCCTTTCCAAAACTCACATGGCCGTTCTCAGCCATGCAAAATTCCAGTTCCAGGTGATTTGATGGCCTCTTCTGACCTCTGTGCAGAGAAGGTGTTCATATATGCATGTTGGCATCATAATATAAGGACAGTCTCCACACTGGAGTGGAGAGAGGGATTTGACTTTCTCATGTACTCTGGTGCCTCACATTTGACTATGTCCCCTGGCGGGGGAGACCTGGTGGCACTCAGAGGAAGGACAGCAGGTCACCGAGAAGAGACTTGATACCCTATGAACATATACAGAGGGAGATAATCCCTCTGAGGAACAGTCATAGGGGAGGGGAATAAGGGGAAAATGAGAGGGAGGGGAGAATGGGAGGATACAAGGGATGGGATAACCATAGAGATGTAACAAGAATAAATTAATTAAAAAAAAGAAAATAAGTAAATATTTTTAATTTAAAAAATCATTTGAAATTTAGCCACTGTTGTTGAGCCATTCGGAGTACTTCTCCAACCTAGTGCAGTGATGGTAATATGGTCTACATCTGTTTTCCCTAGCTGCCCCTTCCTTTGATGGAAGGTGGAAGCAAAATGCTTCTGACATTATTGAAATTACACAATTGAATACAATAGAATACTACTAAGCTATTAAAAAAACACAAGAAAATCATGCAGTTTACAGGCAAATGAATGGAACTAAAAATGATCATCCTGAATGAGGTAACCAAGATTCAGAAAAAAACACATAGTGTATGCTCACTTATAAGTGGCTATTAGCCATATATTACAGGATAACCATGCTACAATCATCCACAGACCCAAAGAAGTCAGGAAGACCCCAAGGGAGGGAATAGAATAGACACCGGAAGTGGATGAAGAGAAGGAACTGCGAGGAGATTAGACATAGGGTAGCAGGGCTGGGAGGAGAGAGGCCTGGGACAGAGAAGGGTAACTAAGTGGAGAGGACATCTCTGAGACAAGCCGGAGACTTGCGATAGGGTAGACTACTGGGAGGACATAGGAGTAACTCTAGCTGTGTGTGACGTGGAGACGGTATGGCTACCTCCTAGCCAGGCAGTACTTCCAGTGGAGGGAGGGGGACACCAACCCACCCACAAAAACTTCAATCTAAAATTTACCATGCCTACAAGATATATAGGAATAAAGATGGAGCAGAGATTGAGGGAATGGACAAATAATGATTGGCCCAAACTAAGATCCATCCACCCCATTGGAGAGAGACAACTCCTGATAATATTAATGATATTCTGCTAATGCTTGCAGACAGAAGCCTACCATAACTGTCTTCTGAGAGGCTCCACCCTAGCAGCAGATCCAAACAGATGTTGAGACCCACATCCACATCTCAGGCAGAGCTTAGGGAATCTTGTAGGAAAGTTTGGGAAATGATAGAAGGTCCTGAAGGTGTCAAGCACGGCTCAAGAATACCAACAGAGTCAACTAACCTAGGCCAATGGAGGCTTACAGAGACTGAAGCGCCAACCAATGAGCATGCACGGACTGGACATAGGCCCCTGACACATATGTAAGTGATGGGCAACATGTTGATCTTCATGTGGGTCCCCTAGAAAGTGGAGGAGGTGTTGTCTCTGACACGGACTCTGCTGCCTTCTTTTTGGATCTCTTTCCCCTCACAGGGCTGCCTCTCTGGCTTCAGTGGGAGAGGATGAGCATCCTTTTTTCTGTCTGTTCCCCTTTTCTGAGGATAAGGGGAGGTGGCAAAGGGGCAATAGGATGGGAAGGTCGAACCAGGAGTTGACAAGGGAGAGGGGGTATGTGATTGGGATGTAAAGTCAACGAACCAATTGTTAAGTTTAATAAAACAAACAAACAAACAAAAACAACTAAAGGAAGTTAGGCATTGTAACATAAGGTGTGCCCTCATATAGATTTCCCTCTCTTGTACCAGCCATGTGACTTATATCATGCTGTCTTCCCTAGCTATACCTCCATTTCTTTCAGGTAATTATTAGGCCTCTTGTTATAAAGAAAATAAAAACCAAAACCCAAAACCCAAAACCAAAACAGAACAACAACAAAACCAACAAAAACCAACCAACAAACAAAAAACAAAGCAAAAACTTAGTTTTTTTCTTAAATGATTTCAGTGTTTTAGTACATCTAGCCAGTTCTTGAATCTCCTTTCACACCTGTGTTCAAGTTGGGTCTTCACTGCTGCACTTAAGTCACTCAAGTTAGAAATCAGCTGGATATGTTACATACTATATGTTTCATCTGCCTAGAAAGAAGTACCCACAGAGCCTGTTCACATCACTGCCTTCATGGCTGGCCACACTGGCATGTGGTAAGGAAGATCACATGTACACGGACAGTGATGCTCTGTCATAGCTTCCTCTGTTGAAATCATCTCCTCCAAAGCATTTAAGCAGCTCTGCCACAACATCTCTATACTTACTTGTTTCCAGTCTCCCAACTGAGCTGCAGCCAGTTTCTATTCCAGCATGCTACACCTAGTCTACCTGTCTTCCTTCTCTTGCTTTGGTCTGTTTTAAGCTCGTAGAGGGAAATAATTTCTAATACATCTGAGATGTTTCTTTTTTTTTCCTTACTGTGTCAGAATAACACTTTCATTTAGAAAAAGTTTATTTTTAATACACTTAGAAAAAAAGGTAATTTGCGCCTAACCCCTGTTTGCAGAGAAACGATAAATTGAAGAACAGCAAATCCAATCATTTTCTGCACTAATATCTTCTTATCTTCTTGTCCTTTCTCTTGGCCCCTTCTCTTCTCCCCCTCCCAAACCCACTCCTCCCCATGCACCCCTGCACTTGTATTTATTTCTCCTCACACCCTTCTTTCTACACCTTTACTTTCACTCATTAAACACTTATTGAACACATGCTGTGTTTAGATGACTTAGAGTTAAAAGGACATAATTCAGAAATAATTAGACTTCAGGCCTAAGGGAATGTATGAGGTCCAAATTACCACAACTGGATCTCTGAGCAATTCTACAAATTGTTTTGGATTACTGTGCCTTCTCTTGGGCCCTTTTTCTTCCATTGGTTTGTGTTCTTCAACTCAGAAGTGAGAAATTAGTTTTTTCTTAAAGGTTATTTTTTTATATTTAAGAGTAAATGGATGAATGAGGGAATGAACAAAAACCTGGCCACTAGGGTAAAGGTTAGCAACTGGGCTGATAGTTATACCTGCTCGGAGAGTGAGTATATCAACTACTCCAGGACAGGTTTGGGAACAGCTGACCAATATGTAAGAGAGTCTAGGGTTTTTGCTTTGTTTTATTGTGTTTGTGTTTGTGTGCATGTGCATATGCATGTGCACGTGCATGCGTGTGTGTGTGTGCTTTGATTTTGATATAGTTTGCTATGCTTGGGTGTAAGGGTAGATTTATCTGGTTTTCTTCGTTTTGGGTAGGGGTTGTTGTTGTATTTGACTTTTGTTTCTTTTTTGAGAAATAACTTAAAGTTCGGTGGGTAGGGATCAGGAGAGAATCTGCAGACTTGTGGTAGAGGAAATATGATTAAAATATATTTAAATTTAAATTTGTTTTGAGTAATAAAATGTAAAAATTTAAAGTATAAGAACTTCCAAAATAAATTATCACAACACATTATAAGGATTAAATATTGCACAGTGAACAAAACTAAGATTGGGGAAAAATACATAATACAAGTTTACTAGAGCATACATCAAATTGATTTGGAATTAGAATCTAGAAATTTTCAGTTTTAGAAAGCATGCATTTTTTCACAAAATGACCTGAAATTCAATTTTAAGAAGTCTTGACATACAAATCTGTGCACTGAGAGACAAATAGTACAGAAATGAATTAGAGAACTAAAACAGCACATATGTCCAGAAGGCAGAAAAAACCTTGAATCTGAGATAAGGGTGTGGGGTTGATACTTGAGCGTGTTCAGTCTTAGGCTATATTAATCAGGGAATCCTTAAATCTATGGGCAATGGGAAATCACTGAAGTATTTCACTAAGACGTTGGGAAGATGAGATTTATACTCTATAAAGTTGAGAGTGTGGGCAGACTAGTAGGACAACTAAAGCAGAAAACGACAGTCATGCAATTAAATATTTAAGTAAAACTAATATATTTATATTATGGTATCTTATATGCATTTGATATGTAAATTAAAGGCTAAGATAGGACTCATTTTTTGTCTTTCATACTGAGTAGTATCCATGTTTGAATAAGAATAGTATGATAATAAGCCCTAATTGTCAACTTGATATAACCAAGAATTACTTTGGAAGTCAATTTAAATGAAAAACTGTTCATACTGGGTTGGCCTGTGTACATATCTGTAGGGGATTGCCATAATTCATTTAAGTGATATTGGACTGTCCAGCCCATTGTGGGCAGCATCATTCCCTAGGCAGAAGTCCTGAATTGTATAAAGGTGGAGATATTGAGATGATCACAGGCAAGCAAACAACTGAGCATGCGTGTGTTGTTCATTTCTATCTTGTTTTAAAATGTGAATATGATGTCAGCAGGAGCCTCAAGCTCCAGCCACTATGACTTCCACGAAGTGATGGATAATAACTTGAAATTGTGAGCTAAAATAAACTGCTTCTCCCCTAATTTTTTTTATGTCAGGGTATTTTATCACAGAAACAGGAATTAAACCAAGAAAGGAGAATGAGAAAGTAGAAGGTTTGTTTAACTTATTGCATGTTTGAAACAGTAAAAAAGAGAACCTATAATGATAGGCCTAGTACTAAGTTGTAAAGAACTGTAATCATGGAAATCTGATAAAGGGATGCCATACTGGAAAAGTTACAATGAGATATCAACAGTTAGAAGTCATATCAAGAAATAAAGAAATATAGAAAATTATTCAGAATGATGAGAGAGTTAAATAATATTTTTCTATCTGCACATGGATGTGTGTGCATGATATACAATGCTCCTGTGTATGCACACATATGCAGGGTTCAGAAGAAGATGTTGGTGTCTTCTATCAGTCTCCATCTTATTCTTTTGAAGAAGAGTTTCTTCAGAAAGCCCAGGAAACCCACTTCTCTTTGTCACCTACAGTTTTGTTGTTAAAGGTGAGCAGGAAAATTCTAGGATCAAAAATCAAGTCATGTGACATCTCTCCAGCCACAGAATCAAATAATATTGAAATTAATATTGACAATGACCATCGTATTTGTTGGCTGTAGGGTTTTTCTTGACTTTAGTAAGGGATACTTAGAATAAAGTTTACATAAATCAAGAATAGATTAAGTTATGTAGTAGAGTATAGAACAGTCTAGAATGCCAGAAGAGAGGCACTTATGCTGATTGATTTTTAGTGGAAATTACAGTTCACCCTTTTAAAATAATATTTTATTCTTTGAGAATTTCATACAATGAATTTTAATTATATTCACCCTCAGTGGCTCCCAGATTCACTCTTTCCCACCCACCTATCTTATAAAATTTCACTTCCTCCTCCTCCTCCCCATCTCTCTCCTTCTTTCCCTCCTCTTCCTCTCCATTCCTTTCCTCTTTTTTCTTCTCTCTCTCTCTCTCTCTCTCTCTCTCTCTCTCTCTCTCTCTCTCT
>OU015743.1:102117142-102140360 GCA_907169655.1 Acomys percivali | reverse complement strand
TCTCTCTCTCTCTCTCTCTCTCTCTCTCTCTCTCTCTCTCTCTCTCTGTCTCTCTGTATTGAGCAACCACAAACTATTTATTATATATATTCTGTTGATGTGAATTTTTTTCTATGGAGGTAAAAATTTATTAAAATTTTAGTTTTTATTTTTGTTAACCTGATATCTTGCAAAGAGTAAACAACTGTGGTTTGGAATATCATCTTAAAATCCAAGTTCAATTATGACACTTCATTGCAGAGATTTGCATTAGTCATTTTCTTTTCTTTTGTTATTAAGTCATGATTTTCTATGAATTTTTAAAGAATTTCTCACTAAACCAAATGGAGGGATGGTGTGATGTCTGAATTCATACACAGTCATAGATTCAAAGCTATGGGTTAGGAAAATCATCTCTGTCAATCTAATCATATTTAATTAAATAAGGATCATAAATATATTCATCTGCATGGATTAGTTATTAATATAGAAAATATACTAATAAATACACAGTGAAATGGTTGTTCCCTTACTAATTTTTGGAAATAACTTTGGATGACCATTTGGTAGAATGTAATAACATCTATATGAACATTTTATTAAAAGAAAAAGTAAAGCTTGACACATAAAGCAAAACCTTGTTAAAACTGGTAAGCCAAGAATTAACTGAAATATTTGATTCTTTTGGGGGAGTGACACACACCATTTAAATGCCACTATAAGTTTTACTTTGTGTAAAATATTATGTAAACAAGGATTGTCTGTGTTCAAGTTTAAATTCAAAATGTAAAGTCATATATAAATAAATGATTTAGTGATTAATATTTTCTAGAATGGAGATATTTTGGGTTCATATAGAAGTTTTAAAAATTAATATAAATGTAACATTTAAAATAATAATATTACATTTAAGTTACTAGGTATATTATACCTATACACATTAAAATGTTATATAAAATAATGTTTTATGCAGTACAGTTTTATATAAAAGCAGTGATAGGTTTTAGTGGTTGAATGAATCTAGATTTATAGTTATTTTTATTTATTAGTTCATTCCAATAAAATAATTTTATATTAAAAGCTGAATCAATGTTTCTAAAAATATACAGTACTAAATTTTATCTAAAAATGATACAAATATATTACAAACACAGAAAAACTATTGCTTAAAACATTTAGAAAAGTACAAAGCTATATAAAATGTTCTAATTATTCCTTCAAGACATTTAAAATCTAAGGAGCGTGATGAAGCACAATGTGTCTTGTCAGAGTGACACAGGAGACTATATAGTGTTGGAGTTGTGCGAATGAAGAGGTCAGGTAGGCTCTGATTTCATGGGTGGATTCACGGAAAGAGAATGTGTTTTTGTACTTGAGGCTGGGCTTGAATTCAGTTGCTCTAAGAGGAATTCAAATGAATAGTGATAAATGGAGGGGAGGAGAATTCGGGGCTGTGACTTAGCAGGAGTGTGGAAAGTGATCAGAAGAAATGAGGCTGCACTGTTAAAGCAGCCAGAGGCCAAGCTGCATTAAATCTATAAGCCACTGGCTGATATAACCATTTTACTCCTTTTCTTGAACTTTCACAAACTGTAAATGGAAGTATACACAGGGTGAATCTTAAGATGTTTTTATTAAAAGTATTTTTAAATAGTCCATATCTTAGAGAAAAATATGTAGGAATTCAGAAAAATAAAGAGGAAAACAAAACGGAAATAAGCCTGTGGTTTAGATGCCCTCTTGCAGCAAAACCAGCTCCATCATGTTGTCCTTTCTTATTTGTGCTCCATATTCTTCATGGTAAAAACAAGAAATGTGAGAGTGACTTGACTGCTCCTTCTTCCTCCCGTTGTTCTTTCCTACATAAAACTATTGAAGTACCTGCAATTACAACACTTGTATTTCTTTCAACCGCCTTTGTTCACACATTAACTACTTACCCCAGTTAAGGGCATATGTATGTAGTAAGCTGGGTTGTGTACGCGTGGAATCAGCAGCCGTTTAGAAGAAGCTCATTGTTCTCATCCATAACCCCAAACAAAGGCTGAATGTTCTTTCTTGTTCCTATCATATCTTTCATGGATTTGAACTGTCAATACATAAAAGTTCACGAATAAAATATAAATATATATATTATTGTAAGTCACACAAACTGCTCAATATCTTAGTTTTATTTAAGAAAGGAAAGCATTTGCTACATATGTCAAGTGACATATTTAAAAATGCTAGATTTATTCTAATTTTCCATAGAATTCTATAAGGAGATGATAATTATAATACATTACCTCTTACTTTAATGTTTTCCCTGTGAAGTCACGCTATGCTATATAATATTCTTGAAGACAACAACCCACTAAAAATTTAAAGATAGTCTCCTTCTGGCAAGAAGAATTTCTTCAGAAGTAGAACCTTTTCCAAACATATTAATATTTTCAAAAAGATGATAACCATGTCAGGGATTAGACTGTCTCCAGGGTTGAAATTATAATCTGGTAAATAACTTCCACAGAGGATCACTTTCTCCCTGAACAGGAAAGCTGCTCATGAGGGAATCCCACAGACACACATTGCTTCAAAGACAGGACCATTAAAACACGTCAGATCTTCAAAGTGGGAAACATGCCACCCCTTAGCAAAACGAAGGCCTTTAAAGTGGGACCCAACAGCATCCTGAGAATTCTGAGGGAAAAATTCCTGAAGCTTCACACACACTGCTTATAGTACCCAGCCTTCGGATTTTAATTTTAAAGTGTTTTGCAGATGGTATGTAATCTACTTTTTTGATAGAATATATAATTTTTAGAGCAGTTTAAAGATCCTAGCAATAATCAGTGGAAATGGAAATTGGCTCATATACTTCTGCCTTTACAAATGCACAGTCTTTCTCACTATCTGTGCCCTACTCGAGTGATGCATTTCTTAAAATTGATGATCCTTACTTGATATGCTTTTCCATCCTCAGCCCATGTTATGTATTGTATGGGTTTTGAAATAAAAAGATAGAATGACTTACATAAATCCTTTGTTTTACCTATCACAACGTCTTCTCCATTCAATCCTTGGCAAACCTGAATCTTTGACCTTTTACATAGTTTTATTTTATTATTTTTTTCTAATTTATCCCATAGTTGAATTCAAACATTTATATATGGACTTTTCATATTGGATTATTTGCTTAGTGATACACAACTAAGGTTCTCCCATGAATTATTATAGCTTTGTGGCTCATTTATCTAGGCACAGAGAAAAATAACATTGTCTGCATAAATAGTAATAGTTTATATTTAATTGTCCACTAAAGAGTTTTTTGTTTTATTTTGAATTATCAATTGAACTGCTATAGATTTCATGTTCAAGTATCTTTGTTCATTTATACTTTTTAAGCCTGTTATTAAAATGAAAAAGATGGTATGTTTAAGTTTTCTAAGAAATCTCAAGCTATGTTGTAAGGTGCTTATGCCTTTTGCTTCCTAATTACCAGTAGATTAAAATTGTGTCTCTTTTTAAATCAATATTTGGTGGTTTCCATTTTCTTAGTGTTGGACATTGTGATAGGTATGTTACACATTTTCCTGTTTTTCTTAATTTGCATTTCTATGATCACAGATTTTTGTTCCTTTTTGAGGGGCTGAGGATAAAGTCCAGCATGTACTAGACCAGTGACAAGTGCTTTGCTTCTGAGATACACTATCAACCCTTGAATTACCTCTTCAGCTCTGTATTTGGCATCTTTATACCTTCATTTATATAACTTTGCTCTATTTTTAATCCAGTTATTTATTTTTTTTACCATTGAGTTATTTTAGTTATATACTATTTTATTTTTCTCCATTTACTATCTTTTTTATTTGCTTTATATCGTGATTATAGCCCCTCCTCCCTCCTCTCCTCCTGGTCCCCCCCATTTTTCACTCCCTCCCATGGGTACCAACTCACCCTGAAACATCAAGGACTCAGTGAATACTCTCCCACTGAAGCTAGACAAGGCAGCACAGCTAGGGGAAAGGGTTCCAAAGGCATGTAACAGAGTCAGAGACATCCCTTCCTCCAATTGTTAGGAGACCCACATGATGTCCAAGCAGCATATGCTGCAATGGACCTATGTTAGTTTACTCTGTAGATCTTCTTGTGGTGTCCTTGACCCCTCTGCCTCCCTCAATCCTCCGTCCCACTCTTGCACAAGGTCTGTAAACTCTGTCTATTGTTTGGCTGTGGGTCTCTGCATCTGTTTCTATCAACTAGTGGATGAAGACTCTAAGAAGACAGTTATGTTAGGCATCTGTTTGCAAGCATACAGAATATCATTAATAATATCAAGGCTTGGCTCTCTCCCATGTGGTGGGTTTCAAGGTGGGCCCGTCATTTGTTGGCCATTGCCTCAATCTCTGTTCCATCTTTTTCCATGAACATCTTGTAGGCAGGACAAATTTTGGGTCAGGCATCTTGTGTATTTCTTATGGGGATCCTCTCTATGCATTTGGCAAATATATTCCCTAAGTCCATTGCAGTGATCTATAGGTCTACACATTCACCCATTATATGTCTTTGGGTCATGGAAGCTTTACTATATACTTTGAAGTTGGTCATTTTCAGTCTTTTTCTGCTTCTATTTCATTTTCTTGTTGGCGAGTCTAGATTCTCACTATATAAACAGTATAGAAAATTTGCTGATATGCACAAATAGCTGGCATGTCTTTGTTTTAGGACTTTATGGAATCTGTAGATCAAATTAGGAATACCTTCTATCTTCATGCCCAATCTGCTTTTGAAATAATTACATTTAGCATTGCCTATTTTAACTTACACCAAAATGTTAGAAAACCTAAATATCAGTTTCAAAAGCTTTAATAGCAGAAACGTGGCATCAAAAGTTTAGTATTTGTATTCCTTAATATCAAACATATATTGAAAATAATTAAAAATGGTGAACAGAACTATCAGAAATTATATTATCCAGTTGCCTCAGATCCTAATAAATATGACTTAGCATAGATACATAGCAGCTGGAAGAGCACATTCTTTGACAAAAAAGTCATCTTGATTACTATGCTCTTTTATTTAGGAGCACATTCATTTAATCCATTTACTTGATAGCAACACTGCATGATGCTCTGTGAAAAGTGATGAATGCTCATCGTTCACTACCATAGTTATCATATTTATCAATTACATGGTTGACACTATATTCTATTCCAGATTTGAATTCTACCAGACAACATATACTACTTGGCCAAAGTCCAAATTTAAATAAGTTGTGAGATTAGATGACTAATATGGTAAATGCATAAGAGTTGAGTGTCTATGAAAAGCTACTGGAATATATAGATATTAAGGTATAATATAGAAATCTTTATTTTCCTTTTAAATAATCCATATGGTTACCCTAGACATTGATTGGAGTAGAAAATGTAATTGAAAATCCTCCCTATGATATTCTACTTCTAGAATTATTCAGATAGTTTTTTCAGAATGTATTCATTTTAAGATTATGAGTATTATCAGGATTAGGATGTTCATTGAGTTAATTTTATTTACTCAGTAATTTATTTTCCCCAAATAGTGATGCCACTGTTTAAAAAAAAAAAGACCCAAATTGTATTATTTGTCAGAGTACACACATAGAAGTCTTGAATATATGAAAGAAAAGAACTTGTATCATGCTTATCAGAGTTTATATTATGGATAAATAGGTCAATGGTTAAAGTGTTTGCCTCATAAATTTAAGAATCTGAGTTCAAATCTCAAAAACCTACATAAAACAGGGTCCAGTACCATATATCTATAACCTTAGTGCTTCTTGGACTAGATGGCAGGTCTAGACAGAAGAAGCCTCAGCAACTTGAAGGCTAGCCATGATGTATACTCATCAGCTGACAAAAAGGATACTCTGTCTCAAGAAAGGTAGAAGTTGAGGACTGACACCTCCTGCCTGCAGTGTGAAAAACAGGAGATTTTATTTTTTATTTTAACTTTTTTTTTTTTAGTTTCAGGTTTTTTTTTTTTATTAATTTATTCTTGTTACATCTCTATGGTTATCCCATCCCTTGTATCCTCCCATTCTCCCCTCCCTCCCATTTTCCCCTTAGTCCCCTCCCCTATGACTGTTCCTGAGAGGGATTACCTCATCTCACCATGGACACTGGTTACAAATTTATATAAATTTATATTATAAAAATTTATATTATTATTTCCTGCCCACTATTTGACATCTTTATAATTGGTGGAAATCATCCTGCAAAGGACACCTTCTTCGTACTCCTAATGACGTTATCAACTTTTTGTCCTATTGCTTTGAGCAAAACAATTTTCTTAATTCTGAACAGTTTTCTAATATAATCTTTGAAGTTTCGTTGATAAGAAAGGGTTGATATCTCAGGGGAGAACAACTTTGGTGCCCACACTGTGGCTATGACAGAAACAGGCCAAATATCAGTTTTCCTTTCTTGCAGGTACCAGAGAGTTAAGAGGAAGAGTTTATGGCTGCGGCTATAGGTTGGAGCTGCTGCTCCATTATAAATAGTCCTGGGATTGAGAAAACAAATGCATAAAATTAAACCAAAGTGTTTAAGCAGCCTATTATATGCTAGGTATTTTGTATGTTTTCATACTCATCTGCTTTAGGCTCTAAGGCTTTCCTGAGACATATATCAGATTACTCTTTTATAAATGTATAAACATTAAAGTTTTGATAATGTATACCACATAATTTTGACTTATACTTTAACAATAAATGAAAGTGGTTTAAGTGAATTGTCAAAAATAGTGCCCTCATAAACTTCTAGAAACTACTTATGTATTACATAAAATTATATATGAATCAAGAATTGTAAGTGAATTTAATTTATTTGCTTCAAATAAGGTTGCAAGAAGCATACTGATCCTAAAAACTTTAAAGGAAATAATAGTTAATAGCTTTTATAATATTAGCTTGGATACTAATTTTATTCTACATGATCTGTGTGTGTTGGTTTATTGTGGTATAAAAGCCATTTGGTTAGTTTTCTCATTTTAAATAAAAGGAACCTTCTTCTTCTTCTTCTTCTTCTTCTTCTTCTTCTTCTTCTTCTTCTTCCTTTATTCTTCCTCTTCCTCCTTCTTTTTAATCATAGGCCACAAATATAAATGAACAGTTTTATTTTGCTAATAAGTCTTTTTAACTTATGGAGAAGTTAAGGTTAGTTCAATAAAGTTGCGGTAAGATCCATAAAATTTATGAAAAGGCTGAAAAATCTTATTTTCTGTTTAAAAATAGTGGACACACCATTAAGATGGGCCCACCACTTAGATTAGATTACTTCAAGTGTCAAGAATGATGCTTATACATCAAATATGAAGACTATATACTAGACCTCGGTTTCTTAAATTTTCTGGTATATTCATTTTTTTGGGGGGAAGTTTTATACCCATTTTATTGGTAATAGTATTTGTATATAAAAACTAAAGCAGAAAAATTAAACATTGTAAACAACATATTTGAGAAAAGCAGTAATAAACCTATCACATGCTAAAATGGGTTATTCATTCTTATTAAAAATAAATAAAATACAATCTGTCCTGCCCGCAAGATATGCTGGGGCAATGGCGATACAGAACATATGCAGGTGACCAACCAATGAATGGCCCAACTTGAGTCTCATGCCCCATGAAATAGCCCATACCTGACACAGGATAGAATTTAACACAGCTTGGCAAAAAAGCAATGAAATTATTCCAAATGGTATTCTGCCATACTCATAGATCGGTGACTAGCCCAAGTGTCATCAGAGGATTGCCACCAGCAACTTATGGGAGAAGATGCAGAGACCCACCATCAAATACTAGGCAGAGACAGAAGAACCTGATAGAATAAGGGGAGGACAAATTATAGGAGCAAGAAGAGTAGAGGACACCACAAGAACAAAACCCACAGAATCAATTAAACAGGGCTCACAGGGGATCACAAAGACTGAAGCAACAATCATTAACCCTGTATGGGTCTGAGCTAGATCCTCTGCACATATGTTATGGTTGTTCTTATGGGATCCCTAACAGTGGGAGTAATGGGAATATCGGATACTTCTGCCTATGCTAGGGACAAGACCTCTTTTCTCCCATTGGTTTGCCTAATCCAGACTTGAAATTAGTATTTGGGCCTAGTTTTATTGTATCTTATTAGATTTTGTTTGGTGGATATCCCTAGGAGGCCTGCTCTTTCTTTATGGAGGGAAATGGAAGATGAATGGACTTGGGGTAAGACAAAGGTAGGGGAAACTGAAGTTGAGAAGTAATGTATGGGAGAAGACTAAAAACAGAAACAAAAAACAAAAAACAAAAAAACAAAAACCCAAAAACAAACAAAAAACTAAACAAAGAATCAGAATGTTTCTTGCTTTTGAGATTTTTTAATATCCAAAAATAGTTGCTAATATAAATGGTCAGTTCTTTTATGTGTGACTTCATTGTGTATGTTGTAATGCATTAATGATTGAAATACATGAGCCTCAACTTTACATAAACGGTTGTCATTATAGACAACTGCATAGTTTTTGTTTGTTTTGTTGGAAAGAAAAATTTCCATACAATATGTTCTGATCATAATTTCCACTCCCTCAACTCTTCTCAGATCATTCTACCTTGCCACCTCCCCAAAGCCTCTGAACCTTTCTATGTTTCTTTTTAAAAAGCAAGCAAACACACAAAAGGAACAGACAGAGAAATAAAAATAAGAAGCACACATATACACAAAAACAGCAAACCAAAATATGCAATTAAAAGACCAACAAGACAAAATGTTCAAACAAACAAACAAACAAACAAAACCATCTGAGTAAAAAAGTTTACAAAAATACCATTTAGTTCCTTTTGTATTGGCCAACTCCTACTGAGCATGGATCTACCCTGAAATTGTGGTTAATATTCCCTGTGAAATTTCAAATGACAAAAAATAATGTTTGCTTTGCAAGTGGGTATCAATTGTAGATAGCTTCTTGGTTAGGGTTAGAAGTCATGTCCACTTCCCTTTCAGTGCTGTGACCCCATCTACTTGCACCTGTACATTCCCTGTGCATGCTGCATGCTGTGTGGCTTTATATTATGTAAAATTTTAATAACTGCATTTATTACAGTTATGGATATCAACAACAATTCTATCTGAAAAAAATCTTAGGTTACAAGAGATACATTTGATTAGCAGCAAGTGTTGTCTGTTGTTTTCAATGACAGTCCTGTAATTTCATAAACTACATACCAAATATCCACATTAAAACCCAGACCTACAGGCATTTCATCAAACAATACAGCTTGTAAAAGTTCATTTAGTTCAGGCAGGTTTTCAGGTTGTGCATGTGTGCAATCTCATCCCAGAACCATCACACCAGAGAAGCAACAACTGCTTTCTAGATGGTCTGTCTTCAGGCCACTAAAAGTGCCCTGTAATTTTTACTAAATACAAACTAAAGGGAAATCTCAAAATTCATTCAACTATTCATTTTTTCATTTTAAGTGTTGTTTTATAGAAATTAAAAAATAAAATTAGAGAAAGGAAGGAAGGAAGATCACAATGACTGCTAATATAGTTTGGAGCAAAATGGTAAAAGTTTGGATAGCCTTTCATCTTGCTGTGCAGATGCAGCTGTGAGTACTGTGAAATGAAGTAATGTCTCAGTGTTGTGATTGCAACATAAACCTTGGCATCTGAATGATTCACATATGACACTTTATAAACTTCTGCTCAAAATGTAGGTTATAAATTAACAAGACTGCTCTAGAATTTGAAAAGCAAGAATCTTGGACATATACCCCAAAGATGCTCCACCAGACCACAAGGATACTTTCTCAGCATGTTTATATCAGTTTTATTCATAATAGCCAGAAACTGGAAACCACCTAGATGACCCTCAACCAAAGAATGGATAAAGAAAATGTGCACATTTACACAAAGGAATACTACTCAGCTTTTAAAAACAAGAATATCTTGAAAATTTCAGAAAAATGGATGGAACTAGAAAGTATCATCCTGAGTGGGGTAACCAGAACTCACCAAGAAATGCATAGTATATACTGACTTATAAGTGGATATTAGCCATAAAGTACAGGACAACCATGCTATAGTCCACAGACCCAAGGAAGCTAAGTTACAAGGAGAACACAAGAGAGCATGTTCGAGTTTCACTTAGAAAGGAAAATAAAATAGGCATTGGAGATGGATGGATGGATGGAGGCCACTAACTGGGTGGGAAAGAAAATGGAAATCAGATCAGTGGTGAGGATTAGGAGTAGGCAGAGTAGGGGAGAGAGGGCCAGGTGAGAGAAAGAAAATTGGAGGTGGAGGCATCTCTGGGAGTTGTCAAAGACCTCAGATAGGGTAAGCTCCAGGAAGTCTATGGGAGCCACCAGAGATGAGATTCCTAGCCATGGGGGATATAGATCCTGAAGTAGACTCTTCCTGTAATGAGGCCAGATGTCCAGCGGAGAGATAAAGACACCAACCCATCAACAAAACCTTTGATCAAAACTTTGTTCTTCTTATAAGAAGTGTAAAGAAAAAGATGCATGAGAGATTGAGGGAATGGTCAATCAAATACTGGCCCTACTTGAAATCCATACCATGAGAGAGAATCAATCCCTAACACTATTAATATTACTCTGCTAAGCCTGTTTACTTATCTATTCAAAGTGTTGAAAACAGCCCATAATATCAGCACAAAATCCTCAAGAAGTAAGTAAGAAGGGAATGCTGAATGCCTGAAGTCTCTTCCCCCTCTCCTCCATCAATTCTGTACAGCAGGCCATATGAGAATAACTCCATCATTTCAGCTTTTATTCTATTTTAAGAAAGCCATAAGAAAGAGAAATACTATTTTTTTAAAAAAATAAAAGCGTACAAGCTGGTCATCTTCTTTTAATCAGTTTCCTTAGAAATATATTTTACATTTCATTAACAACAAGTGAGGCAAGCAAAGATTGGCCTTTTGTCTACGTATTAGTAAAAAATTAATTCTTTTCTTAAGGAGAAACAAGAAATGGCCTCTGCTCTTGCTGGGACAGTAAACTGGTGCTATGTAACATTCAATGGAGGTGCAAGCTGTTGATTAACATGATGGATAGAGATACGTATCGCTTCTGTGTGGAGATAACAATTACTTGACCCAGCACTGAACTTAGCACCTCACCAACAGCCTTCATCCTCATGAAGGGCATCAGACTGTATGCTGTGCTTCTGTGATCTTCCCAGGGCCAGGCAATGGAAATTTGTATGTATAGTGCATCGGATGTGATTGAGCTGCACTGATGACTAACCATTTCAGGCTGAACTGAGAGCACTACAGCCTCTTTAAGTTCCTGAATCTTATCCCAATTATATTTCATTTAATAACACTCAGTGAAATATCTGGTGGCAGGGGAAATGAAACTACATGCTTTTATGGGATCATTCATCAAGAACTAATTGAAGCTTTCATACAGTTAAGGGCTGATAAAACAGTGTAACAATAAACAATAACAAAATTCACTGGAGAAGGATTTGTTTTGCCGTGAGGAAAATGGTTCTGTTTCATCCTGGGATTCCTGGTTAAAAGAGTCTCCAATTTACAAAGGGATAAGTGCAGGCTCCTCTGCATAATGCCAGGGTGGGAGCTGTGTCAAATGCATTAGTGTTGCTCCACTGGAGCCATTCTAGTCCTAAGTATCTGCTATTGTGTGGGACTCTGGCAGGAGACTGCAGGACCAATAGGATTTTTAAAAGTTTCTTTTTGCTATTTATTATTATTGTGCGGGAAGCAGCTAGCTCCTCCATAGCTACTCATGGAAATTTGGGCCATCAAAAAGTATATTTTCAAAAATCCAGATTTTAAAAATACTTTAAAAATAACTCATTGAAAGAATGTTTCCGTGCAAGAAGTTCAGTTGCTTTTTGTCTTTGGTGTCTCTTGTTTTTCAAGGCAGAGTTTGGACCCTGAACTAAAAAGCAAAAGAAAACAAAAAGACAGAGTACATTTTTACAAATTCTTAAGGGGAATTGTTAACAAATTAAATATGTAGGAAGCGTATTTCTATCTGTGGGAAAGTTGAAAATTTCTTTAAAGAGCAATGATTATTTCTACAGGATATGTGGAACCAAGCACTTTGTTACAACTGTAGCATTTACTTAGTAACTACCTTTTAATGTAACAACCACAGATTGTTGTTGGAAAACATTTTACTTAGATTCAATTTACCTTGAAAGAATAAGACCTCCACTATTGTTTTTTTTAAATATTATTTCCATTGAATATACACTGCAAACAAATGATCCTCATATTATAAGGGCCATAAAATAAAATATAAATGATATTGGTTAGTAATTTTAGATCCTACTTGCAAAACAAGAAACTGATAATACAGTTACAGTCAAATATAATATCATATAGGAATTTTTGGCTCAAATTTACTTTGTAGTATAAAAGGCAACTTTTTTTTCTTTGTTGATTTGTTTCATCACTTTACAGCCTGATCCCAACCCCTTCCCTTCTCACCTCCCAATTCCACCCTTATGTCCCCCACTGTCTTTTCCTTCTTCTCAGAGAAAGGGAGGCCCCCAAGAAGTACCAACCTACTCCGACACCTCAAGTGCAGCAGGCCTAACATTTTCTGTCCCATTGATGCCTGAGAATGCAGCCCAACTAGGGGAAAAAGATTCAAAGACAGGCAACAGAATCAGACACAACCTCTACTTCCACTATTAGAGGATCCACAAGTTCAGCAGGATGCTCAACTGCTACATATGTATAGGGAGCCTACCTATGTCAAACCTATGTATATGTACGATCTTTAGGTGGTGTTTCAGTCTCTGTGGAGGTCCCCCAGGAAGTACCCACCCACCCTGGCACCTCAAGTTGCGGCAGGACTAAATGTATTCTTATTGTTGTGTCCTTGACTCCTCCAGCTCCCTATATCCTTCTCCCTACTCTTCCACAAGACTCCTTGATCTCAGCCTGATGTTTGCCTGTGTGGGTCTCTGCATCTGTTTCTACCAGCTGCCAGATGAGTCTAAAAGGCAACTTTTGTAAGGATTCTTTACACAGTCGCTTTCTAAAAATCATGCTTCTTCAACAAACCGCTGACAGACTTAGATCATTCCCTAGAATGAGAAAGGTTTAAAGAAGCCAATGCCAAATGAAGGCTTTGTTTATTTAGCAGCCAGTTAGTTCAGTTAATTTGCAGCACATTTAATGAGTGAAGAATACTTTCATAGCATGACATCTAAGATGTATTGATACAATAACTATGTTAGGGCGGGAAAAGGTGATGATAAGCCTTATAGTTTCCCCATGAAAGACCATATTTGACTTTCTATTTAGATTCATTGAACAGTAGAATTTTATAGCAAAGTATCTGAAAAGGTCAACAATAATAGGTTAGCTTATATTAACTTAGCACAATTGTAAATATTTTTTCATTTAAATTTTTTATTTTTATTTTATTCACTTTACATCCCAATTGTTGCCCCTTTCCCCATCGCCTCCAGGTCCCACCCCCTTCTTTATCCCTCCTTCTATCTCCCTTTCCCTAGTCCTCAGAAAGGGGAAGCCCTCCACCCTATCATCTGATCCCACCCTATCAAGTCTCATCTGGACTACCTGCATCTTCTTACTCTGTGACTTGCCACCAGAATCCATGTCAGAAGTAGTTCTTACTCCCCCACATTATGAGAACCACAAGGAGACTACATTGCCTGTCTACTACATCTGAGCCAGGGGTCTAGATCATCGCCGTGAATGGTCCTTGGTTGCTGCATCAGTCTCTGCAGCAACCCCTTTCTCTGCCTGGATTTGTTGGCACCATTGTCTCCTTGTCCAGCTCCAGTCTCCTCCATGTCCTTCTATCCCCTAACTCTTCTGTAAGACTCGTTGTACTCCACCCCAAAGTCTGGCTGTGAGTCTCAGCATCCGCTTGGATCCCCTGATGGGTGGAGCCCTTCAGAGGACCTCTATGGTAGGCTTTCATCCTGTTCCTTCTCTTCAACTGCTTCCAGTGTCTATTCTATTTGCCCTTCTGAATGAGAAATATCATCCTCCCTAGGGTCCTCTTTGTTATTTAGCTTCTTTATGTCTGTGGATTGTAGTGTGATTACCCTGTATTATGTGGCTAATGTCCACTTATAAGTGAGTATACACCATGTGTGTCTTTCTGGGTCTGGGTTACTTCAAACAGGATGATCTTTCTTGTTCCAACCATTTGCCTGGGAATTTCAAGATTTCCTTGTTGTAATAGCTGAGTAGTATTTCATTGTGTAAATGTACCACAGTGTCTTTATCCATTCTTCAGTTGAGAGACATCTAGGCTGTGTCCAGTTTCTGGCTATTATGAATAAGACTGCTATGAACATAGTTGAGCAAATGGCCTTCTTGTATGGTGAAGCATTTTTCGCTTATATGCCAAGGAGTGGTCTGGCTGGGTCTTGAAGTAGCACTACTCCCAATTTTTTGAGAAAGCATCAGATTGATTTCAAATTGGTTGTACAAGTTTGTACTCCTACTGGCAATGGAGGAGTGTTCCTCCTTTCTCTACATCCTTGCCAGCATGTGCTGTCAGTTGAGTTTCTTTTATTTTAACCATTCTGATAGGTGTAAGATGGAATCTCAAAATTGTTTTAATTTACATTTCCCTGTTAACTAAGAATGTTAAGCATTTCTTTAAGTGTTTCTTGGCTATTTGGTATTCCTCTGTTGAGAATTCTCTGTTTAGCTCTGTACCCCATATTTTAATTGAAAAAATTGATTTGTTCGTATTTAATTACTTGCGTTCTTTACATATTTTTGAAATTTGATCTTTGTTAGCTGTGCGGTTGGTGAAGACATTTTCCTAGTCTGTTGGCTGTCACTTTGTTCTGTTGACAGTGTCCTTTGCCTTACAGAAGCTTTTCAGTTTCATAAGGTCCCATTTAATAATTGTTTATCTTAGAGCTTGAGCTGTTGGTGTTCTGTTCTGCAAGTGGTCTCCTGTGCCAACGTTCAAGGATCTTCCCCACTTTTTCTTCTAAAATTTGATTTCTTGTTGGGTCTTTGTATGGTTTTGGTATGAAGGTGATTGTGTCCTCGTAGAATGAGTTTCATTATGTTCCTTCTGTTTCTATTTTGCGGAATAGTTAGAAGAGTATTGGTTTTAGCTGTTTTTGAAGGTTTGATAGAATTTTGTGATGAATCCATCTGGCCCTGGGCTTTTCTTTTTCTTTTTTCTTTTTTTTTTCTTTTCTTTTTCTTTTTCTTTTTTTTTTTTGGTTTGTATACTTTCGATGACTACCTCTATATCTTTAGGAGATATTTCTGGTTCAGTGGTAGAATTTTTGCCTTTCATGCCATAAATCTTTTACTGCAGTTCTTAGACATACCAGGCAGCTTCTATACCAGGTATTCCCTGGATAGTTTTACATCAACTTGCCATAAGGTTCTCTGAGAGGAGGGACTCTCAATTAAGAAAATGCTTCTGTAAGATCAGGCTGCAGGCACACCTGTAGGACATTTTGTTAATTAGTAATTGATGGTGGTGGGCCCAGTCCATTGTGGGTGGTGCCATCTCTGGCTGGGGTAGTTCTTTGTTCCATAACAAAGCAGGCTGAGCAAGCCAAGCAGAAAATCCAGTAAGCAGCTCACCTCCATGGCCTTATCATCAGCTCCTGCCTGCAGTTTCCTTCTCTGTTTGAATTCCTGCCCTAACTTACTTTGAAAACGAGAAGTGGTATGGAAGTATAAGTCAAATAAACCTTTTCCTCCTGAATTAGGTTTTTGATCATGGTGTTTCATTGGATCAATAGAAACCCTAAGATACTTTGTATATACACTCTTTCTCAATATTTCTTTAGGGCCTTTCATTCATAATTTTCTCACCTTGACCATGTGACACTCAGTAAAAACATGGCCACGTAGTTTTGAACTTCAAGTACCACATGTCACCTTTTGTACTTCTGTTGCTATAAACCCAGTTTTCCCATAAACGTTTCCCATCATCTGGCTCTTGATGCTTGCCTATTTGATTGTTTTAAGTCTAATTATATTCACTAAAATTTAGGCTTGGTGAAGACAAGTATAGTGTCTTTTCATTGGTAGGTCCCAGCATACAGTCCAGGGTCTAAAATCTAAGTATAGACTTTTGTGGACTTAGGGTAAGGAACCAGAATAGAATCCTTTCATACAAACTAACTGGGAAAGTCACTTTGTTTCTTAATTCTTACCTTGTATACATATGAGAAGCCACTCATGTTCTGTTATATACTGTTGCAGTATGGAGAGAGGTCTTCTAAAGATAGCCATTGCCTTTGAAAGATTAAGTCACCTTCAAATTACTCAAAAATGATAATAGATGTTGTATTGTCTGAGTGGTCTGATTAAAAGAACAACCAGGACTGGGTTAAGGCACTGATCTCAGTGGACAAGTTAAAGGTTCTGCTTTCCTGCTCTAAGATAGCCTAGAGTGAGCTGTTAACAATGCACTAGTCAGTTACTTTTGTGATCCAGAGTAAGCAAACTTAAAGTGTAATGTGATAATTCACTAACCCAGTCAGCTTTACTAAGTATGGTAAATGTGGTCTGGCAAAATACTAGTCTCAATACTGTTAAAGTGGTAGTTTGCAAATGTGATGAAGATTTATAATAACCTGACTTTAATTGTGTGAAATTAAAGTTGATGGTGTATGTAGTAGACGTAGTCCAGTAGGTGGTAGATATAAGAACAGAAACTGAACTAGCCTGGAAAGGTAATATTTCCCTGGAGACGATAAAGCAGAAATCCTATCTGAACTTCTGTCCTTCTACCTTCTATGAATGACGTAAGAGCTCCCACACTCATTTGAACTAATCCCTCAACATAAATATTTCTCTTTGTCTAAATACATTTTCATGGACTCTGATTGCCAAGGGCAATAATCTGTGTCATTTAATTCTTGGTTTGAAAACTATTTTAAAGATTAATAAAGAAACACATGTTAATTTCTTAGTACAATGCTTTCAGACAGTGGCCCTTATAGAAAGATCCTTCATTTTGTAGGATGGGAAGTTTCTGAGTGTATTTGCCAGAGGAATCCAACCCTCAGCTAGTTTATGAGGGCATCCACTGAACACTTGATGTTTGGTGACTGTTCAGAATGCCAAATAATTAATAGTTCAATTAACAAGAAAATGTGACCAAAAATAACAAGGAATATATATATAATAAAAACATTATTTCTTTATTGTTGTTGTTGGTTGTGGGTTTTTTGTTTTATTGTTTTGTTTGTTTCTGAGACAAAGTTTCTCTGTGCAGCCTTGGCTGTCCTGGACTTACTCTTTGGAAGAGGCTGGCCTTGAACTCACAGAGATCTGCTTGCCTCTGTTTGGATTACAGGAGTGCACGACTGTGCTCAGCAACAATATTATTTCTTGAGATCTTTACAAGACACCTTAAACACCACATTGAAAATCAATTTTGGCACTGTGCTATTAAAGAAAAAATATGTAACCTAGGTTTTTCACAAGATGAATCTATGAATTTGTCCCACGTAAATAAGGAGTAAGGATAATAACTGTGAAAGCAGAGAGCTTGCAATCAAGCATGTTGAAACTGGTTGTCAGGGCAAGGCTCTGAGTGGCACTTCCCTGCCAGAACATGCCTGGGGCAGGGTCAGCAAGGAAGGGAAAGTCTGGGATGTGGTCCGGCAGGTCTAAGTAGAAGCACAAAGCCAGGAAGTAAATATTTGCTAGAATGTTTGGGCTAGAGGCAGTGAGACCGAAGATGAGGCCAGAGCCATGCTCATTAAGACAAGGTCATGGCTGAAGGCAGAAGCTGAAACAACAGTCAGGGTAAGCCTGAAGGTGTTGAAAAGACAGGCTTCTAGAGGCAGAGTGTGGATCAAGGCCAAAGACTAACATATTTTTTGTCTTTTAAAATTGATAATAGTTTTTTTTTGGTTTTGGTTATAAGTGTTATAAAAATTTAAACAATTAGACAATATTTAAAATGGTAAGGACAAAAGTACAAAATAGAATCTTAAATTCTACATATTTGATAAACATACTTTCAAAAGTTTTTTCCCCTCTGACTTCTATTCACCATGAATTCTTTAACTTTAACAGAGGTCGTACTGACCTAAAGCTTTAAAAATAAAATTGCATATTACTTCAAGATTATAAATTTGCATTATCATTTCCAATAGGTGCCTAAAATATATTTGCTAAGTATACCAATTGAATGTTATCTGTCCTTTGTAAAAAGACATTTAGGCTTATTACTATTTTCTACAAGAATCAATGTAATTAATATCTTTGGAATCCTAGTTTCTTCACTTCTTATTTGAAATGTGAATGAGTTTTATTTTCAAATAAAAAACAGTATAACCATAGATTAAAAGTCTGCAAAACAAAAAAGCAAATGATTCATTTTTCCTTCTCCCATTGTAGCAGATTATCATTTTAAATTATTTCATACATTTTTTTGTCTTAAATATTAAATCACTTCCAATTTTCAATTTGTAGATATTCAATTTCAATTGCAGTATATTACTTAAAATCCATCCTTTGATTTTAATGGGAGAGGTGCAGCTAAAATAAAGTGTGACTCTCAGCAACATGTTTTTGTTTGTTTGTTTGTTTTTTGCTTTGTTTTGTTTTGTATTAAGACAAGGTTATTCTGTGTAGCCTTGGTTGTTCCAGACCTGCTTTGTAGACCAGGCTGGAGATGAACTCACAGAGATCCACCTGCGTTTGCCTCCCTGAGTGCTGGGATTACAGGTATGCACCCACATCCTGGCTTCTCAGCAACATTTCGTGATAGCAGAGAGGGCTTCTGAATGGGAAATGGAAGTTAACTTCCCATTGGTTGTGGCCATGCTGATTCTCCAACTCTTGAGAGTGGAACATGGATGGTTTCACAATAGCAGAAAATAATGTTGGCTGAAAGACATTCTGATTATAGCATCATGAGTATCCAATTTGAAGTTTAAAATACTCTGATGTAGATATAATAAATTCTTTCTTATCGACACGAACATAGGCTCAGGAGTATTAGATAATGTTCACCATGATCGCATCACATGGCACAACTGTGATCAGAATCTTTAATTAAGGTCCTCAGTGTGTACCACTCTGACAGCCCCACTGAGTCAGGATATGATGGTAAGCAGGTAGAGTTGTAGGATCAAACTTCGACTGTACTTGACAAAAGAGTTCTGGTAAATAATACTTTAAAGTTATACCCCCTTTAGTTATAATAATGAAACTTATAAGACTCCAAAACATACCTTTAAGGATAGGTGAACAAATTAAGCTATATATTTCATTACATGTGAAGTAAGGCCAAGAAGAATGTGAAGACACATGGATTGATGTTAACTTCTGGGAATTCAACCATACATGAGTATATTGTGGCTAATGTCAACAGTCAATTTGAGCTCTAGAATTACATGGGAAATGGATCTTACATTAGTAGGGTTATTTGGATGGAAATATCAGACCACTGTGAATGACTCTATTTCCTGGGTTCTTGGATTATATGAAAAAGGAAAAAAGTGAGTTGAGTGTAAGAATTTCCTTCTTTTCGCTGTGTGATCACCTATTCTCTATCATGACTTCTCTATCCTGAGAGACTGTGAACTGTGAGGCAGACAGCCTTTCCTCACTGAAGTTGTCCTTTTCGGAGTATTTTCTCACAGACATGAGACAAGTAAACAAAACAGAGGCCCAGCAAAGGTTTTAGTAATGAGAAGTTACCAGGGATACTCTGAGGCTTGAGAAAGTGTAGAACACAATGGTGCCATTTGTCATCAAGATTCATCACCACCTGCAAGGGCTATCCAGTAAGAAAGAGTTAACATGTATGCTCCAGAATAATTGTCATTGGGGAAAGAATTAGGAAACTGACCATGGCCAATATTTTTTATAGAAATATAAACATACTTATCTTGAGAAGACTCATACTTCAAGAATTCTACTTTGTTGTATCTAAATAGAAATAGAGAAACATCATGGTGGACATTCATGAACTCACTTATTTGCATTATCCATTCCTACATTTTATTAATCTATATCTTACCCACCCATGTTATCTATATTGTAACAATAATATCAACTATATCACTGTTGTATGGTGCAACTGAGCAGATTTAGAATACTGGATATCTATAGGTCAAGGAGGTCCGGACTATCAGGAATATGCATGTTACTTCATGAGTTGGTTTGAGACCCATGAAGATGCAGAGCAACAACATAGAATGAAATAAAATGGCAAAGAACCTCCGAGTAGGAAGGGTTTCTGGTTTCTATTGATATGTTCTGTTTCGTGTTTCCTGAGATCAAAAGCTGTCAATATCTTTATGTTCAGTGAAATATGTCATGTACCATAAGTTTTCATTTTAGTTGAGATTCTGTCACATGAAACTTTTACAGCAGTATCTGTTGGGTCAGAAGTTAAGTTTGAATTTTATAGAGCTAAGAGGAAAATAATGCAGGTTTGTATTGATGTGTGAGCCCAGTTGATGCATCTTAGAAGAAGGGAAAAATGCAGTATTTCTACAGTCAGAAGGCACAGTAGTTGGAATTCACTAGACTGTTAAAGATGACTGAATTTCACAAGAAAAACATGTCTATCCTAAACACATATACAAATGATAAATAATATAATTGTACCTATAATAGTTTCAGAAATGCCAAGTTGTTAAAAAGGTAATTAAACTAAATCATTTTGGATGTGGATTCTTTGTAATATGAACTAACCTCTAGAATTCATGTAAAATGATTTGGTTTTCTCTTTAACATTTTTCAAATTCATCTTATGTATGAAATAGGTTGTGTTAGTAGGGAATTTGTTCGCTTCCTTTGGTGTTCTTTCATGTGAGCAGTCTGAAAATGGTTCAGGAAGGAAGGTTTTATTTCAGCTATATTATTCTTATTACCTTTCTGTTTTTCTATACCTTTGCCAATACATTACTGTTACAATAATATTGAAAAGCAGTAACAAGGGTATAAATTAATTCTGGCCATGAAGGCATGAGGGAATTGGTCACTGGTCATATGGTATCAAGTCAGGAAGCTAAGAAAGATGATTGTTGCTGCTCAGCTCAACCTTGTCATCTGAGACTATAACCCATGAGATGGCACTGCCCACATTTAGAGTGAGTCCTTACCTCATTTAACCTAATATACAAGCTGTCTTATACACAATGCCAGCTATTTGCCTCCTAGGCTATTCTAGGTCCTGACAAATGGGTAATCTGTCAAGCACATTGCCCTTCTTCTTGCCTTCTTTCAGGATTTCTTCTGCTGCTCCCCGCATTCCTGTGTCAGGAATAGATCATGAAGTGCAAGCTATGTATAAATACATGCTCATATATTGACACTGCATACATATCTATATACATACATTGCCATACATATGCAACTTACAAATCCACTTATCTAATTTATAAAGATGTCTTTCCTTATCATATTTGCATGCTACATTGTTGATTACCATAGCTTTTCACATGTAAATATTAGATGTAAGCAATTCAAATTTTGCTAACATGATAATAAAAATTTTATATTTTAGTTAGTTTTAATTTATTTCATGTTATGTATCAGATCAAGTTTTATACAGGGTATTACAATTTCTGTCTTTCTGCGACGGTTCTTGTCTTTCCTGTCATTGATTTTTTTTTATCAAAACACTGTTTTTACCAATTACTAAATATTTTCTACATCCTAATGTACCAATCATCTGTTTTCTATATATTTAATACAATTTTATCCATGTTATCCCATTAATTATGTATATGTGCGTGTAATTGGTGGCAGAGAAGATCAAGCCACCAAAAACTCCAAATAAGGTTAGAGAAGGAACCCAAGAAGTCCCAGCCCTAGCCAAGGAACTATTAGTTAGTGGTGGCTGCTAGGAGCAAAGTCGGTTTTTTGGTTGGTTGGTTGTGGTTTTACACTGATGCTTCCCATGAGATGCCACCATGTTCACTGGTCCCACATCCATAAGCACATTGGAAGTACTGAGTGGACTCAGTTTCTTTAACAAGGTTGTCACTGAGAAACAGCACCCAAAGGGGGGCCTCTGATATTATGACAAACACACACACATGCACGCATGCAGGCACACATGCACGCATGCACACACGCACGCATATGGTGGGGGATTCAAAATCACCTCCTGACATTTCTTTTTTTTATAATTTATTAATTTATTCATAGTACATCTCAATTGTTATTCCATTCCTTGTATCCTCCCATTCCTCCCTCCCTCCCACTTTCCCCTTACTCCTTTCAGTCACAATCATAGGGGAGAGGAGAGAAGGATACAAGGGATGGGATAACAATTGAGATGTAATATGAATAAACTAATAAAAAGTAAAAAAGAAAAGAAATGTCAGGAGGTGATCAGAGTCCTTTTAAAGACAGCTTCAGAAGTGGATGCCCTAATGCACAACAATGCCCTCTGCCCTCTTCCTGATTTCCAGCTCTCATTTTAGCACCAGTGGCAGCTATGTCCCATTAGTACATATGTCTCCTTCCTTCCTCTCCACACTTGGTCTATTTGTTGTGGTCCCTGACACAGTGAAGTAGCTATGTGCTACTTGTGCTGGTACCCATTTTAATTTTCTATTTCTGCTGCCTCTATAGGTGGTCTCCACTAATCCTTGAGTTTCAAACCATTGTGCATGTCATTTTCTCCACATTTATAATTTGAGCTATGACTTCTATGATCGAACTTTCTATTTAAGTCCTTGGATATCTCACAAACATCTCAAACTTCCTATGCTTAAATGCAAGTCCCGTGTTTTTCCAGCTGACTTCTTTAACTTTCTCCCTCAGACTCCCAATCTCACTGCAGGATTTTATGGGCAGCTACCAGTCATCATATTTTAATCTAGAAGCTAAGGATCTTCTCCCTGTATTTCCTAATAGACACTTACCAGTCAAAAGAATGTGTTAAGAAGCTAGATTTCGCCTTTTAAATTTACTGCTCTGTTCTGTCAAGAGTGCAAGCTTCTTTTGTAATGGTATTAGAAGAGCCTATTGGATCTTAATTTAATTCACAGGTTCCTGTGTGTTCCTATATTTCCTTCTCTAAGATCATCTTATTGGGTTCTAACACTCAATCTATATGTTTTGACTACACTCTTTGGTCTCCTTTGTACTGATAGTCAGGAAACTTATCCATCTTCATGCAGAGTATAGAATTCTCCAAACATTATAATTATGTTTCTGATTTCCTCAAAGAAAATATATTATTATTATTATTATTATTATTATTATTATTATTATTATTATTA
>OU015743.1:102100230-102117132 GCA_907169655.1 Acomys percivali | reverse complement strand
TATTATTATTATTATTATTATTATTATTATTATTATTATTATTATTATTATTATTATTATTATTCACTTTATATGCCGATCATAACTTCCTCCCTCCTCTCCTCCCAGTTACACCCTCTCTCCCTCTTCCCCATATCATCACTTCTCCACTTCTCAGAAAAGGAGAAACTCTTTCCCAACCCAACGCAGCACATCAAGTAGCATCAGGAGAGATTGCATCCTCTTCCATGGTGGCCTGGGAGGCAGCCCTGCCGGGGGGAAGTGGTCAAAACACAGGAACATAGTTCCTGTCAGAGACAGCCCCCGACTCCTCCCCTTACAGGAGGCCTGAGCTGCCCATGGCCTGCATCTGTGTAGGAGGCCTAGGTCCAGTCATTCATGGTCCTTGGTTGGTGCTTCCGTCTCTGCAAGCCTCTGCTGGGGTCTAGTTAGTTGGCTCTGTTGGTCTCCTTGTGGAGCTCCTGTCCCTTCTGGGTCCTTCTATCCTTTACTCCACTCTTCTACAAAACTCCATGCTCATTGCCCAACGTTTGGCTGTGTTTGTAACATCTGTTTCAGTCCCCTGCTGCATGGAGTCTCTCAAAGGACAGCTATACTAGGCTCCTGTCTGCAAGCATAGTAGAGGATTGTTAATAGTGTCTGGCGTTGATTCTCTCACATGGGGTGGGTCTCAGGTTGGGCCAGACTTTGGCTGGACAATCCCACAATCTCTGCTCTATTTTATCCCTGCACATCTTGTTGGCATGGTAAAGTTTTGGGTTTCCCTCCCTTCACTAGAAGTCTTGGCTAGTGAGAGGGTAGCATCCTCAGACTCAATGACCCCTGCTACTAGGAGTCTCAGCTAGAGTCACCCCCAGCAGCCTACCTTGCCTTAGCTTGTCATACAGATGGCACTGCACATGATTTCTCTTCTCTCTTCAAACTTTCTGTCCTCCTGTACCAGCTCTCCTCAAATCTGATCTCCACCTTCATTTCTCTCTGGGGTCACTCTCCATCTCACTCAGAGGGAAATAGAGTAGACAGAGGAAGCAGTTGAAGAGAGGAAGCACAACTCTTGATCAACTAAAACTTGACAAGAATTTTTGTGCCAGTCAAGGAAACTTTCAGAGCTAGCAATTCAAGCTGAGTATGGTGGTATATGCCTGTGATCCTATCACCAGGTGGGTGGAGGTTAAAGGCCAGGCTTTCCTACATAGCAATTTCAAGGGCAGCTTGAGCTACAGAGACCTTATTTGTAAGAGGAAACAACCCGAACCAGTAATTATGACACAACTTTCAACTGAAAAGTGAAGGTGAGAGGTGTGCCAGAACAATTGTAAATGTACAAATACATCTTCCATGGGATAAAAAGGAAGATAAGGGGGCGGGGTTCATTGCTTATGTTAATCAAGCTTATTGAGTTATCTGCTCAATCTCTTCCTATATTGGCAGCTACTAAGTGAATAGGCACATCTCAACATCTAGACATCAGAAGGTGTTCTTTTCTTTTCTTTCTTTTTTAAAAATAGCACTCTTGCAGGTGTGCTTTTCCTTATTAGCCCTAATACCCGAGTGCTAGCATGCACATGAAATAAACACAAGAGTAGTTATTTGCATAACAAAATAGTGTGCAATTTTAAACAAGGTTCTTTTTATATAATAAGCCTTCTTCCAAGTTTGTAAAATTGGGAATCAATTTGCAAAATGTTAATTATTCAACCTTTTAGGATCACAACTATTATGTTTTTATGAGTTTAGTTTGCCTTTGAAAATGAATGTTTCACTGCTTGCCATTTTTTCCTAAAGAAAAACAGCAATTACTGAGAAAAGATCACTTGACTGTAGCTTGAGAGCCTATCATGTTTATAGGGAATAAAGGCTTTACAATAATCTACTGCTTGCTTAGAGGTGAGCAAAACTGTGTCTATGCTGAAGTAATGTGATCAGATATTCCAGTTTTTCTATGCCTTCACCCATTAGCCAACTCTGCACTCATGTAAGCATCCTAGAATAAAGACGACAGGTAGACCAGAATATAATGAATTATGGTAATCCTAACAAGAAATAAGGAACCACATCTAAGAGTGCTCCTGTCCCTTGGAGAGTCAGTGAGATATATTCTAGAAGGTCTGCTAGGATGACTTTGCATCCTGATTAACACAGACATCAAAATCAAAGCTCAGACTACAATCAATTCAGTATTTTTAGCCTTGGGACATTATAAAGGATGTACTAGATGTTAGATGGAAGAAATAGAGAGAAATGTAAAAAAATGATGTTAAGGAGATGCAACAAATAATAATATGCTTTCATCTACATTTTGTTTTTAAATGTTGGGTGACATTCAAGCCTGAACATACAGCGACTGTTATGTGTGGTGCAGAAAGTCATCACGAGGTTCATGGAGACTTAGAATAGACCTATGTGTCATCGGCATACTTGACAAAGAAGTCCACTGGTTCTGAAGTCAAGGCTCATAATAGAAATGGGGAAACACAAATAAGAAACCATAACTATACATTGCACATATCAAGAAGCTCACATATGTTAAAATAACCACTCTTAGTGGACATTAGCTTCATATTCATGAGGTTGTATGAAGCATTTCCTATCAATACTGTCACTCAAGGAAACCTTCCTGCCCTCCAAAACTTAAGTTCCATAACAGAATATAGTATGTGTGGCTTTTGAGTTATTATTATTTTTCTTACTTTTCAACTTAATAAAATTTCATGAACATTTGCCTTTTACCCATTTGTAGTTTTGAGATTCTGCTACAAAGATTAGGAAAATGATATCTATAGGTCAGTGTAGATGGTCATATTTCAAATTCTAGAACTCTGCGGGCCACATTCTGTCTAAAATTGTTAAAATAAAAATACTATTTTTAAATTATTATGCATTCAAGGTATTTAATAATGAGATTATGGCTTTGTATCAACAGAAGCAGCTAAATTGAGACAGAATCTTGGGATCCTGGAGTCGTGGGGCAGATTTTGGTCACACAGTCTCTCTCTGAGGTTAATGTTTTCTACAGCACGGTGGCATGCAATGGAGGCCAGAGACAACTGCCCTTCTACAAGCTTCTTATTAACTAGTTGGCTTGATATAGTGGATTGGAGGATGGGAAGGTGTTTTGAATCATTTTTGAATTAAGAGGAGAATCTCTCTGACTCTGTTTCCTTCTGTGTCTCTGTTGTGTCTTTCTCTTTCTCAGGCTTCCTTTCAGCTTTCAGATAGCATGCATCTTTCTCACGTGCTCCGTTAAGGTGTTCTCAGATGGGTACTGGAGGACCTTGTCCACCAGCAACATAGACACTATTAAAAATACAAGGTGTTTTCTGTTATCTCCTAATTTAAGGTTATCCTGAGTCACCCTAAACAGAAAATTAATGCTCATTTTTTTCTTACTCCAGTGCTATCCATGCATGAGTTTCCTCAGTCAATACATTTAATTTTTAACAATGACTATGATTAACTGAACATTTTTCCTTCTTTAATAAAGTTCTTGTTTTATTGAAATTCTCAGAGACTTCTTAAGCAGCATAATGCAGGATATTAAGAATCTGCATTACAACTCCATGTGCAATCTTACATAGTTTCTGAAAGTTAGATATTTATATTTATTACATCTCTTCAGTGTGACTCATGATCATGTGTTTCATGAATATTAAATAGATTTTAGTTCTACTGATTTTATTTATATTTTAAATTAGAAGTTTTGTTTCACCAATACACTTTGTTTATATGGTGTTACTTATTTTTTAACATGGTATTATGTTTATTTTGTACATGGTATTACTTTAACTTAAGTTGTCAGTGTTTGCTTAATAAATAACTTTTTGGTCAATTGTTTGTCCAAATCAATTTGATATATTCATATATCTGATATAATCACAGAAAAGGTCACAAAGCATGCTGTTTAACTCTAGTTGAATTGCTAATTCATTAAGGGGAGAATGATTTAATGTCTCAATAAGATGCTTTAATTTTGTATAAAACTCATTGTGACATCAAGTATTTTCTTGGTTATTTTAGAATGGAAGAAAACCATGTGTGATGACAAGTACCAAAAATAGGAGTGCATAGTCAAAGGAAATGGAGCACCTATTGTGCAACATGATCTTCAATCCTTTAGGTCATATGTCTCACATCCAAGACTTTTTCAAAAGTTGCAACTGCAGTATTTCAGGTCTGTACCACACCTTTTAGCATCACAAATTAGCATCTTATTTTATAATGCATCAGTTGATACTAATAGCTTGGCTTATGCAAAACTAATTCCTTAAGTTGAATTTGGTTTATTGTGTGAGTTATGGTATAGTATAATGTAATATCGAGCTGTCCAGTTTCAATAAAAATTGTTTCTTTTCTAGGCAAATAAAAAAGTGTCACATTAAATTACAAAACCTTTAAACCTTTCAAAAAAAAAAAAGAATATGCCAATCTTACATATTTTAAGAAATATATACATTTCTTGTTTGGTGACAAAAGCAGTCACATAGTTGTTAGTGCTGAAATGTTGAGAGAATGCTGCATTTGAATTTTTTATGAATAACAAGCTTAATCATGGCTTGTGATGATATCATTTAGGTTTAAGCTGCTGAACACAGTTATATATATATATTATTTAATGTATTTTATCAATACACTTTAGTCCCACAAACAGACAATTCAGTATAAAATTATTTCATAGGGGCTATTTACACAGCTTACATGTGTTGACAAACTATAAGCTATTTTTATGTAATATTTAAAAGTGTTTTAAAGTCTTCTTAAAGCAACAGATATTTTATGTGTTATTTTACTGTTGATATAAATAAAATTTCCCTTCAGTCTAAAGTACATTCATGGAATATGCTATGATTCTTTCTGAAATTTTTTTTCTCAAATTCATGAGGTCTTCTTTACTTTTATTGCTATGATATATTATGTATATATGTATTCATAAAAACACACATGTATTCCACTATGTCTATTTAGTGTTGCTTACATGTATGTGTGTGTGTATACACACACACACACACACACACACACACACACACTTGGGATTAGGTCATCTATCAGTTGACTCATCACTGGGAAAAATGAATTCTTCTTTCAGCAGCTATGTATTGCCTGTAGCCTTTACCTAGTTGCTGCTTTGTACTCAGAAATTGAAATGTGAGTAGCATAACCTCATACATCACGTGTCATATTACTATATATTTTATGCAGAATACTTTTCACCTTTCTGTCATTTAGCACTATCCTCCATTTTGATCCAGGAATAAACAGATGGTTACACTTCCAATATTAAGTATATTAAATGTGTTTTGTTAAATATAAGAAAGTTATTTCCAAAATTTGTAATCACCATTTCAAGACAATACACAATTAGACTTTTCCCCTTTACAGGTGGTTTTATTCACATGCCTCTGTATTTTGTCCTCTAGTGGTACAAACTTTGAGTACAAACTTAGAGTACTCTGGTACTCAAAGAATCAATCATTTAGAAGGGAGGGTAAATAAATTAATACATGTGCATCTTAAGCTTTGCAGAGTGTATTTGCCTTCTTAATCCTCACAAAACCCCTCTTGTGAAGCATTGTTATCACTGTTTTTCATTTCTGTGAAATGAAGCTTAAACACACAGTTCAAAAAAATGTATATAAGGTATGTATTCAACCGTTGAAAAGGCTGAAATGTGATTTGAGTGGTAGCAAGTCCAAGAGATTTCTCATGCTGTACTAATCTTAAACCACCTAGGGAGCAATTAAAAGGAGAAGCTGAGTTGATTTCCATGAGTCAGATATAGAAAACTGTTATTGTGATATACAGTCCAGTAAAAGCTGACAAATATGAAAGTATCCTTTATCAATATATACAAAATGATTAGAATGCCTAAGAATGTATTTGATTTCTTAATGTTTTAAGATTTATTTATTTTATTTTATGTGTATAAGTGTTTTTTGTTGCTTGTACGCTTGTATACCATGTGTATGCCTGATGCCTGTGGAAGTCACAACAGGGCATTGGCTCCTTTGTAGCTTTAGTCACAAATGTTTGTGAGCCACTATGTGGGTGCTGGAAACTCTGGCCCTTTCCAATACAGGGCTCTTACCCACGAAGCCACTGCCCAGCCTGAGCAATTCTTTTCTGCTCTGGTTTGTTTCTGGAGATAGAGTTTTTAAGTGTGTCTTGAGCTAATTTTTACATGATTTTTGTTGATTGGATGTTTTCTGTGTCAAGAGTACATGCATATACTGTGATACCTGGTTTACCTTAATAATTTTAATAATAGAAAAGAAATAATTTTTCCAACATACATTTTTGGATTTTTAAAAAGAGATCAATATATAGATACTAATATCTATGTTATGTTTGCACTTCCATTTGGATTTAAATGTTCCTCAGGTTTAATTGACACGGAAGCACTCAGTGCATGTTGGCAAGAGGACCATTGAGAGCCTCTTGGAAAAATGAGGTTTAAAATCGACGACGGCAAAGTGCAGTAATCAGAACACTCTTCCATTACTTGAGAAGTGCAAAATTGTACACCACTATGGAAAGAAGTACAGAGGTTCCTCAGAAAGATAGGAATCATATAATCTCAAGATTCAGTTATACCACTCTTGGACATATACCCAAAGAACACTTATTCCTACCACAAGGACACTTATTCAACCATGTTCATTACTGCTCTTTTCCTAGTAGCTAGAAACTGGAAACAACCTAGATGTTTCTCAACAGAAGAGTGGATAAAGAGAATATTGCACATTCACACAATGGAATATTGCTCAGCTCTTCTGTCTCTGTCACTCTCTGACTCCGTGTTTCTCTGTCTGTCTGTCTGTCTCTCTCTCCCTCCCTTGAGATAGGGTTTCTCTATGTAGCCGTGGATGTACTGGAACTCACTCTGTAGACCAGCCTGGCCTCGAACTCAGAGATCTGTCTGCTTCTGCCTCCCAATTGCTAGGAGAAAAGGCATGCACTACCACCATCCATCCCATTACTCATCTCAGTAAAATTAAATACACTATACAACTTTTGGGCATATGTATGGAACTCGAAAAAGTCTTCCTGCGTGAGAGAGCCCATGTCCAGACAGAATGGCATGCATTCACTTACGTGCAAATATTAACTGGTAAGTAAATGAAAACCAAGCTCCAATATGCAGACCCTGAGAGGTTAGGCATAGATGAAGGGACTTGGGGAACATACAGATCTCCATGGAAGGGGAAATAGATTTTATGGATGGACTGGAGTATCAGGGAAGAGGAGGGAAGGTATCAGGGAAGAGGGGGAAGGAATAAGAGGATGAGGTGGGGATAGGCAGGGGAGAGAAGGTTGACATAGGGAATGTGAGGAGAAACAGCTAGAATTGAGGGATGGGCACTTAAGGGGTGGTAGGAAAATCAATTGCTGTGGAATTTCTAAAATATATGAAGGCAATCTTTTTTTTTTTTACTTATTTACTTATTTCATTAGGAAAATGCAAATAAAAATCACATCAGGATACTTCACATTCATTAGGATGACTATATGTCTATAAATCTCTATCTATATGACTATATATGTATATATATATATATATATATGTAGAAATGTGGAAAAACTAGAACCCTTATTCATCACTTGTGGCCATGCAAATGCTGAAGAAAACTTAAAAAAGTTTTTCAAAAATAGAGTTATGATATGATCTTTTTTATACAATCTTCTTGATCAATGAATTGGAAGTAGTACTTAAGCAGATGACTATATATATATGGACTCATAGCAATTTTTAACAGCAATCTTAATAAAGTTGGCAAATAATAGCAGAGACATCCCCAACTGGCCATCTCTTCCTGTACTGGAATTCATACAATTGCATTGTCGGTGAACAAGGTTCCATGGAAATCCCTAAACAACCCAGGCTGTTGGCATGACAATTGATTGCTGTGCACAAAGTGACAGCAAGACCCAATTCCTGAAGACAACACCCACACAAATCATTGAACATGTAGAGCAGGTGCCCACAAAGGACCTTCATCTCGTGTTCTGCTTTATCTGGTACAGGAAGGTATTCTGCAGACTACCAAAAGAGAAACATAAACACCATCCCAGCCACAAACACTTTGAAATAAAATATTTTCTGCCTGCATGAATAAGCTTGGGCAATGATGGCATAAAGATTGTGGGAACAGCCAGCCGATGTCTGATTTGACTTAAGGCCTACTCCATGATATGGAACTCATGCCCAACACTGCTTCAGTGACCAAGAACCAGAGACTAGATAGCTCAGAGACCTAGGATAAAACCAAATGCTACAGGTCTAAAAATGATAATAATAGCAATAAATGACTCTTAGAGACATTCTGGTATACTCATATATTAGTGCCTTATTTAGTGACCATCAGAGAGGCTTCCTCCTACAGCAGATGGGAGCAAATACAGAGACCTACATCCAGATATTACATGGAGAGACCTTGAAGCACACAGCTACAAATGACATATTCCATCAAATCCTTCCCCTCAGAGTTCAGGAAACTCTTCAGAAGAGGAGGCAGAAGGAGTGTGGGTGCCAAAGAGAATGGAGAACACCTGGGAATGGAGACCTAAAAAAATTCTCATGAAGTTCAGTAACTAGTGCCTATTTCACTCAACAAAAGATTTCTTCAATATTTGCCTCAAATATTTAAATTAGAAATATGAATACTTATGTGTGCTCTAAAAAGTAAAATAATAAAGAAAACTCAAAAAAATAAAAATAGAAAAAAGTCTACAAACACACAGACCAGGTGGCACTCAAGGAAAGGATAGCAGGCTACCAAGAAGAGACTTGATACCCTATGAGCATATACAGAGGGAGGAAGTCCCCCTCAGGAACAATCATAGGGGAGGGGAGTAAGGGGAAAATGGGAGGGAGAGAGGAATGGGAGGATACAAGAGATGGGATAACCATAGAGATGTAATAAGAATAAATTAATAAAATAAAATTAAAAACCAAACACACACACAAACAAAAACTGGTGCTATCAAATTCAGAAATTCTTTCCCAAACATCCACATTTCTTGCCTTCCTCTATTTCTTCCTCCATCTCAATTTTGATTGTCTCTCATTCTTCCCTACTGTTTGTGAAATGTCCTCTAACTTCCTTGTGTTACATTTAAGTGTTACCTTATTTATCATGAGCCTAATGCGTTGAATGGTTTTACAGGATCATGTGTGCCCTGGCCTATTATCTTGTTGAACTATTCAATTAAATATGATAATGTTGAGCACACTGACACTGTTAAACACTCAGGTGAATGAGCAATTCACTGTGAAGTGCAGAAATATTGGAAGCCATCTGCATGACTGTAAGCATTATTTATTTTTCTATAAGTATTTCATGATTCTGCTGGATGAGTGAGATAAAAAACAATATTAATAAACTCCAATATTTGGAAGACTCAATTAAACCCAGAGAAATTATTATTTTTAGATTTGCTTTGACAAAAGTAATAAATAAAACATAAATGGGATATTGAACTTTTTCTCTAACATTCACAAAGTAGGACAAGTTATACTATGTTGTACTTAACCATCTCTAAAATGTGCCCCACAGTTTCTGGCCTTGCTTAAAGTACAGTACACAGGTACTTCAAGTATATATGTTCACTACATTTTCCATCAGTTTTGTTAAACTCTTTATTCATGGAATTCAGATATTTAAATACACCTTGCACTGTTACAAGAATGTTAGTTGTCAGAGAAGAAGGTACAACGTTTGAGTACATCAATCAGGAGGACTACTGATAAAGGCACGGGAGTGGCAAATGGAAAACACCTGTTTATATTGTGATGGGGTTTCAAAATAAATGATGGTGCTTTTACCATTAAGTATTCATTTCTGAGTAAGTGTTACTGAGAAAGTTGTTTTTCATCTATTACAAAATCCTTATTTCTGTCAGAGAATACTAACATTTTTAATTGTCATTAATATGATTTCATTAAAGAAGAGAAAATGGTTTTTAAGAGAACTTCACAATATTTAGTGCCTATTCTATATTAAAAATATCCAAAGTACCCAATTAAAAGTCAAACAATGGAAATATATACTGTCCGAAGAATATAGATTTTAAAGTTATTTCTATACACATTAGATATTTATATACACACTAGAATTCTGACCTAATTGGGAATCAGGCTAGATACTAACTCAGAAAAATGGACAATTGATTTCAGACCACAACGTAAAAATATACCAAGTGCTTAAACATCAAGAAATTAACAATTCTGGACAAACCATGTTTGTTCTTTGACCAAGTTGTCAATTCTTCATCTTCAATGAAGGCAGACAGATATAAGATGCTTAACATAAGCTTTATATTTCATAATGTTGGAAACTGTATCCCTTCTCTCTTACTTCACTGTTACAATTGTCATCCAAGTTTGGGAGTTATCCTATGTTGAGCATGGTGGAGGAGAAATCCTTTAGATGTGTGTTCTGTGACACATACCAACTTTTCTATGTACTATTCTCTACCACCTTTGTGACTTTTGAGCTTGTTTTGTTACTTTATTCAGTTCTAAACTGACATCAGTATCTGTTCTAATTTTACCGTTTCTTTAAGTCCATGATGTCTTCTCATGTGTGCTTGATTAGTTTTAGAACGGTATCTTCAACCATCAAATTATGATTAGTCTTTTATCCAAAAAAAAAAAAAAAAAAAAAGAGATGGCCAGTTGAGAATGTGTCTCCTATCATTCATCAATCTTATTTAGATATTGTTTGTATATGTATAAATATAGAAAGTTTCTACTATATTGTTTCCATACTACCCCTCAAATGCCCCTTAATATTAGCTGTCTATCTCTGTATTTCCATCCACAACCCCTTCCTCCATCCTCTCCCCACTTAATTCTCCCATTCCAGCCTTGCAGCAAATGCATCCATAACTATTTATTCTATGTCCCATTCCTAATGAAATATATTTATTCTCTTTAGTTTCTTACTTTGTACCTGCCCTCTGTGGTTCTATTGATTGTAGCTTGGTTACCATTGACTTCATAGCTAGTTTTCACCATATCAGAGAATACATATCATATTTGTCTTTCTGAGTCTGGAATACTTAATTCAAGACACTTTATTTTTTTCTAGTTCCATCTACTAGCCTGAAAATTTCATGATGTATTTTTTAAAAATGTTTTACTTGTTATAGTTTATTCACATTACATTCCAATTGTTATCCCCTCACTCTTATCTTCCTGTTTCCACTCTTTCTCCCTCATCTGCCTTATTCCCCTCCCCTAGGCCTCTATTATGGGGTCCTCCTCCCCAACTCTGACCACAGCCTATCAGGTATCAGATTAGCCTGCATCCCTTTCCTCTCTGTGCCCACAAGGCCAATCTGCCAAGGGGCAATGATCAAATCATGGGCACCAGAGTTCATGTCAGAGGCTATCCCCACACCTCTCCTCCTCCCTCCCCCACATGGAGAATAAGCTGTCCATTGGCTACATCTGAACAGAGGTTCTGGGTCCTCTGCATACCTTGTCCTTGGTTGGTGCATCAGTTTGTGTATGCCCTCCTGGGTCCAGATCTGCTGACATTGATGGTCTCCTGTGGAGCTCTCAACCCTTCTAGTTCCTTCCATCCTCCAACTCTTCTATACAACTGTCAATTCTATGCCCAGAGTCAATCTTTGAGCCTCTTTTTAAAAAGCACCTCAGTAATAGTCTGTTGTGTAAATATGCCACATTTTATTTATCCATTCTTTTGTTCTGTTTCACTTTTCTTTCAGTTAGAAGCATGTTGGTATTTTCTGCAAACTCAAGATGTATCTGTACTGAATGTGTACATTTTTTCTTTGCTATTTCTCCAACACTCTACTTACATAGATAATATTGACATTATTTTGCTAATTAAGAATATAAAAGAAGAAAATGTGACACATCTGTATGAAAATGTCAAAATCACTTTCCATGTTAATATGTATGAAGATACACCTAGATTGTCAGTTTTCACTCATTTTGGACAAGAAGATGAATCCAGACTCTCTTAATAAATGTTGGCAAAAGCCTTAAGTACTCTGCTCTTTCCTATTGGGCCTTTTACTGAAATGATCTGAAACTGGGTCTTCTAGTGGCAAAAAAATCTGTATGAAAGCAATAAATGAGTAAGTGGGATTTTCTTATTGGCTACCTAGTCCATCATATTTTAAATTTTTATAAGAATATACATTTGGGTATAATGCTATATGGAATGAGTAGGTTTTATATATGTATTTTGGAATATATTTGCATATACATATATGCATGTCACAATCATTAATAAAGAAGTCATGTATTTGAAGAACAGCAATGTGTGATATATGGGGGCTTTAGAGAAAAGTTAGAGAAGGAAGGTTTTATGTAATTATGTTATAATCTGAAAAAAAATAAACCAGGAAAAATATCTATGCCCACTGAATGCCAAGTCATGAAAGTATTTGTTACTTAAAATAAGAAAATACTCTCATATGTGCTGTTTATTAGACCTATGCCTACTGATCAGAACTAGGTATCTTCTATTATTTCTCTCCTGTAATGTACTTAGATTAAATTTTGTATGTCAGGAAATGGCAAGTATCTTTTTAATTTAGGTTGTTTGGGCATGCACATGTGTACGCTTGTGCGTGTGTGTGTGTGTGTGTGTGTGTGTGTGTGTGTGTGTGTGTGGTGAATATTCAAGAATGTATGTGTATGTTTCAATGAGCATGAATAGAAGTCAAAGGAAAACATCAGGTGTCCTATTCTATGATCCTCTGCCTTATTTCTTTGATCTAGAACTTCTCACTGAACTCTAAAGATTCTCTGGTCCCCATCCAGACCACCAACTTAAATTAAGTTGGCTTTTGTAGTAGTTATTTTTTGATTGCTGTGATGAGATACCATGACCAAAACATCTTGAAAAAAAAAACAAATAAAAACCCAGTTTACTTTTTCCTTTGTATTGTTTATAAAACATCAAAATAATATAGCACAGACAATAGTGTCAGGAGGTAAGTCCATTATCATCATATTAGGGATCATGGCAGCAGGCAGGCAGGCATGACACCTGGCAATGGAAAATATACATCTTGAGACACAACTGCAAACCAGAGAGAGATAGAGAGGAGGAGAGAGGGGAAGAGAGGGAGAGAGAGACAGAGATACAGAGACACAAAGAGAGTGCAACGGGGAATGGTGTGGGCTTTTGAAACTTCCCCACCACTCTGAGGGTGGTAATACACTCTCAGTAGCACACCTCCTCCAAAAAAGCCACACCTACTAGTCCTTCTCAAATAGTTCTACCAACTGTGGCCTGTGTATTCAAATATATAAGCCTACGAGGGCCGTTCTCATCCAAATTACCAGAAGTTGTCAAGCACAGAGGACCATACCAAGCTATTTACATGGATTATTTGAATTGAATCCAGGTTTTACTGCTTGCATAGAATATGCTTTGCCCACTAAATCATATTTTCATCCTCTTTAGTTCTGTTTGATTTAAAAAATAAAACTTAAATTCAATAATAGCTTTCTGTATGTTAAAATTGTAATATTTAGCATATATGGATGGGTATATATATATGAGAAATGACCTCAGCATGTTTCATTTTGTCATTTGAAAATATATTAACATTGCTAGGCAAACTTGAAGAGATTTTTATACTCAACAATTTAAAGCCTAAAATTGTCTCAGTCTTAGTACACAATGTCTAAAAAGACTTATCAAGTTATGGGAATTTTGGGAGACATAAGGAATTAGAAAAAAGGGACAGAAGTGGGGCCACTCTTTATGCTGCATACTGAGGACTGTGCCAAAAAGAAGTGCTAAAATTCTGATTTCTAAACAGAGATACATTTAACAATATTATTTTATTATTGAAGCCTACATTGAAATTCATATAAAATGTTTTCTTTATCAAGTGCGTTCATTCACTATTTGAAAATATTTCTTGACAATAAATTTATTTAATATGATATAAAAGGCCGTTGTTTTTAATAAAAGACACATGCAAAATATTTTAAATTCTTCAAGGTAATATATATTTCAAATGATAAAATATGGTATTTTATTAACTTTAAATATACTTTATTTACAGAAAGAACCATAACATAAAAAAAATTGTCTGTTTTTAATAGTTAACAAATAGATCAGTTTATATTTTTACACAATAGCCTGTCTTCTTTAAGATGTGTCTTATGTTGATCTCAGGCATAGCCATTGAACTCACTTTGGTAGTGAGGCATTTATGCTGTGTTTATTCAAAGTTAAAATCTAACCTTTCTCTGTTTACTAAACATTTTAAACACTGATTCAATAATACTTCTTCGTGTTTGCTTCATGTTTGAATGCTGTTTGTCATTTATAAACTTGATCCCTTTTATTTTTTGACAAGGTTTTGACTTACCTATGGAAGACTCTGATATTCCAGTTCTTCATTTCTCATTAATTTTGTATGACTTTGTTTCAGTAAATTATGATCCTAAATACTATATTGAAATAATTTACTAGAGACAAATATTTCAGAGAAGGAACTGTCCCCTTGCTCTTTTGTCCTATTTTTATTTCTTGTGTTTCTTTGATGCCATGCACCAGAGCTGAATTTCTGAGAGCCAGACACAAAATGAGAATGACATGTTGAACACATGGATATCAAGGATGTGGTTACCTTAGCAACAGGAAGCATATAAAAGCCCTTAGAACATCCATTCCTACCCCAGGGACATTTCAGAGTTTCAGATACTATAAATACCTATGAATATGATGCCTATAAAAAGTAGTACAAATATTAAGGTATTATAATATAAAACTGACCCTAGTTTTTCCTCACAGGACTAAGTAAGCAATTCATAAATCATTTCCTTCCTGAGAATGGGCTGGTAGTGATTTAAGACAAAGACAGGATAACAATTTTGGAACTTCTATTCTGTAAAGCACGGTTTGCCTTGAGTTTCATGTAGCTACACGCATCTTCTGAATTGCAGTTCTTATTTATATGTTTCAGGTTTATTACATTAAAATGAAATTGTAATTTATTTATCGAATGTTAAAATTCCCCAAGGTTGACGACGAATACAGAACTGAAATAGTGAGGATTTTCGACAGAGGCCAGGCTACTAACAATAGAGTGAATTGTTTGCTTTTTTGAGTAGATGGATGGTGAAAATATTATCTGTATTATAGAGATGATCTGTCTGAAATTTGCCTGATAACTTTATAAGAAAATGCTTTATTCACCAATACTAGCAAAAAATCCATCCCTGTTAATGTTTTAAAATTAACGACAAAAGCAAAAAATTACCTTAGGTCTAGTGTATTCCCAGATTAATTTGCTGTTGCTTTCCTTGCTGATAGTTGGCCATCCTGATGCACAGGTTTTCTTCTAAGATGAAAACCATATGTATTACATTACTGTAGCTTCAATCCAACACTATGTCTTATACATAGAAATGCCTCTTCTATAATAACTCAACCACAACTGCCCTATATTAATATATTTATTTATTAAAATAAAGAAGTACCATTTCTTTATAAAAACATATTAGCCCTGAATTTTCTAAAGGGGTAGAATGTTTGCTTTCTCAAATTCCTTTCATTATATACAATATCATCTCTGTATAAAAAACCTCAGTGATCAATAATTAGGATCTCATGCTTTCTGCTTCCCATCTGACAAACAAGTCCACTATTTCATTCAGAGCCTAAAACACATAGTCACTGTCTATTCACCTAAATGTTTTGAGTTTGAGCCTATAAAAGCTAAATCATCTTAAAACAAAATGCCTCAGACTTATTATCTGAACTCACTTCAGAAATCCTTTCGCTGACTTATGATTTACTGCTGTGTTATGCTATTAGGATTTATGGAAGATCGATATAAAAATCACCTACTTGAAATATAGTTTCTTTACAAAACTTAGTTTGAAAAGTCTAGGCTCTTTGATACACAAAATTATAAAAGTAGATTTTTAAAAATCTAGTTTTAGAAGCTTTTATGCATCTCTCTGTATTCCTTCAGGCATAAAACAACACGCATGAATCAATGCCTATGGGTTTTTTTGTCGGTTTGTTTTGTTTCTCCTTTTAGCATTCAAATACCTTAAAAAATTTGCTTTGCTAGCAAAATAATAGTTAATAATTTTGAGTATTTATTACTCCAAGCATTTGTATATGTTGATTATTGAAATCATTTAAATAACCCCATGAGGTAGAAATGTATCAGCATTATTTTCAAAGGACTATACTGAGTCAAAAAGAAGGAAATGTTTAGTTGATAGAGGATCCAGGGCTCACGTGAAGATACTGTTGGGTTCAGAATTGCGTTTAATAAGTGTGAATGAAGCAGGCCTGCTTTCTTTTATTTTGATTTTTCCCCTGTCTGAGAGGCGTCAGGGTGTGGCACAGCATTATTTAAAACATTTGTGAGATTTAGTTTCTCCCTTCACCTATGCTGTCCATCTAAGTCGTCCTGCTATCACATTGAAAACGATTATCACTGCACGTTATTCAACCTAAGCACAGACCTAGCATTAGAAGCTCAGTGGTGAGATCCTGCTAGGAGTGTTTCTACAGCTCTTTCTCAGGAATCCTGCAGCACAATCAGGCTTACCAGGCACCAGTACAGAGTCAAAAGCAAAGGTGTTAGATGACTGAAGTGAAATCTCACACCGTAAAAGCTGTGCTTTTCATTTATTAAATAAGATTTCTGATCCTATTTTTGAAGAAGCAAAAGAAAGATAATATGTCTTCTGATAGTTATATAAGGATTAGTAATTGCTTGCTAATCAATTCTGTTGAGTAATTATACTTTGTATTACTTTTTGACATAGACCTTTGTTCAAAAATATGGCATTAAAAACAACTACAAAAAAATCCCAAACCCAAAAGTTTTAGTATCTATATCACAGAGTGAGCCCTACATATTGAATACTATATAAAACTTCTC
>OU015743.1:102085230-102095230 GCA_907169655.1 Acomys percivali | reverse complement strand
ATATTTTAATATCCCTTACTATAGTTTGTATGTTTTAATGGTAGATAACAGAAATAAAATTCTATTTGTATCATTTGACCCTTTTTGCCTAGCAATGTGATATCACAAGAGCTGAAAGACAACAGAGGGATGGGCCTTACATGCTTTTTGTAGTTTTGAAAAGTTTCAGATGTATATTGATTCACAAAGAGGCCGAAGCTCTATAGTATTAGTATGAAATGATGGACTAAATTTTTATTAACTGTTAAAGGTGAGATCAGCTCTGTGCAATTGGTAAGTTTTATTAACTGGGGCTGGGGAATTTTATATGAATGATTCTTCTGGTTATCATTAATGCCAATTATAGTTAATCACATACATTATACCTGATGACGAATTTATAAGAAGTCTAGTTAATATTGCTTTTATTCTATTGTGTTTTATTTAATGTGTTTGAAATCCAAGTAAGGAATTCTATGCCAGCACTGGTGCTTTGTCCTATTGCATTATAACGACTATTTGAAGATGAACAGCATCAGAAAAAGTCTACAAATGACTCTAGACTGATGAGTCCTTCACCCTTCCTTGTTTCCATCCCAACCTGTGTTTAGTGTGCAGATACTGAGTCTCCACTATGTTCTCAGTGTAGAGTTCTGTAGTTAGAACAGAAAGCAAGCCGTATACAGGCATATGTGATATATATGTGTATATCTGTGTATGTGTGTGCAAGTGTATGCCCGTGTACCTGTGTGCATGTGTGTGCTGCGTATGTGGAAAATGCATAAATGTGTACCTGGGTACATGCATGTGTTTCTGTGTACATGTGCATGTGTATGCCTGTGTATATATTTGCATGTTTGTATTTCCATATAACTGTGTGCACACATGTGCCTGTGTATTGGCATGTGCATGCATATATGTGGGAATGGGTGCAGAGGATTGTGTACAGGGCCTTATTCATCACTAATAGGAAAAAGTTATTCTACTAAGCTACATCTATAGGAGTCAATGTATCCGTTAGTGGAGCCTAGAGTTTATCTGAGGAGCACAAGATTATTAGAAAAATCAGAATTTTATAGGAATAAAAAAAGAAGTGCTTAGGGCCGAAACATAAATATTATTATTATTATTATTATTATTATTATTATCTGTTATAGTAACATAAAATAACAACTATGAAACTAGCATTTAATGTTTAAATAGCACTTAGGTAGAAGAGGCAAGCTAAGAAGACAGTAGTTGGAAAGTTAAATAAATTTAATATACATGATCTAAAGGAACAAAGGAAGAGTTAATGATACAGCTTTGTTAAGTGCCGAGGGCCAAACACTGTTCTAAGAACTGGAACTTGGAGACACAAAATATACAATTCAACAAACAATGATATAGTGTAATAACATCAACATTTAAAAATCACAAAGTCTTCTTTGTCAAAAATCAAGTGACCATATGTGTGTGCAGAAAGAGTCAAATGGTATATACTCACTTATGTCTGCATACTAGCCCAAGGGGCATGTCCCATGAAAGTCTTCACTTACCAGGAAACTGGGACAGAGGGGATGACATCCTATTGGGACTCTAGATGAGGGAAGCATGGGAGAATGGCAAAGTTGAAGGATCCAGAGGATCCTAGAAACCTACAAGAAGAACATTATGATTGGCAGATTTGGGCCCGGGGGTCCTGCTCAAACTATGGCACCAGCCAAGGGCAATACAGGCCGTAAACTTCAAATCCCTACCCAGATCTAGCCAATGGAAGGACAGTCTCCACAGTTGAGTGAAGAGTGGGGTCTGACTTTCACACGAACTCTGGTGACTCATATTTGACGATGTCCCCTGGAGGGGGAGACCTGGTGGCACTCAGAGGAAGACTAGCAGGCTACCTAGAAGAGACTTGATACCCTATGAGCATATACAGGGGGAGGAAGTCACCCTCAGTCACAGTCATAGGGAAGGGGAGTAAGGAGAAAATGGGAGGGAGGGAGAAATGGGAGGATACAAGGGAGGAGATAACCATTGAGATGTAATATGAATAAATTAATAAAATTTTTAAAAAAATCACAAAGTCTCAATGAACTGTATCTTTATAAAACATTTGAAATGGAATAGATGTTCCTCCACCTGGCATGGCTTTGGGAACACTGCTAAAGGCCTTCAACTTCACTGAAGATGAAGTCTGTAAATCCAACACTCAGTTTCACAATTCACTTGCCACTGAAAATTGATGCTGCAGCATATTCGCACCTCTGTAGTAATATAGTCAGCAATATACTAGTATTGAGGATATTCCAAGATAGTAAATGAAGTGATCCTCTGGGAACCACATTGTGGGAATATTCTCACCATATTTATTTCTAGATTTATTTCTAGCATCTGTTCTTGTGGAAGAAGATAAGTCTTGTAGTTGGATATTCTAAATACTGAACATTCCGGTACTTTTATTTGCAAAAGTTTGATCAATATAGAGAATGTGATATTTCTATCATATAGTCATCTGATACCAGGTGTTTTTAAGATATTCTGTTAGAAGACATGATTATAAGCATTTATTTGTATATAATTTCAGTAATTTGAATTCAATTGATGAATGTTTGCTATTTGGTTTAGCTTTCTGAAGTATATGTGATTATGACCTGAACGGCAGATTAATAACAAGATTATGATCTTATAGATCATACAATTCATTATGTTGATAGTAATCAATATCTGGCATCAGGTATTACAACTACACTGGTAATATGCTTCATTCATTTATATGAGCACATCTATAATTCTCTTACTTTTCTGTGCTGCATAGTTTCTTGTGCAAACGTTTTTTTTCTTTTGTATGTGATCTCTAAAGCTATTATCTTCTAATTGCTTTAAAACTTAAGTATCCAGTATTTGAAAGGTTTTAGACAAAGTCAATGACTTTTAGTCCACACTCAAAAGACCATTAAAGATGATATTTTCATATACTCAGCTATTTTTAGTTTTTGTCTCAGCCCTCAAGCCTAAGACTTAGCTTCTTGGTGTATTTTGTGTAGTGGGAATTATTGAAGATCATTGGAATAAGCTTTTCTATACAGTATAGATCAAGGATGAAAGTGACACAAAAATTAGTACAATCCTAGAGATTGTACAATAGGCTTTATTTTGGGTTAGTGTATACACAGCTTGGCTCATTCCAATGGTAGTATATGGTTGCTCTTTAAGAGGACCAGGATTCAATTCCCAGGACCAGCATACTGTTGACCACCACATGTAATTCCAATCTGAGGGTATCCAAAAACATCTTCCGGCCTCAGCAAACACTGAATAACTATGATGCATAGACATATGCACATAAAACAAAAAACAAGAGAAGTATTAAACTCCTGTAGAGAGACATGCTTAGAAATCCAATTCTATGGGAAAAGACCCAGCCTTCCATTGATTATAGCTACACTCAAAATGTTGATTATGTATCTAGTAAATCATTACACAGTTTCCATGTATTTTATAGTTTCACAATGTGTCTGACCCATTCCTAAGTCTTCTCAGTGCAGTAGCTTGTGGGGAAGCCATGCTTTGAGTTCTTTCTGAGAGCATCTGGTCACATTCCTTCTGCCTTTTCAATCCTAGGAAACAAGATTATTTGACATTGTATGCTTTCATTAGCTCTTGCTTAGAGATACCATAGCAAGGAATAGTCATGTTACGAATTACAGTGCCTTCAAACTGGCCTTGTTACTGTTATATTTGATAATTTAACTTTCAAATGCCTTTATGAAATATTTTTTGCTATTTCATTATGGTTGTAAAAGTTTCATTGGTTGTTCTTTTTGTTTGAAATAATCATTTGTTGGTTTATTGGAGTTATAGAATACATATAATGAATATTGAAATTAACACTGAAATATTAAATTTGCAATATAATAATAAACATAATATATCATTTATAATACATTATAAAATATCTTTAATATGATAAATTTCAAATTTATTATAATTTGTGGCATTCTTTAAAAGCACAGTAAATAATTATGATACTAGATCATATCTCTCAAGCTCATATATATATATATATATATATGTGTGTGTGTGTACATAAACGTAATGCATGAAAAGTTTTACTTAATGAAGGAAGTAGAATCTGCCCTATTTAGCATCAATATACTAACAACAGAGGCCACATCACTAAGCAGAAGAATCACTACGCACACCACTAGTTACCTACTTTTCTAAAGTGCTATCTCAAATCCTGTTATATTTTAATTGTTTAAATGTTTCATCATTTTACATCCAACATTTATTAAATCTTTAAGTCTTTAGGATGTGCCTAGGGCATAAGAACAAGCACAACAATTAATTCAGGAGAAATAATGTCTCCAGTGTTAAGATGTACTTAAAAATTTGAATGTTACTTAAAATTCTTAGACTTATTTGCATTCGATCTGTAGTGACAGAGGTAAAACCCAGGCCTTCACACACAGGAATAGCCATTCTGCTGCTGAGCAGCATCTCCAGCCAAACGTTCATGGATTTAGCTAAACTATTTTAATTACTAAATATTGTGTCTTTAAATTTGAAAATATTTATAGATTTTGTTTCAACATTCTATCCACAGATAGCTTGCCTCTGGTTCTGAAATTTACAAATATATCTACCTTGTCTATTATTTTATTATCAATCTCTTGTCTTTTGCAACATGCAGCCTGTTAATGCAAGGCCAGAGTACATGTATAGCGTTCCTTTATCTTAGCATTTTGCATTTAATGTTTCAGAGCAGTGAGACCAATCTTCCAAAGTGAAGACATTTCGACTTGATGTTCCAAAGCAGTTCAAAAAGAAGGCAGGATAGCAGTCATTTTTTTTTCCTGATAAACTGAATCTTTGCAGAACAAGAGGTTGGAGTTTTATACCTGTATTTCATATTTTTCTTCATGACCCATTTACAATTAGAAGTCTACATTTTTGAAACCTTCTTCAAATGACTTACAGAAGATAAGAATGTCACATTATTAGGCTACTAGTTGAGGAAAAACATTAAAAAGAAATATGAGGCAGCTGGGAAGAGGAATGAGCGAGGAAGGACGAGACCAGGAGGAGAGAAGGGAGGTGGCTACAAGTGGAATGTAAAATGAATGAATGAATTAATAATAATAAAGAAATCCTAGTATCTTGTATTATTGCTTTCTATCCTATATTTAAATACATGTTCAAGCAACATCGATGATTGTTGGTGTATGCAGGGATTTTTATTGATGATCATTAAAGCTGTAGGTAGGAAGAATTGGAATGGGTAAAACTTTGTAAAATAAAGAATTGAGTGGCAGATATGGCTTTGATTTTGTTTCTAAAATGAAATTACACATTTTTGCTTGATCTTTATAGTTCTCTGTAAGTATAGGTCTCAATGTCTCTGACAGTAGGGCTATCAACTCTAGATCTTTTTGAATCCAGCTCTTAGCCAAATAATTTTTCTGCAGTATATGAAGGAACAGAACCTTTTTGTATCCCTCTGGGTATGCTTTAGTTTATCTCTGTGTGGTGTTCTCTCTCTCTCTCTCCCTCTCTCTCTCTCTCTCTCTCTCTCTCTCTCTCTCTCTCTCTCTCTCTCTCTCTCTGTGTGTGTGTGTGTGTGTGTGTGTGTGTGTGTGTGTGTGTCATCAATGCTGTTTTTACAGTTGGAGTGATTTGTGTTATTTCTAGAGTCCCTAACAGGAAGCACACATTAAGCTCTAGTGATATATATTTGTAAATGTACTGGCCTAGACTATACACAAATGAACTGTCACCTTTGAAATATGAATTCCAAACCCAGAAGAGGTTTGGAAGGCCCTAATTCTTTAGCCAAGCAGCACATGGTACCTGCTACTTTGAATTCTTTACACACTTAATATTGCAATCCCCCAAGTTGTGGCTTTTATTATGATTCGTATTCTCTAACTTCTTTGGGATTTGTGTATACATAGCCACAAACATTAAAGAAATTTCCCTTCTCTGCGTTACATTTACAAAATATAAAATGGCTTTTAAAAGTGGTTAGGTTGAATTTATTATTAATTATTTATTAATTTACTTGACAGAAAATTGCCCAAGAAATATAAATTTCTCACACCTTGCAAAGGAAATTCCCCAAATATGCCTAAAGTTTACACCACACATGATACACCTTCATTTCACACAAATTATAAAACCATTTCATTCTTACAACATCAAGATGTGAGAGTTGTGCACCATCAGTTTTATCTTTATGCCCATGCCCTACCCCCCAAGATCTAGCACACCATCTGTAAGTAGCAGAGTGCTATGGGCTTTCCATTCATACTTTCTTGTGACTTGAAAACCAAACAAAGCAAACAAAATATCTTCCCAGCCAGTATCAAGGTTTCCTGGGAGGAATCTCATCAAAGAAGCAGCTGTTTACTTCAAGACAAAAGTTGACCACTCAGTAGGGAATAAAACAGAGGTCTCCCAGGATTTAAGGCCTATAACGTTTTCATGCTATAGAAAATTGACAAGTGCACACATAACCTTTGGATGCATGTAATTTCTGCTTTATGAATTTTATCTTAAGCTAAAAATTGCAAATAAATAAATAATACTGGCAAATTTTAGTTATGTTTGATACATTTTATGATTCTCTTCAAATTTTTTTCATACACATAGATTTTCAGAATTTATGATTTCAGAATCAGGATAAGTCTAATATTTGGTACTAATTAAAGCCATTAAAACAAAGTTTCCTGTTGAAATTTTGTAAGAATATACTTTCTATAAGATTTGCATGTGCTTGAAACACTCAGAGAACAGTTATGGTTTTAAAATGGTGACTTAATTGGATTAAAAAGTGCATATCAATTTTATTTTTGGTAATTGTATAAAATAGATGTACAGGCACTAAATGAAATAAACCTTATAAATTTCTTTTTGCTTTTATTAAATCATAAATAAGGATTCTAAACATAGTTTTAAATTTGGATTTTTACTGTCTTTCATAAGCTTATTTTAAAAAATATTATCTAGATAAATTCTACTCAGGCAAAGAATCCTATAGAAGAAACAAAATGGCTTGTTTTTTGTTTAAGACATAAAGATTGGTAATGTACCTTAAAATAAAATTTTGTATTCATTCTTCTTGGTAATAATTGCTCATCAAACTTTGATAGCTGAGAATACACTTTGTTGCTGGAGGCTATTTTAGGGATGTTTCCTTATAACATTTACTTCTAACCTCCAACAAGCTTTACTTAATCCATTGTGTTTCTAGATTTGGGGATAGAAAAAGTTACAGAATATTTGAATATCTTCAATTGATGAAAGACTAAGAGACATTTGATGGAGATTAAAAAATGAAACACATGTTTTATTTTAGATTCAGCCTCAAAAATGTATATGTTTTGGGGCTGTTTTTATTTACTACAGAGATGTGAAAATTACTAATGTGTTTGTTCTCCAATAAGGCCTGTTTATTTCTGGTTGACGTGAGTGGTGCAAGTCTGAAGTTTTGTTTTTGTTTTGTTTTTGTTTTTTCCAGTTTTTAAAAAGTTACTTACTTATTAAGACTTTCATGTAAAAGGAGAACATATAAGCCAGATATCTTACAATAAGTAACTGACTCAAAAATAGGTAAAAATCATAGTTTTAAGTTAACAAATTACTGACACTCAAAGTCACCACCTCTGCAACTTCACTGTGAGGAAGGCTGACAGATTCTGTGCTGTGTTTGTCTATGAGATGATTTCCTTGAAGTCCCGTAATGAGTTGTTTTTGGCAGGATTAATGAGTATTATAATGGTAAATGGATGTTTGTAACTCAGTTGTGTTCCATCACGGAGTAACATGGGGGTTCTGGTCCCTTGGAGGCCATAATTGGTGGCATTAATGCACTTTTTAATTACACTTCTTGAAAAAAAATGAATTGGAACCAAAACAAAAGCTAAGTGATCATCTCTCTGCTATTTCACATGGTGTAAACAGAAGCCTGTCGCTGCCGCTGATGTCTGTGATTTCAATTATACTCTTTAGATGGAACATAGCAGTACATTTTAGTGATATTTGTTTAGAAAAAACCTTTTGTTACCTTTGCTTTTCCTTATTCTATATAATGAAATAAACCACCGCCAAATGAATTTATAATACGCCTCTACAATGTACACACATAATGAATGCACACATCTTATGAAATTTTATATGTTATAGAGGCATGTAAATGTAAACATAAAATAATGGGCTCATTTCTTATGTTTATATTCCCTCATTTGTTTTCTGCTCCTTGGTGTTAGTGCTGAGCTGAAGAACAATTAATTCCCAGAGCTCAGTGAATGAACACAAATGCACTGAGCCGTTTTTATTTTTTTCTTTTCACACATATATGTGAGAAAGTACTAATAACTGCTGCTTCAGCAGTCCCACCTTTGCATTACTGTGCACGCTTGTGGTCTGTAGTGACAATCTCCACATTGATCTATAGCATAGTATTTGCAAGGTATATCACAGAGTGGGAAAGAATTACTTCATAGGGTCATATGGCATAAACATGCAATGGTATAAAGTAAAAACCCATAGCTATTTATCTATAATCTATAAGCTGCATCAAATATTTCTCTATGCCAATAATATAGTTATTATTTCATTTTCTGTGCTTTTAAATAGAACAAAGACTAAAACATTAGACCGTGGTTGTTTATAGGAATTCTTGGAATTAACCATGTGTTTATGATCATGTTTTTGCTAACCCAAGTCACAATGGTGATTATTTCTTATTCCTCAGAGTCCTATACAAAGGATTTTTGTGAGTGAATTATCCATAAGTAATACAGTACATGGTACATACATGCTTTTGAATCAGTGGCTCCTATAAAAGAATACAAGTAAGGATGCTGTAGAATTACTCCTACATTTGTGCTGGAATGTCTATCTTAGACAACTTCACACCTTATATGTGACAGCATTTAAGAAAAGAAAGCTTTCTTTCTCAACTCTGTCTTTGGCACAAATAGGTCAGTTTTTTACTCTAGCTTTAGGTTAAAAAATTTTTCACTGGGAGGGAGGGGAGAATGGGAGGATACAAGGGATGGGATAACCATAGAGATGTAACAAGAATAAATTAATTAAAAATAAAAAATTAAAAAAATTTTTTTTTTCACTGGTAGGCTTAAATGTCTGTTTCCAGGATTTTCTAGACTCCGGTAAAAAAAGGTTGCATTTAAAAAATTTTTATTTTTAAGGAAATAAAAATACAAGAAAAAAAAAAAACAGACAAGCAGTCAAACTAATCCCCCTGCCCCAGCTCCAGCGTTTCAGACTCAGGGAGTATTGCACAGCTTTCAGTGTCTAGTTTTCTAATCACATTACCTACTAGGAACAGGACCCAGCCTTGGTTTTATGCGGCTCCATTCTCTTGGTGTTCATGATGATTGAGTGTGCTGAAGTTGCTTTGTTTTTCCTTTAGAAGAGTGATGATGGTGATTAATTCAGTTGATGCATCATTGTCCCGGCCTCACTACTTTAGTAGTTTCACAAAATGTCTTAAAATAACTAGACAGCATTTATATGTGAGAATTCTGTATGCTTCTGCATATTATCATTCTATCTATATCTGATGCTGTCTTGTCATCCATGCCATCTAAAAATACTAGAAAAAAAGACCAAAATGCATACAAAAACTGAATTTTAAATAGACGTCTATTGCCATATATATACACATATGCATATGCACACATATAAAATATAATTTAAAATACATTACCAGTACATTAGCAGTAAACAGTTTGTCCTCAATGTCTTTGTGACTTTTTCAAATGATTTAATGTAAATTGCATAGCATAGCTTCAGTTGTGTACTGTTAACAATACAAAATATTAATTGAAATATTTATTGATCTATACTTTTCTCAAAAAGTCTTCATGCAAGAAATGGGATTATATTCAGTTTTACAGATTTAAACAATCCCTAGGTCACCCATGCTAAAGACAGAATAAGAGCTCAGCTCTCCTTTTATTTTATTTTTTTTTTTTTTTATTTATTTTTTAATTAATTTATTCTTGTTACATTT
>OU015743.1:102069893-102080230 GCA_907169655.1 Acomys percivali | reverse complement strand
GTCTTCAGATCTTGAACTGATTTTTTTATTTCTTTCACCTCATTTTTTGTATATTCCTGAGTTTCTTCCATTGCCTCTTTATAGGTCTTCAGAGCTTGAACCGTTTTAATTATTTCTTCCATCTGGTTATTTGCATTTTCCTTAAATTTTTCCAGTTCCACTCTATGTGCTTCTTTTATGTCTCTCACCTGTTTTGCTGCATCTTCCTGTATTTGATTACGAATTTTATTTGTTTCCTCCATTAATATGCTCCTTATTAAGGATTTGAGGTCATTTTCTTGTATTTCCGTTGTATTTGAGCTCTCTGGGTTGTTTTCTTTGGGATAGCTGGAAACTGTAGACGCCATGTTGTTTTGAGGTTTTTTGCGTATGCTTTTACGCTGTCCTTTAGACATCTTGCCGGCTTTGTTTTCGTTGGGTAGATTCCCGAGTTGGATGGAGGGAGTCTGATGATAGATTCACTTGTTTTCTCACGGTTTCCGTAGGTTGGAAGCTCTTATGTTTCACTGTTGTGGATGGCAGGAGGTTAGCCCTGGCGTTTTGGGCTCTCACAGCCAGTGATCCTCAGCTCTCCTGTGCTGTGGGTCCTGTAATCGTTCTGGGTCTCTGGATGAGCGTTGGGTCAGGCCAAGTTATCCACAGCCTTCTGGGTTCCCTGCCAGGTCCAGCCAGGGAAACTAGTCCCAAATCACCGTCTGAGCTCAGCTAGTATCTCAGGGCCTGAACCGTCTGCCGAGCTTAGCTAGGAATTCTGGGCTCAAAATGCACACAGGGTCCAGCCAGAATTTTCGGGCTAGGACTGCGCACCAAGCTCAGCTAGGGGTGTTTGGCCAAACTGCTTGCTGTGGTCAGTTATTGACTCATGCCCGAAACATCTGCACAGCTCAGCCAGGAATTCTGGATTCAAACTGCACACTGTGTCCAACCAGAGTCTTAGAGCCGGGATTGTGCCAAAGGCTCTACTAGAGACTCTGGGCCCAATCTGTCTGCCAAGCACGGTTAGGGACTGTGGCCCTAAGCTGCACGCCTAGCTCCACCCGAGTCTCAGGGGCAGAATTGTGCTCCGAACTCAGCCAGACACTATGGACCCACACTGCACGCTGAATTCAGCCCGGGCCTCCAGGCCTATACTGCGTGCATAGTCCAGCCAGAGTCTTGGGGCCGCCGAGCCCGTGTGCACAGCTGAGGAAGAATCCCTGGGCCTAATCCGCCCGGCAAGCCCAGCTAGGGCCTCTGCGCTGAATCTGCGTGCTGACCTCAGCCTGCGTCAGCGCCCTAAAACTGCCCTCTGAGGAGAGCTAATGTCTTGAGCAGAACTGCTCGTTGATGTGTGCTAGCGCCTCCGGTTGGACTGAGCACTCCGCCCAGCCTGCGTCACAGCCGGTGAACTGGCTGCACTGAGGTGGTCCTTCGTTGGACCTGAGCGCTACCGCCCAGCCTGCGTCACAGCAGGTGAACTGTGGCTGTGCAGAGACGGGACTGGGGTGGAACTGAGTGCTCCGCCCAGCCTGTGTCACAGCCGGTGAACTGCTGCTGTGCAGAGACAGGCCTGGGGTGGAACTGAGTGCTCCGCCCAGCCTGGGTCACAGCAGGTGAACTGCTGCTGTGCAGAGACAGGCCTGGGGCGGAACTGAGCGCTCCGCCTAGCCTGTGTCACAGCAGGGGAGCCGTGGCTCTGCTAAGCTATTGTCTTGGGCAGGATTGCCCGCTGCGCTGAATCAGTGTCTCCACAGCTCTGAGCCCTGAGCTGTACCCGGGACTCTGGGGCTGAACTGTCCGCCGTGTCCAGCTTGGGTCACAAAGCACCACACGACCCAAATCCTGCCCAGTGTCCCCTCTCCCGCAGCAACTCCCACCGGCCACCACACTAACCACCTCCACTGGATGGCTCTGAGCTGCAAACCTCAGTCGCTGCTGCTGGTGTTGCTGACGCCGCCTGTGCCGCCGCTGCTCTGATCCGAGAAAATCCGCACTCCTCCCGTGTGTAGGGGCACGCAGGTCCTCCGCACCCTGGTCCTTCCGAACCGTGGAGCACTCCTGCTGCCGTGGTGTCGGGATCCTGGTGTTCCTGGCTCAGAAATCTGTGCAATTCCCCGAACTGTTCACTGGAGCTTCCAAACACGGTCCACACTGCTCGCCGCCATCTTGGATCTCCCCCTATTTTTTAAAATCATATATAACCTCCCTATATAATGGCTATGGAGGGCAGGATAAATAACAGTGTATCATCAATTGACATTTTGGGTACATTTTAATGACGCTATTTACTATGCAGATGAAATTCATTAATAGTATTTTAACACACCTTATCATTTAACTTGATCTAACACACATGGTTAACTTATAAAGGGAAGAAGCCAATTTTAAATGAACTTCAGTGAGTTAGAAGTCTCATAGCTGTCACTACTCTGCCTAAATATACTCAGTGCACTGGAACATGTCTGAGAGCCGTAAGGCCAGGTCTGTGTGAAGCTATGAATAAGGTGTGTTTCTAAATCCACGGTGTAAATCCACTGTTCTAAATCCAACAGTGAGCTGGGTAGAATTGGAGGAGGCCATGCTTAGTAGTTCTACTAACCAGCATCTGGAGGTGAGCAAATTCATTCATGTGTTTCTGCTTCTCTTTGTTTATATGTAGTACTGTGATAACACACCTCTTCCAAAGGTTGCTGTAAATGAGAAATATGCATTGAAGCATTCAGGGTCCTTCAATAAGCATTCATAATGTGGCCACTATCGTCATGAGGCATAAGTATCTCATTTCCTGGGAGGTGAATACTATTCAACGGTTATCACAGTACAACCATCCTTATTTTACGGTACTCATAGAAAGATGCCTAGAATTAAAATTGAAGTTATTTCTCTCTATTTTCAGGGTTATACTAGAAATAATTACTTCTAAAATTCAAGCTGTAGCCCCCTCCCTCATCGCCTCCTGGTCTCACCATTCCTCCCTCATACGCACCTCTCCCTCCCTTAGTCTGCAGAGTGGTGAAACCCTCCTCCTCTGTCATCTGACCCCAGCCTATCAAGTCTCATCTGCACTGCCTGCATCCTCTTCCTCTGAGGCCTAGAAAGGCTGCCCCACCAGGGGGAAGTGATCAACAAGTGGCCACTAGACTCCATGTCAGAAGTAGCGCCTACTCTCAATATTATAGTTCCCACAAGGAGACTGTGCTGCCTGTTGACTACATCTGAGCAGAGGGTCTAGGTCCTCATCATGCATGGTCCTTACTTGGTGCATTAGTTTCTTCAGCAACCCTGCCCCCCACCCCTGTTCCAATTTGTTGGGTCCGTTGATCTCCTTGTGGAGCTCATAACTCCTCCAGTTTCTTTTATGCCCCAACTCTTCCATCAGACTCCCTGAGCTCTGTCCCAAAGTTTGGCTGTGAGTCTCAGCCTCTGTTTCAATCCCCTACTGGGTGGAGTCTTTTAGAGGATCTCCATGGTAGGCTCTGTCTTGTTCCTTCTCTTCAACCCATTCCTGCTCTAAGATTTGGGGAGGTTTTGTTTTGGGCTTCTTAAAAGTTAACATTTCGGTATTATATATTCTGATAGTTCCACGACTGTATCTAAAGTATTATGATCATATTCACACCAATTATACACTGTTTTTCTCATCTTACTCCTACTGAATCCTTCTCCTTCCCAACGTCTCCTCGTCCTTGTCCTGATAGCCACAGCTGCTCTAGGTTCTTATTTTTAGCAGCCATATTGTATTCAAAAGAGAGCACTAAAAAGTGCTCTTCACCACCTTCCAGTCTTGTAGCTTTTCCATTATCAGTTCCATGATGCTCTGTGGGCCTTGGAGCAGATAATACAGAGGTGTCTCAGTAATCAGTCATTCTCTGTACGTTAACCAGTAACAACTCTCCACTTTGATTGTCACTCACTTCCAAAAAAAAAGGCTTCTGTGAGCAAAGCTAGGAATTGCACTAATCTATGGGAGTTAATAAGGATATTTAGAAAGTAGTTCACATCCATGTCTATTTAACAAACAATATTATATTGGAGGAACATTATTATTCCAGTAATATCCTTAGCCATAGGTTTTTGGGCAGGTTTATAGAACCAAATATGTATTCCTTGCCTGTTTTAGGCTTCAGAAGCAGTTGATCACCTTTGAAAAATCATGCCAGCTCTTATACCAATGGACATTCTTGTTTGGCAAACCAGTATTGTAGCTCACAGGATGTACAGTTGGGTGCGGATTGATGATTTTTCTTCCCAAACACCCTACATAGCAATTGCCAGGATTCTGAATGCTAGCCAGCAGGGAAGGAGCTTTCAGGTCAATTTTAGTTGGGTTTGTTATGTCCAATATCCAAAATGTATTGTGCTTTTAGCACTAAGGTATTACATATACTTCTAGTGGGCAGCCAAGAGCAATATCAATGGCCTGAATGTCTTGAGGAGTTGTTGCTTGCTCTTGGGCTATAATTGATAGGTTTGCATCCTACACATGACATGTGGTATTTTGGCTTAAAAACCTATGACTTGTGAGACAGTATTATACATCCACAAGGGGTCCTTCCATGCCAGATTCATTGGCTTTTTTCATCTAGAAACATTGGTTAGTTATTTTTTTAATTAGCATGTTCCTAAATTGTTTTAAATATATATTGTTAGTTTTGTTGATATCATCTCTACTTTGACATTCTCAAAATTCTTTCCACATATTTGCATTTAAACCTTTATACCCATGTACTGTGCTTGCAGTTTTATGTCATGTGTGTTATCTACAAACTCCCCATCTCAGGACTCCATGTTTCCTAGCACTTACAAACTCTCTTCACATGTGTGAAGTTAAATACACAAGTTAAATAGAAAATACAAAAATCTAAAGATTTGAATCGAAAAGTTGCATGAGAATATAGGATGCTTGCCCTTCTAGGTTTGGGTTGTTTCATTATGTGTAATATTTTCCAATTATATCCCATCTCTCTCAAAGCATTACACTTTCATTTCTCTTTAATGCTGAATAGAGTTCCACTTAATAAACATACCACTTTTATTCTTATCTGAGACAAGCTTGAGCCCTCATTCCCTCAACGGTTGGATTTTCAGGCATGTGACCTCAAGTCCTCCAAATCTAAGTTTTTATTCATATTTATTCATAATTGGATATCATAAGATAGTCTCCTTAGTTTAATACAGTTAATTTATAGTAAATTATGTAAAAACAAGTATAACCTGCATTAAATACGTAGTGCTTTCTTTTTTCTTACACCGTTCTTCACCCCTTTTCCATCCTTTCAACCCTCTAACACTAGAGAGAAAAAAAGGATACAGAGGGAAGGAAAGAAATCCATGAATAAAGTCAGGGTGAGCAAAATTATCATTAGACTACTTCCTTCTGACTAGGGAAGTTGAGCTCCTTAGGGCATCTTTGCCATCAGGATATTTAATTTTTTTTTCTTCTTGTTTCTTCTTCACACATGACTACATAACAAACCGTGACCAACAACAACCAACAAGCAACCAACAACACACCCTGCCTCTTGGGCTCTTGTGTTTATTTACCCTCTAACAAGTCCCCAGAATTCCAAATGTTACACAATCACAGGCATTTTCTACATCTGGGAAAATCACGCGCCTGCTAGAGAACGAGGCAAATCACAGCCAGCTACTGTAAAGCAGCCACATATCTCCATATCTGGGATTAAAATGAAAACATTCTTATAATATTTCTGTGTTTTTTAAAGAAATGAAAATTATAAAATTCTCACTATAGCCAAGTTTTAGCACATTTTCTACACACGACTAGCTTATATGTAACATAAACAGGTAAGTGTTTGAGCTATGATGTAGTCACATACTTTATTGCACATTTAGAGTATGCAACTAAAAAAATACATGCAATGAGTTATGAGATTACACAATACATTTTAAAATAAAATTTAGACAACAAAATATCAGCTTCCTTAAGCCATTTATTACATCAGATTTTTAAAAAATTTTTGAAATTATATTTTCCTTGCCCCTTCTGACCTCAGAACCCTCTCATATATCCCCATCCCTCCTCTCTTCAAGCCAATTTATTGATTAATTGTTACCTAGTTGGCTAGGGTTTCAGTGCCATGATTGTTTTCCCTCTTGTTGAATGGATCTTTAGTCTAATTAGTAACTGCACCCATAAATTCTTGCCAAGATGATTGCCCAAATATGGCCAGAACCAGGATGCTACCATTAAGCAAGCCAAGGTAGACAGGAAAAAAGCCTCAAAGTCACAAAACCTCAGCCTGACACAGAGAATTGCAGGTAACAAGGAAAGCTGGACTGGGGGCAGCCAGGGACAATCACATTGAATGGTTGTGCAGTGCCAAATGATCAACTTTGAAAACATACATGCAAGTAAGATTATGCAGACCGAACAGGTTATATTTAGGAATATATATGCATGGAATAACAATTATTACCACCCAAAGAGAATTAAAATAAAGAGTTGTAGCACCCAATTTCTATACAAACATTTACAAAACAGTTGGTTCTTAAGGCTCATAGAGCATTAGAGAAGGGACAAAAAGATTGTTAGGACCAGAGGATGATGGGGTTTGCTGTGAGGGTGTGTATTCATAATCAGGGTTTTAACACATTTACAGTTAAAATAGTAAATACCTCAAACTTCTGAAAGTACTACGTAGGTTCTAGGAAACAAATTCTGATTAACATTTAGAAGCAAGTGCATCTACCTATTGTCATCTCTTTGTTCCCATTTATTTAAAATGTCACATGTTATTTGTATCAACCACTATCTAATTTTTATACATTTACATTTAAATATACTTTTAAATATTAAAATGTAGATATCTTCTTGTTTCCTTCCATTTCTTCTATCCAATGCTTAACATCTGCCTCCTTGTTCTCTTTCAAATTGCTTCCTTAATCATATATATATATATATATATATATATATATATATATATATTATTCTAAATAAATGTAACCTATTCAGACCATACAAAATTACTTGTATGTATGTGATTTCATTGTTGACCACTTGATCCTGGATAATCAATTAGGAAGCTTTTCCCTGGGGAATACTATTTATCTGTTCTCAGCATTTGTTATTTTCCTGTAGATCTTTGTATAGGATTGAAGCCCCAATAGGTTTCTCCTTTCATGTATGCCTGTTGATGTAGCCTATGTTCAGGTCTTGTTTAGGCAGCCATGTTGATAAGATATCGTTGAGTATAGCGTCTCTGTATCAGTCATTTTTTTATTGCTTTAAGAAATACTTGGGAAAACCAGTGTAAAGAATAAAAAGTTTATTTTCCCATTTTCAGAGATGTTAGCCTATGCTTCTAGCTCCATTGCTTTTGGTCTGTAGTGTGGCACTACATCAAGATAGGAGATGGTGGAGACAGCCATTTACTTCAAGTAGACCAAGAAGCGAAAGAGATACAAGAAAGATTCTTAAGTTGAGGTATTTCTGAAGTTGTGCCTACATGATTTTAGACTCACTAAGTTGTAATTTGAATATTATCAATAAAACACACTCAGATTAGTAACATTTTAATAAATCTATTTGATGTTAATAAAGACCTTAAATTTTATACATAATGTATCAATAAAGGATAGCTCAAGTGTTTTTGAGGAATAAGATGAGATCAAAACTATCTTTCTATCTTGAGGCTTTATATTCATGTTGGGAATATAAATATTGCTCTGCTATTCATGGCATACAGATGAGGAAAGTTATTTATTTTATTTTTATTTTTTTTGGCTTCCAGGGGAATAATGGCCCTGAGCAAGGAACCACACATCTTGAATAAAGGAAACTTTTAATAAATGCTTGTTGAGTGAATATTGAATATATTTGCATAATTGACTATGAGTTGTTGTGATTTCACCACCACAAAATTTAAGATGAAATAGTTTGGAAACTTTAGAAGACAATTTTAGAAATGAAGATAAGTGTATGGTATTTTTGGTTGGTTCATGTTACCAAATTCAAAAACCATATCCTGTAGCTCTGTATGAAATTTATATTTGTATACATCTAATATTTCAAGACATTCCATCACATAGACAGATAATTAATTGGTATTTTTTGTCCTTGCTACATTGGAAAAGGCATTTTTCTGGGCAATAACGTGAGGATGTATTAGCAAAAACATCCCTATGAAAGCTTTTGCCTCAGACTATGCTTGTGAGTCTTAGTTCCCACAGGTATGACTAGAGTGTGTGAACATACACATGCATGTATATTCTTATGATTGTCACTAATGTAGCACTATTTACCATATTTTCTATTAATGTTCCTGTATTATAGGGAACTGTTTCTTCATCCCTCTTTTTTCATAAACAACCAAAAAAAAAAAAACCCAGGAGAAAGAACTGTTTTCTATTGTCCGAGAGACATAGATTATATTTTGCTCATGAGTAAAACACTTAAAACAAAACAAAGCACCTTATTTGGGAGGAATATGCTTTCTATTCATCCTATCTCAATGAATAGAAGAATTTTCAAGATCATGGGCTTTTCTAAGTTATGCTGTTGGATTTATTTATTCATTATTGGATTTATTTATTTATTTATTTATTTATTTATTTATTTATTTATTTATTATTTTTCATTTACTCTGTGAAGAACTTGAGTTATAGATGATCCAAAATAATCTCCCCCCAACCCCGTTCCCTCTGGCACTGGATAGAAATCAAAGCTATGTTAGCATAGGAACAGTAAATTATGTGATAAGGTTTATAACGTTAGGGGTTCAATTAGTTTGTGTAACAGACAAAGATATCTGACACCATCTATAAACTAATAGCCGTATTTATGAATCAGTTAAGTTAAACATTATCAGCCTGCACTCTGGGTGCAGAGCTTAGAGTCCTCCTTTAAACTCTCCTTCAAGAGTGAGTTTATATCATTTTCACGTGGCCCTCTTCTGGCAAACATTCCTGTGAGGACTGTAGGAAACTCAAATTGTACTTTTCAGTTTTAACAACTCAAGGCTCTTGCTAGTTTCAGTATTAGCTCTCTTAACTTCAGCCCCTGTTTCCTGTACAATCTCTTCCTCTGGAGAGGACACACTAGGTATATGATCCTCCACCTTCCTCTCTGTGTCCATTTTAGTGACTCTCTTTGGGTTTCTATAAGTTGCTGCCATGTATATACCGTTTCTTCACTGCAGTCCCTGTGCTCTGGATTTCCTGCTTTGAGATGTCCTTTCCTCTTAATGATTTTACTGTGAAGAGCTGGTCATCTAGATCATAGACTGCTGATTTCATTTTTATATGTTATAAGAAATCAAATCATTTTATTTCTCTTGAATTCTGTATTAACTGCTATTTTGAAAGGGAAAATTGGGATTCCTACGGTAGTGTTACCACTAAGTTAGAAGTAACAAGACTATCTCATTTTTCTCCTTTTAATAAGTTTGGTAACACCCAAAAGGTTTAGGTATATTCAAAGAGAATTTCATTATTAGGGTTACAAGACACAACTACCCAGCTTTTGTTTAACCTTTGTTGATTACATGGCACTGAAAGAAATTTCTATGTAACTCTAGGTAGGGTGCATGTAATATAATTCGAGATATTCTAGGCACTAAGCAATCCCAGCTATATGAATGGAGGCAAGGCAACAGTGTGATGGCTGCTTTGTGCTTTGTATTCTTTATCAGGATGATGACTCACCAAGCAACATTTCTACATTCCAATTACTTAAAATAAAAAGTGTAAGATCTCACTCCATTAAAAAATGTTGTATCCAAATTCAGTGTTAGTATCCTGTTACTCCAAGTTTCTTCATCTCTTAAGTTTGTTTTTTCCTCATAAGTAATTCAAATTTTAAAAGGCCACCCAAAAAGTGATATGTAGGTTGAAATTATCTTTAGACGTTCCAACCATTCATTAACCAAAAAATTTATTCATTCAATACATTAAACAAGTATTTATTTATTGACTTATGCTTGCCAAAAATTGTTTGGGATCCAGAAGATATAAGATGAATGTTATTCTGAAGATGTCAATAGTTTAATTATATGGACAACGCTCTACAGGAAGTTAGGCAGATAACACAAAAGCACAGAATAGTAAATCAGTTAATAAGATACCATGTGGATAAAGGTAGAGGAATAGAATTTGACTTTGTGGTGAAGGAAAATTATCCAGAGAAATGATATTTGAACTTACAGAAGCACATTTGAGAAAGATATGTAGGTACAGGTCAAGTGTAAGAGCCAAAGATAGAATTTACTTTGATGTTAAAAGAGGATAAAGATGGCAAGGTGGCCAGCCACAGTGATGCTCATTGAACCTGGCAGAGCTGGGTGCTAAATGGCTCAGGCTACGTAAGAGTTTGGATCTTATTTGGAGAAAAAAAAAAA
>OU015743.1:102055006-102069493 GCA_907169655.1 Acomys percivali | reverse complement strand
AAAAAAAAAAAGAAGCTATTACAGAATTTAGAAATAAAAGTGATAAAGGCCTATTTAGGTTTCAAAAATATTTTCTAAATACTGTAGGATAGTAGGAGGCTGAAATTTCAAATAATATAAGAAGAGGTAAAAAAATTTAATAAGCCATTGGGTAAATTTGTACTGTTGTAGTAATGTAAATGAAAAAAACTGTATAATTTCTTTTAAAAAATTTTGTAGGATGAGGTAATAGGCATTTTTGATTGGCTTTTTGTGTGTCCTGGGGATAGAGCAGCAGGAAGCAGTGACAGACAGAGAGATACCAGGTGCTCCATGGCCTGTGAAGACAGTGATGCTACCTACTCCTTGAGACTTAGGAAACCTTCACAAAACAAAATAAAAGAACAGCAACAACAAAAAACAAACAAGCAAACAAAAACCTGTTCTAAGGGTTTAATTAAATGAGCATCGTATATTGGTTTATTTGTTGAAGAAATCTGTGATAAGGATCTAAAGGTGGACACCACCTGCATATACATAACATACAACAAGTTTCACAAGGAGAACATGGAGAGAATTAAGATGACTACGATAGCTCCTGATCAATAATACGTTTGCAAAACAGGTGATTTCTGAATAATTTGATATTTATACTTCTAACTTGTCAAGATATTGTGCTTCCTGTCTGCCAAATAGGCCAAGTCATTTACATTCCTAGGTAGTAGCCACAGAAGTCTAAATTAATCTACAACCTTCCCTACAATTGGCATGATAATTTACAGTTTAGCCATGGTGGTGGGGACATTAGGTTGTGTTTCAAGTGCACCTTCCTCTCATGGCCATGACTTTTATCATCTCTGTGGACTCTGACCTGCCATTTGTTTACCTTTATAGAAATCTGATGGTGTTATTTTGTCTATTGAGAAGAATCACCATGACATCATGTAGTCTGGTGGGCATGTCTGTCTGTGGGGGCTGTCCTGTTGCCATGTCTGTGGCAGGATGCATTAACTGCATGACTCCCCATGTGTACATAGCACCCTCTCCTAGGCAGGGGTTTCTGAGCTATATGAGTGAAGGAATTCAGCTGAGTGAAAGCAAGCAAGAAAACAACTGAGCATGCACATTTTCACTTCTCTCTCCTCTTGATGTGCATGCACTGTGACCTGCACTTTAACTTCCTTCAGCCTTGCCTTCCCTTATGTGACAGACTGTGCCCTTGAAATGTGAGCTGGAATAAATCTTCTACCCTAAGTAGCATATTTATGGTATCTTATCACAGAAACTGACAGAAACCATGACAAATACATTAAATATTTACCCATTTATAAAATATTTTTTGTTTTCTTATTAATATTTTTGAGACTTCTTAAAATTCTGATTAAAATTCTTTATCAATTGTTTATTTACTGATTATTTTCTCCCTAAAATTTCTACAGGAGCATTGCTTGTGATGAATAAAACCAGAGACAAACCAAACATTCACCAACAAAACAAAACAAAACAAAAAAACAAAACAAAACAAAAAACCTCACACACAATAATTCATATATCCATAAAATAAATATGACACAGTATTAATGAAGAATATAGCATCACACATGAATTCTAAACTAGTTTTACTGAGTCAAAGGAAATTGCAATAAACAATTTTCGGTGTCAGAACACATATTAGCAAGGAAAGAAAAATCGTAAGGAGATGAGAGTAGTTCGTTTTGATCAAAAATCACAGCATTTTAATTGTAATGAAAATCTCACAGTCATATGAATTTAGTAGATCTTAACAAATTATACACTTAAAATATGTTTGTATGTAATATGTAATATCCAAACAAAAGTATGTAAAGCATAATTTTAAATTTTAGTTGAAGGTATAATTGGCCATATTAAACAATGTAAAGATCTTAGGATAACATATGTATGCATTCTTCATAATTCTATAAATTTAGTTAAACACTCTTACATGGGTAATTGTTTATTTCAGGGCTACATTTACCCTTCTTCAATAGACTGCAGTGTTGTGTGGGTAATATCTGCCACCATACACTCGAGTATTATACTGAGCTAAAGAGTAGTGGGAGGCCCCTAAAATGCAGCTCTCTACACTGATCTCTTTAATTGTCACCTTAATATTGTTTATGAAAAAAAAAAACCCTGAAGTTGAATGTTCCCAATACACCAAACCAACATATGTTAAGCCACATCGACTGTGATAGTTGAGTATTTTTTACTTACAAAAATCTAACAAACAAACCAAAACCCCGATAATTTCATGTGGCTTCACCCAATATTAACTGTTAATGAGCTGATATATTCTGAGCCCCAAATTTTTGAAATATCACTAAGCCATACTATTATTTCTGAAGTTCATCCTAAATGAATACTATATAAAACACTAATGAGGTCTTGCCCAAGACCCTGAGTTTTCCACAGAGTAAAAAGTACTTTTTCACAGAGTATAAAATCCATAGTATTTGAGAACACATTTTAGGGAGGATCTTAGAAGCTACAATAAAATGATAATTTAAACTATTTGTAAAGGTTTCTCACCAGTCAGAAATCTATTAGTATCGAAATTGTTTACTGTCTTGTAAAATCCTACTTTTAACCTACATTTGCAACACTCCAGTATTTGAGACAGATGTATATGCATTTATGGAGGGAATGTAAAATTTTGTTTTAACTTCACTGTACCAGTAGGATAAAAATGCAGCCTCAATAACATAGCAAAAATAAGTACATGCACATTTCTTCCCCAGGAGAAATGGGGGGAGCTACCGTATAGAGTCAAGCTAAATAAACTGTACATTTTGTACAGCCAACTGAAACCATGTAACCTCTCCTTGGGAAATGAAACCCACATACTTTCTCTACAGACTCTGATAATAGGAAGTATCTTGTTTCATATTAGCTATATTGTTTATTTTATTCAGTACAAGTTGCAAATTTAGCATCTTCAGAATGTATCTACCAACCACAATAAAACATTCCCGGCATTCAAGCCTGAGCCTTTTGTATGTAGGAACCCTACTGAGTTGCAAATACCCATTAAAAATGTCCCTTTAAATGACTATAATGACAGGGGACTTGAATAGTCAGTAAAATTTTCTATTATTTTATTTTGTGTGTATTTTCATTAATAATTTATTGATATAAAGGATAAGAATGTTTTACCTCCACAAATTTGTATCTGTAATTTGTACCCTGAGCACAGACATATTGAGGATGCCACTCGGCAGTACTGATTGAATATTTATTTAAACAAATATCAGTATAACCCAACTAGCTGGAAAATCCGTGAGTTCGGCTTTCATAGCAGAGCATTTCTTAACAATTTATGTGTGCATGCAAATGTTTAGTGCTTCGGATATAGGCTAAAGTATTTGCTTTATATGTATTATTTTGTTTGAATACAAGAAAGCTGCTTTGATTTGTATGTTTCCCCCTTATAGAATTGTTCCAAGGCTCTGTCAGAGATCACGTAGAGTAATTTTTCCCATCAATCTTTGCTGTGCAGCCATGCACGAATGCAGTAGGAAAAAGGGGGCAGAAATCAAATCACTTAATTGCAGCATTTTTCATCTACATCTTTTGTTTTATGGTGGTAAAGGCCCCGGAGTAGCCTACCATGATTCATGGCTGTCACTGCCGCCGTTAGCAGTTCAATCCTTCATTCTAGGCATTTTGGTACTGAAAGTACCTACACAATTACTTTGATGAATATGACTTGTTTGTTCTTTCCCCATTTTTAGCAGAGAGTGGTTGTGCTTAATACAGACATTTAAATAAGATAGTATTCCATGCTCACTGAGTCTGCACTGTATTTCAAAAGTTGTGTGCTGAGTTTAACTCACAGTACCATTGTCTCCCAGGTATTTAAGTTTGCTGAGCTCATGGGCTTTTGCCTTCTTTTTTTATGTTTGTATAATGGGAAAGCCTTAAAATAACCCCCACTCTATATAAAAGGAATAACTCACCTTTAAAGATCTACAGGGCTGTGACAGATTCCTACCAAACCTCATTTTTTTTAAAAAGTCATTCCATGAGTGTGACATTACAAAGCCAGCAAACTAGTATGCCTCTTCATTTATGCCTAGCTGATCATAAAATAATAACAATTTTGGAAATATATGCATGCAACTTAGAAAGTGACTTACAGTATTTGCATATTTGGAGAAAATGTCCGTGATGTCAGCAGGGGCTCTGAAAGTAGCTAAATGAGCTAGCTTTTCAGAAATTGCTGTTTTATCAGCTATGCACTGTCAGCATAAAATGCAACCTCTTTAGGAAAGAGACAAGAAAAAGGCAAATGATTTAATTTCTTCATTAGCTTCCTGCAACTGAATTACTGACAGACCTTACAGCAGAGAACCACATTCTATAAGCATAAGGAAAACTCCTCAAAACTCCTTTTTCCTTTCATGATAAAATGTGTTACAGGTATTGAGACCCACCCGCAACTCAAGTGAAAGGAAATTAATGCTCTACCAGCAAGGGAAAATGGAAGCTTATCACCACATTTATTGGTGCCTTGGCTGAAACTAACGATTTTATTTTGATCATCCCTTTAATGCCTTCCTTTCTTTGTGTATTGTTGGCTGCAAGCTCTGAATATATGTTTTCTGTAATGAGTTCATGCTTAATAGGTGTATATAAAACTTGGATCACTTAGGTGTAGAACATGTCTATTTTTATGCAACAAAAGTTAACAGTGCTCTTTGTGTATGTCAAAACAAATTAGTTAAATTATTCACTCCAGATGTTGAAATATCTATTGCATGCATGAATGAAAGAACATTAGAACCGGAAAGTCCAAAATAAAACCTTAAAACAATGATTATTAAAGTAACTTTAAGTCTTGAGTCCAACAATATCTTATATATACTAAATGTATAGTTGTGCACTTCTAATTTGTTTTCATCACATTATTACTCAACCAGTGTTTCAAATCAAGAAACAAATGGAAGAATTTTTACTTTCCTTTAAAGTTTTCATAGGAAACTAACAAAGAAAAAATTTAATTTATTTTAATAAGGATTTATTTGTTGGACACTGTGTCTCTTAAAGTGATTCAACTGAAGGTCAAATATTCCATTTTATGATGAACATTTATCCCTAAAAATCTTTTAGAACTTACACTTGCTAGGATTCAAATGAAAATATTTTAGCCTAAAATGTAAAGAATTAATCATCAAAGCTGCAATTTGCTTTCTCTAGTCCTACCGTACATATGAGAGACTTAAAATGTGATTCTAATTACTCTCATCAATGCATGCATGCAAAGTAGTTCAGTGAAGAGGAATATATTTTAATAGTATTTTTGGTCAATGTTAAGTTTTTTTCCCTCTGGTGAATACCAAAGATGAATATGCTAACTGTGCATCTTAGAAATATACAAGTGCCACTGTTTTCATGCATCTAAGAAGAACCATCTGATGTTCTGTGCCCTAAAAGTAACTGAAAACATAATATTCTTGGAAAAGCCTTTTCTTATACTATGCAAGGATTTAAACATGCCAGAGACTCAACTTTAGGGAAAGAAATTCCTGACTATACTTCCAGTAAAATTATCATGCCTGACTTAGAGAACAAGGAGCGAAAGATTCATTGTTCTTTCTGCTGGAGGAGATAAAGTTGTAGAAGAAAGGGTTAAAATTGTTCTCAGGTCAGGAGCAGTGTACCTTGTTCTGACTGCTGAAGAAGGTCTTGTTCTCCCAACATTCTTATTTGAGCTTTCTTCAGAGCAGCCTTTGTGGCCAAAACTATTGGTGGTAGTTCTGTCTGGTCCAGTTCTGTACAATCAGAAAGCATCATTTGGTCCATAGGCACTTCTGAAAGGATACAGGAAGGACCAAGATTTATTGGCAGTGCAAGACGTTGAATTGTCAGAGTACTCTTAAGTGCTTGCCACAAGTGTCAACAAACCTGAAGCTGTGCAAGGGAGTCCGGTTTGCTTATTATTGTTATGCATTGGATCAGAATGGCAAGGCTTCTGATTTAAGCATCAGACAATAGCTGTCACATAGCTAAAGGCTAGAGCTGAACGTTGGCACAATTTTTGGGGCTAGAGTATACACGCTTTCTTGAAGCAGGATCTCGCTGTGTGCACAGAAGTTCAACCAATTTAAACAAAATTAAACTATTTTATTTCATAGGAAATTTCACACTTCCTTTATACATGTATTAGAATGTTGGTCTAGACTTTCCCTCCAGGAGTGCGTGCCTCTATTGTACAACACTGACAACAGGCTTTGACCTCATGATTTGTGTTTCATTCATCTCGAGCATTTCCACAGAGCTGGTACTGTTGAATCTTGTTTAGTATCTGTTGCACTGACTTTTGGCTTCTAGTGGTTTCATTTCCCCAATTCCTCTTTGTCTTTGTTTCCTCCTTCATCTCATGTTTGGCTGTACGCCACAGCATATGATGTAATGTCACCAATAATGCTTATTACTCAATAAGCAAATATTTTAACTTACACAATATACTTTAGGAAGTCTTTGTGGTCACATCTATTGATCCATAATTACAGAAATTATATATATATATGAATTAAAATACAGATAAAGAAATCATGGTATTCATAATAATAACCTCTTATGCCTACATAATATTTAAAAAGTGTGTCATCATAAGTAATTCCACCTCAAGACTTCACTGAATATCTGTATTATAAAATGCATTGTTTGGCGATTAGAATAATATAACTCACATAGACATTATAATAAATGGTAGAATTTTTATTAAAGTAATCTAATATAACCTAAATTAGCTATTGAATAATTGAAATAAATTTTTATAAGAAAATCAGTCCATGCTATTATCTGTAAACATATAAATATAGAACGCTTATTTAAGAATCCAAGTAAGAAATGAGGTGCACGCTGCCCAGCTTAAATCGGGTCATTGACTTTGCTGTTACTTTGAAAGAGAAATTTTCTGTTTTAGTCATTAAATATGTCAGGAAAGAGTAATGAGCAATGGTACTATATAGTATAAATTAGTTGTATTCTGTATACTTATTCTAAAATGACAAAAATGGCTTTATGAATGTAAATCTACTATATTAGTGTCTTAAAGAGAGTTTCTCTTTTTAAAACAGTTTATTTTTTAATTTTTAAAGTTGCTTCTCATTTACTTTGATATATTTACATTTGGGGAGCCATATACATAAAGTGGATGATGGGTCAGAAAATTATGAAAATCTAATTATTTATTTGAATTATACGAAACCCCAGATCCAATTGTTTAAATCATGGTTGTGTAATATGTAGCACCAAGTATAATGTCTGAGCATATACTGTACCACATAGAGAAGCAATGTTAGAGGCCTTAAAGAAGTGGTAGCTTTTTAAAAACACAGGTCCTGCTTAGCAAAGCATGTGTTTACATTTGTGAGATAACAAGGTCAGGTGAGCACCCAGCTTAAGGCAATTGCATTAATTTCCGCTAAGTCTTTCACTGTTGGTTTTGTTTTTGTTTTTGTTTTCTTTCTGATCGTTCAAGCTGCAAGAAACTTTAGGTGTTTATGCTTAACGTCATTTGCAGAATAAAATCTGAGCCTTGCCATTTCTCCTATCACAAAACTGTACTCTAAGGATTCTGCCTAGCTCTACCTAGAGAACTCAATGGAGAAATGGTCCTCCTATTCAGATAGCTCTATCAGGGAAATGGTCCCTCAACCTAGAGATCTCCATCAGTGAAATGATATTCTTTATGTGAAGGCTGGCTACCAGCATTGCCTTAGAATTGCATGGAGTTCTTAAAATTTCTTTGTTTTAAAGGCTTTTTAAATATTTCCTTTCCTAAACTAGGTTCAGGCAGGTTTTGTTGAACTTGAAATGGACAGTCCATATCTGTATATAAAATGGGAATTGAATACTTCCATGATGTTTCAGTTTTCTAGTGACAGAAACAGTGTCATTGCACATGTAATTTAGTATTTGGCTGTAAGATAAAGCACACACAGACCTAACAACACCCCTCTGAATTTGATATAGTTTAACATATCATTGAAGATGCTTATATTGGGTGAGATCGTCTTCCATCTTCTATATTGTGATTAGGTACAGCAGTAAATCAGAGCTCCCTGAATGTTTTGTGTAGAACAGCTGGATTAAAATATGTCTGAGACTAGGGTTGATGTGCTGGATGTGCTCCGGCAGGCTGCCTGTAGTGGGGCAGGGTACTGGAGTGCTTAATAATTTCAGAGAAAAGTCAGTTTTCCATGGCTTACAACCGGCTTAATGCGGGGGAGAAAGCTTGTAACTGTTTTGCCATCTCATCAGTGTGTGATATGGAATAATCACTGTGGTTACCTAAGGCTGGTGGGAAGCCTGAGCAGCCAGGGAAAGGGGACTGCAAATCTGACTGTACATGGGCACTTCAGGTTGGGAAATATGTGTGACCCACTAAAATGAGGTATCGACTAATTCAGGAAGAAATGGTATATGGGCCGAATGTTCATCTTCATCCACACTGTAATGAGAAGGATTAGACTGCCTCACATATGTGGAATATTTATTTCAGCAATACAAGAAAATGTATTTCCCTAATATTTTTTCTGTATGCACAAGGCCCTAAATTTTACACATGTGATTAATGTTTTAATTTGCTGTTCTAGTTGGATACAAGTTTACCATACAGTATAAATTACTTACAAAGAAATTTGCTTATATAGGGTTTAATTCATAAGCTGTTTAACCAGCGTGTGCGGTATCACTGTTATTTCTCCATGAGACTTTGCAGCTGCTTGGCTTAGTTTAAAATAAAAGCCATTGCCTCAGAGAAACATACTTATTAACTATTTAAATTGAAAAATTAAAAATAACATATATTTTAATGATTATAATGTTCTTAAGTTTAAGAAAAGGAAAAAAAAGTTTTTGAAATAAAAAAGAACACCAAAACTCTGATAATTAACTTATGTGTACTTTTTAAAACTCAAAATATGCAAAATGTTTATAGTTATCCCACAATTTATATGTTTAGCTTAAAGTTTTCAATTTTCTTATTATTTAGCCATCTAGTATTTTTTGGCATACGTTCAATATTGTGTAGGTTAATTAAAATGATGGCATATTTGATACAGAATCTAGTTTTAACTTAAATGATTCTGATCTTGTTTTTATCAGAATAAGAAGTAAATATTTTAGAAATGGAAAATTATGTCAAATAGCACAGTTTACCTAATGAGTCTGAAAGGAAGTCTCTATCAATTCATACCTGTGATTTCAGCTTCTGTAGTTATAATGGAAGAATAATACCAATATATTCTGTAACTGCATTTATTTTGAAAGTCTGCCACATAGTGAGTGTGAATGCTTTAAAATGTTAAAAATATCCTAGAAATCCTATTGTTCGTTACTCCTAAAAGCATAAATAATATTTCTCCCAAATGTCAAAGAAGAGCGTACAAGGAGCAGAGGCAACACACAAGTAAGTGGCAGTTCTGGAGGCGGAGCGTAGACCTGGCCTCAGTTGAAGTGTTAGTGTACATGCAGTTACTGGGAAAGTCCTCTTTAAAATTCAAAACAAAATATTGTTACCCAATTAAGGACAGTGCACATTTCTTCAAAATTATAAAAGACTGAGGAATTACAAAGAGCATAGTGCGACTATTCTGGGGGAGATGGGTGTATCCTGCTTACCTAGTTCCACACAGTTTTTGCTTATGTGAAACAGTCCCTAGCATCTAGACATATCTGTGTTTTCAGAATCATCTCGAGAGAAGCCATTTGCTTCCTTTGTAGTAAGTTTCTGCCAGGAGCTCATTTTGCTTAGCAAAAGGGGATTTTTTTTATAATTTCATCATTTATTTTTCATAATTTCTTCTGTGCATCCTCGGCAACACAATAAGAAAACGTGTTTTAGAAAAACGACTGCATGCTGGCTCAAAGGAATGGCAAATGTATAAAGAACCAAATGAGTGTGGTACATTATCAAGTAGTTTGACTCAAAGCAATAGTGTTTTCCACAGCAGTCTAGGAGTTAATTAGGTAAGAGAGACTGCAAGCCTGGAGGAACAGAGATCCCTGCCCACAAATTCCAGGATATTACTGTTCAGGTTTTGTGAAAATGACTGCATACAAGTAGGTATGACCTGATCTCATTCATAGTGGGGAAAATTGCATGTTATATTTACTACATAGTGTGGAGAGTAACTTTCTGAGACAAATTTATGTAAACAGACTCCTGTATTCGGAATCCAATACATATTCTTTGATTTGTACTGAATGATATATTATTAGATTAATTTTATTTCTAATTTTTTCTCTTTATTTATTTTTCTCTTATAGATTACATCTTGACTTCAGTTTTCTTTCCCTCCTTTCCTTCAAGTACCCTCAACCCCCTAGATCCACTCCTCCCCCATTTACTTTCAGAAAACAGCAGCCCTCCCAAAGCTACCAACAAAACACAGAGTAACAGGCTGCAATAAGAGAAGGCACATTACTTCATATCAAGGATTGATGAGGCAATCCATTAGGATGAAAAGAGTCCCAAAATCAGGCAAAGAAGTCAGAGACTGCCCTCACTCCCACTGCTAGGAGACCTGGAAGAATTCCAAGCTACATAACCATAACATATGCACAGGACCTAGGTCAGACCACACAGGCTCCGGGATTGTCAGTTGTCTCTGTGAGCCCCTAATGGGTTCTGTGTGCCTTGTATCTATAGCATATTCAACCCCTCCGGCTCCTACAATTCTTCCCCCGCCTCTACAGGAATCCGAGAGCTGCAGGTGTTTGCAATGGATCTCATCAGTTTCTGGATGAATCCTCTCTGATGATGTTTATGCTAGGCTTAGGTCTACAAGTATAGCAGAAGCAGAATATCATTGGGAATCATTTCAATGACGTTTTTTTTCAGTTGTGTTTGTTCCTATCCTAGGTCTCTGGGCTATCCAGTCTCTGGTCCCAGGCTTTCCACGCAGTGTCAGGTGTGGGCTTGCTTTCAAGGTGTGGATCTCTTTATTCCCTCAAGTGTTACTTCATTTGAATAAAGGCCATTTGGGGAATATCTTTATATGTAATGCAATATGAATAGAAATAATAAGGAAAATTAGAGCACATATATTTCAAAATTATTCACCACTAAATTGACACTAGCTTTTCAGAAAATACTTGCTAAAAAAATAACAAATGTATATTTATTAAATTAATTGAATATTGTTTGGAGAAAAAAATTTCCAAGAGGAGTTGCAGAAAAATGTAAGAAACCAAGAGCATTCCATTGTTTTTTTTTTTTAATTTATTCTTGTTACATCTCTATGGTTATCCCATCCCTTGTGTCCCCCCATTCTCCCCTGCCTCCCATTTTCCCCTTATTCCCCTCCCCTATGACTGTTCCTGAGAGGGATTACCTCCGCCTGTATATGCTCATAGGGTATCAAGTCTCTTCTCAGTGACCTGCTGTCCTTCCTCTGAGTGCCACTAGGTCTCCCCCTCCAGGGGACATAGTCAAATGTGAGGCAACAGAGTACATGAGAAGGTCAAATCCCTCTCTCCCCTCAAGTGTGGAGACTGTCCTGTCCATGGTCTAGATCAGGGTAGGGGTTTAAATTTTACCGCCTATATTGTCCTTGGCTAGTGCCTTAGTTTGAGCAGGACCCCTTGGCCCAAATCTGCCTATCATAATGTTCTACTTGTAGGTTTCTAGGACCCACTGGATCCTTCTACATTGGTATTCTCCCATTGTTCTCTCATCTAGAGTCCCAATAGGATGTCCTCCCCTCTGTCCTAGTTTCCTGGTAAGGGAAGGCTTTCGTGGGACATGCCCATTGGGCTAGTATGGAGATATAAGTGAGTATATATCATTTGAGTCTTTCTGCTTCTGGGTTAACTCACTCATTATGATCATCTCTAGCTCAATCCATTTGTCCACAAATTTCGGGAATTCCTTGTTTTTAATAGCTGAGTAGCATTCCATAGTGTATAAGTACCACAGTTTCTTTATCCATTCTTCTACTGAGGGACATTTAGGCTGTTTCCATGTTCTGGCTATTATGAATAAGGCTGCTATGAACATGGTTGAGCAAATTTTCTTGTTGTGTGCTGGTGCATCTTCTGGGTATATTCCAAAGAGTGGAATAGCTGGGTCTTGAGGAAGCGCTATTCCCAGTTTTCTGAGATAGCACCAGATAGATTTCCAAAGTGGTTGTACTAGTTTGCATTCCCACCAGCAATGAAGGAGTGTTCCTCTCTCCCCACATCTTCTCCAGCATGTGGTGTCGCTTGAGTTTTTGATCTTAGCCATTCTGATGGGTGTAAGATGGAATCTCAGAGTTGTTTTGATTTGCATTTCCCTGATGACTAAGGAGGTTGAGCATTTCTTTAAGTGTTTCTCAGCCATTTGATATTCTTCTGTTGATAATTCTCTGTTTAGTTCCAAGCCCCATTTCTCAATTGGGTTATTTGGTTTGGTGGTGTTTAATTTCTTGAGTTCTTTATATATTTTGGATATTAGACCTTTGTCAGATGTAGGGTTGGTGAAGATCTTTTCCCAGTCTGTAGGCTGTCGCTTTGTTCTCTTGACATTGTCTCTAGCCTTACAGAAGCTTCTCAGCCTCATGAGGTCCCATTTATTAATTGTTGACATTAAGGCCTGGGCTGTTGGTGTTCTGTCCAGGAAGTTGTCTCCTGTGTCAATATGTTCCAGGCTCTTCCCCACTTTTTCTTCTAACTGACTTAGTGTCTCTGGTTTTATGTTGAGGTCTTTAATCCACTTGGATTTGAGTTTTGTGCAAGGTGACAAATATGGGTCCAGTTGCATTTTTTTACACATAGACATCCAGTTAGACCAGCACCGTTTGTTGAGGATGCTATCCTTTTTCCATTGAATGGATTTGGCTTCTTTGTCAAAAATCAAGTGACCATATGTGTGTGGATTCATATCTGGGTCTTCAATTCGATTCCACTGATCAACCAGCCTGTTGCTGTGCCAGTACCGTGCTGTTTTAATTACAATTGCTTTATAGTACAATTTGAAATCAGGTATGGAGATTCCTCCACAGCACCTTAATGTACAAGACTTTTTTGCTATTCTGGGTTTTTTTCTTTTTCCATATGAAGTTCAGAATTGAACTTTCAATGTCTTTAAAAAATTGTTTAGGTATTTTGATAGGGATTGCATTGATTCTGTAGATTGCTTTTGGTAGGATGGTCATTTTTACTATGTTAATTCTCCCTATCCATGAGCAAGAAAGATCCTTCCATCTTCTCATGTCATCTTCAATCTCCTTCTTCAGAGTTTTGAAATTTTTTTCAAACAAGTCCTTCACTTGCTTAGTTAAAGTAACTCCTAGATATTTTATATTGCTTGTGGCTAATGTGAAGGGTGTGTCTTTCCTAATTTCTTCCTCTGCAAGCTTGTCATTTGTGTATAGGAAGGCTACAGACTTTTTGAGTTAATATTGTATCCAGCCAAATTGCTGAAAGTGTTTATCAGCTGTAGGAGTTCTCTGGTGGAAATTTGAGGGTCACTTATGTACACTATCATATCATCTGCAAATAGAGATAGTTTGACTTCCTCCTTTCCCATTTGGATACCCTTGATATCCTTTTGTTGCCTTATTGCTCTGGCTAGAACTTCGAGTACTATATTGAAGAGATATGGAGAGAGTGGGCAGCCTTGCCTTGTTCCCGTTTTTAGAGGAATTTTCTTGAGTATCTCACCATTTACTTTGATTTTGGCTATTGGCTTGCTGTATATAGCCTTTATTATGTTGAGGAAAGTGCCTTGTATCCCCGATCTCTTTAAAACTTTAAACATGAATGGATGTTAGATTTTATCAAAGAGCATTCCATTGTTAATAATCTATATAATAACACTTAAACTTTAGTTTTTTGGGTGTGATAATTATATTATAAATCTGAGTGAAATTTCTCCTGCTACTAGATTCAGGAAGATTAGTGATTGCCTCATATGTATATGCAACATCTGTGCATTTACTACTTGGTTTTTAACTTCAGAAGACACAAACTCAGTGTTGGATGAAGAAGGGAAAAGCTGCTTCCATCATCACAGGAAGTCAGAGCAGGAACTCAAGGCAGTAACCTAGAGACAGGAGCCGAAGCAGAAGCCATATATGAGTGCTGTTTCCTGGACTGCTTATTTTGTTTTCTTATACACCCCAGAGCCACTTGCCCAAGGAAGACATCATTCACAGAGGGCTTGGCCCCCTGAGTAAAGAGGCCCTCTATATTAACTTATTAAGAAAATGTTCATTAGGCTTGTGTTTTCTTAATTAAGGCCCCTCTTCCCAGAAAACTCCAGCTTATGTCAAGATAAATAAGACAACAATGTGACAAACAAAATACCAACCTAGATAGGAAGGATTTTAGAAAAGACCTGAATAGAGAGGGACTAGGTGGGAAGGAGAGAAAGGAGGAGGATAGTGAAATATACGTACCATGGAAACAGAATGAATGGGAGTATGGAGAAGAGAGACATCTGCAGCACACACACACACACACACACACACACACACACACACACACACACAC
>OU015743.1:102032786-102054996 GCA_907169655.1 Acomys percivali | reverse complement strand
CACACACACACACACACACACACACACACACACACACACACACACACAAAACAAGAGATGTTGATTAGGTCAAAGGGGAAATAAAAACAAACTATGTATGAAAATGCTGTAATAAAATTCATTGTTTTATATGCTGTCTTAAAAATGTCATTTTAATAAAGGAGAACTGGGAATAATTCTGGGGAGAAAAGCAGTGGAATAGAGAAGAGTGTTATGCAGTGCATATGGGATATTTTACTGAGCATTTTTGTTTTTCAGTCATGAATAGAATGTTGCTGAATTCTTTTGCGTTTCATATTTGAGCTTATGATATAATATGATGAATAATTTCATCAATAAATACAGTGGCATTGTTTACTTTTATTTTGAAGACAAAAGGTGTGGAGTGGCACCACTGCCATCAACACAGTCAAAGAAGTTGAGAATACAAGGTAAGGCTCAGCACAGTGTTCACACAAACATTGAACATTACTTAAAAATCTGGCCCGGCTCTAGGGTATTTTATTAGCAGAAACTTAAATACAAGAGCTTAATAGAGTTGGAGGAATCCGATGTGATGTTTTAGTGGATTATAGAAGGATTTAATGATGAGTGACTGATTTCTGGTTCCATTTCATTGCTGACAATGTAACAATGAAATTGCTGCCAGTGCTGATTTCTGAACTTTGCTAAGAATAATTATATAAAAAGAGGAAATAAAGGGATAGGATAGAATTAAGATTATTTATTTGGTTACATAAACTCAGCCTGATCCTGCTTAGAGGCTCTTTGGGGACCTGAAAGTTTTTTATTTCAAATCTATGCCATTTGAAACCCTTGGTGGCATAAACATCTCATTACATGAAAAAGTTTTATTACATGGAAAAGCAGACATGCATACAGTCTTATCTTGTCAGAAATATATGTCTGTACCAACAGACGGCACAGTGATCCCAGAGTGACAGAGTCAAGGTTCTGTAGCCCCTTCAGATCTTTCTTAAAAATCAAGAAAAATGTTTCTCTTTAGATCAAGTACTGAAGAAAGTGAAGGTGTGAGGCAAGGAGACCCTTTGAACTTTATCTACAGATGTTTTAATAATTGTTTCCTGTTTGTATTTATTTAAAAGCTATCAAACCAATATATATATACACACACATATTTCCTTTTCATTTTGAAAATGAGTACAGTGAGTCAGAAGAAGAATATAGCTGGAGTTATGCACACAGACAACGAGAATTCCCAGCATTCTTCTCTTTGCATGATAAACTCATTTTATTAAGGCTACTTCTCAGCCTTTCTGCATCAGCAAGTAATTTTGGCCAGATCACTAAGATAACATGGACTCCACACAGACACATGCAACTTATTATATTGAAAGTAGTCAACACATGACACTAAATGACAATTTATTAATTTACAAGGAAAACTATAAATGTTGCTTAACCCTAAATTTTCATGATATTATTATTTTAGGTGAGTCTCTACATGGGAGAGTAAATTATTATAGACTTTCTGGGATTTTTCTTGTAAGTGACTGGTGACATCTGATGTGATTGATTTGTGTGACTATCTAGGCTACCACATTTTCCACTATTATTATATTTTTCCAAGTCTAGACTAGGCTTTAAGTTTTGCATTTCCTGGATATCTACAATTAACTCTTTCAAAAATTATTATTACTATGGAATAAGCAGAAATGAGGGGCCCTAGGAATAAAAATGTCTTTGAATACAGGTATATTAATGCATTGTAGAGAATTAGGATAGTGTCAAAAACTGATCTGATCAGAGAAATGATAAAAAGGGGCCTCTAGTTAGGGAGAGTGGAGGAAGACAAATACAGAAGAGAAAAGAGGACAAAAAAGTCACGAAGAATCATACCATTGTCTACCTAAAATCAAACTTTAGAATGTAAAGTTGTATATAAATACACATACATGACTTAAAGGCAGTTTTCTCATATGGGATAGCAATGTTCCTGTGAAGAGCGAAAGATCATAAAATATAAACCCCAAAACCATACATGATAAGCCCTCTTTTAAGGTGTTCTCAGAGATATAGTCAAGGGATTCCAAAACCTTTACAGACTATTTCTATTGACCTTAAATGCCCCTTGAGGTGGAAAGTAGGTCCTATTGCTGAGAACATCACGCAATTCAGATATAACAACAAAGGAGCCTTGAGCTGAAACTACCTGGATGCACCCTCCCAAAGGAGGCCATGAAAGCTTCCAAAGGAGGGAGGCAACTAATAGTCCTACCCAGCTAAGCAATCTATGACAATTGTGACAACTATGACCAGGGTGGCATTAAAACTCTATAGCGTAATAATGCCACACATACCTTGAGAGCAGCAAACAGGTCTCTAGCTGGACTTATGAAGCTCTTGACAGGAGAGACCAACAAAATATGTCATTAAAATATGTTTTTATTTTTTTTAATTCTTTGACAACAAGACAGGTTAACTCGTGGCAACACCCAGCCTACCTCAAAGAAGATTATGAGTATCAAAGAATCTCCTTATGAAGATGGCTTCAAATGTTTCGGCCACAGACAGAATTCTGCCTAAAAAAAAAAAAAAAAAAAAAAAAGGAAAGCTTGGATGTAGGCAGAATCGATGGCCAAACTCTGCAAGACAGTGTAAGCAAATCTGCAATAGTTTTACCTCGTAAATTTGTCTGTCAGATATACTGGGCTAGCGGCTGAAGATGATGCTCCAATGTTATAGTTTTGGGTGACAGTTTAGGCAGCAAACTGTTTGTGTCATTTTTTTTTTCCATTTTGGAAGCTGCTAACCTACACTTCCAGTAATTATCAGGTAATTAATTTTTATTCATTCTGAAGTCTCTGATGGCATTGAAGACCAGATAGTTTAGTTTTAATGTTAAGTTTAGTTGTTTTGAGATTAAGGTGTTTTTATGTATAGATAGAAATTTTAAGTTGATAGAGATGAGATATGATTGATATTGATTTACATTCAAAATTTAATATGCACCAAGATAGGAAAGATATTTTCCTTAAGGTTGTCAAATTCAAAATGCCAAAACAGTACGAATGGAATATGCATAAAATTCCTTATTGTTTCATGGCCCTTCTAGCTGTATGTAGTTTATTGTATTTATGTGTAATAAGATAAATGTATATGTAAAGTAACTAACTAAATAAATACTTTCAAAAAAAGAAAATAAGAGAAAGTCATACCAATTAAAAAATTCACTTTAGGAAACCTATACGTAAATAAATGAATGAAAATTTATGCTAGAAAAATGAATAAAAATTAATGCTATAATAACTTCACTAAAGGACCTTGGTTGTTAACAATTAGTACAAAACATCACTGGATACAAAAGTACTTTTTAAAGGTAGAATATTTGATTCAGTAGAATATTGATATTTCATATTTTGTAAGTGGAAGAGTTACATTAGTAACATAATTTATAAATGCTAATAAAATTTGAAGGTTCTATTATTGATAATATTTTCTTTCTTTTTTTAGAGATGTATTTACATTTTGGAAAAATTATACTCAGATGTTATTCTGAATGACATGCCTTCAAACATAATTTACTCTTTCTCTCTTGCCATTCTCAATGTTCATTTTTTGCCTGTGCATTTATTGTTTTGATTATTATACCACGCAGAGAGTTACTTTTCGGGTCATACTTATTTTGTGTTCTGTATGCTTCTTGATTCAATTGCAGTCTCTTTTTTAAGATTAGAGGAATTTTTTTCTATGATTTTTGTCAAAAATATTTTCTGTTTCTTCGAGTTTCTTATTCTTTTATAACTACCATTTTAAAGAATGATTTATTTCAACCTTGATTGTTTTATAGTGTCCCAAGTTTTTGCATCTTCAATTCCTGATTTCTCTTTAGATTTAACATTATTATTATTTTTACAAAATGACCCATTTTTTTCTCTTAGAAACCTGATATTCTCTCTTCTACTAGACTATATTTTTTAATTAATTTATTCTTGTTAGATCTCAGTGGTTATCCCATCCCTTGAATCCTCCCATTCTTCCCTCCATCCCATTTTCCCCTTATTCCCCTCCACTATGACTGTTCCGGAGGGGGATTACCTCCCTCTGTATATGCTCATAGGGTATCAAGTCTCTTCTTGGTAACCTGCTGTCCTTCCTCTGAGTGCCGCCAGGTCTCCCTCTCCAGGGGACATGGTCAAATGTGAGGAACCAGAATACGTGAGAAAGTCATATTCCACTCTCCACTCAAGTGTGGAGACTGTTCTGACCATTGGCTAGATCTGGGTAGGGGTTTAAATTTTACCGCCTATATTGTCCTTGGATGGTGCCTTAGGGTGAGTGGGACCCCTGGGCCCAAATCTGCCTATCATAATGTTCTACTTGTAGGTTTCTAGGACCCTCTGGATCCTTCTACTTTGCTATTCTCCCATGCTTCTCTCATCTAGAGTCCCAATAGAATGTCTTCCTCTCTGGTCCAGTTTCCTGGTAAGTGAAGGCTTTCGTGGGACATGCCCCTGGGGCTAGTATGTAGATATAAGTGAGTATATACCATTTGAGTCTTTCTGCTTCTGGGTTAACTCACTCATTATGATCATTTCTAGCTCAATCCATTTGTCCACAAATTTCGGGAATTCCTTGGTTTTAATAGCTGAATAGTATTCCATAGTGTACATGTACCACAGTTTCTTTATCCACTCTTCTACTGAGGGACACTTAGGCTGTTTCCATGATCTGGCTATTATGAATAAGGCTGCTATGAAAATGGTTGAGCAAATTTTCTTGTTGTGTGCTGGAACATCTTCTGGGTATATTCCAAGGAGTGGAATAGCTGGGTCTTGAGGAAGCCCTATTCCCAGTTTTCTAAGATAGCACCAGATAGATTTCCAAAATGGCTGTACTAGCTTGCATTCCCACCAGCAATGAAGGAGTGTTCCTCTCTGCCCACATCCTTGCCAGCATGTGGTGTCGCTTGAATTTTTGATCTTAGCCATTCTGATGGGTGTAAGATGGAATCTCAGAGTTGTTTTGATTTGCATTTCCCTGATGACTAAGGAGGTTGAGCATTTCTTTAAGTGTTTCTCAGCCATTTGATATTCCTCTGTTGAGAATTCTCTGTTAGTTCCAAGCCCCATTTCTCAATTGGGTTATTTGGTTTTGTTGTGTTTAATTTCTTGAGTTCTTTATATATTTTGGACATTAGACCTTTGTCAGATGTAGTATTGGTGAAGATCTTTTCCCAGTCTGTAAGCTTTCGCTTTGTTCTCTTGACAGTGTCTCCAGCCATACAGAAGCTTCTCAGCCTCATGAGGTCCGATTTATTAATTGTTGACATTAAGGCCTGGGCTGTTGGTGTTCTGTTCAGGAAGTGGTCCCCAGTGCCAATATGTTCCAGGCTCTTCCCCACTTTTTCTTCTAACTGACTTAGTGTCTCTGGTTTTATGTTGAGGTCTTTAATCCACTTGGATTTGAGTTTTGTGCAAGGTGACAAATATGGGTCCAATGAATATTTTTTACACATAGAAATCTAGTTAGACCAGTACCATTATTTGAAGATGCTATCTTTTTTCCATTGAATGGATTTGGCTTCTTTGTCAAAAATCAAGTGACCATATGTGTGTGGAATCATATCTGGGCCTTTGATTCGATTCCACTCATCAACCAGCCTGTTGCTGTGCCAGTACTATGCTGTTTTAATTACTATTGCTCTATAGTACAATTTGAGATCAGGTATGGAGATTCCTCTGGAGCACCTTTTATTGTACATGATTGTTTTTAGCTATTCTGGGGTTTTTTGTTTTTCCATATGAAGTTCAGAATTGAACTTTCAATGTCTTTAAAAATTGTTTAGGTATTTTGGTAGGGATTGCATTGAATCTGTAGATTGCTTTTGTTAGGATGGCAATTTATACTATGTTAATTATCCTGATCCATGAGCAAGGAAGATCATTCCATCTTCTCATGTCGTCTCCAATCTCCTTCTTCAGAGTTTTGAAATTTTTTTCAACAAGTTCTTCACTTGCTTAGTTAGAGTAACTCCTAAATATTTTATATTGCTTGTGGCTAATGTGATGGGTGTGTCTTTCCTAATTTCTTCCTCTGCAAGCTTGTCATTTGTGTATAGGAAGGCTACAGACTTTTTTGAGTTAATTTTGCATCCAGCCAATTTGCTGAAAGTGTTTATGAGCTGTAGGAGTTCTCTGGTGGAAATTTGAGGGTCACTTATGTACACTATCATACTATCTGCAAATAGGGATAATTTGACTTCCTCCTTTCCCACTTGGATACCCTTGATATCCTTTTGTTGCCTTATTGCTCTGGCTAGAATTTCGAGTACTATATTGAAGAGATATGGAGAGAGTGGGCAGCCTTGCCTTGTTCCTGATTTTAGAGGAATTTCCTTGAGTATCTCACCATTTACTTTGACTTTGGCTATTGGCTTGCTGTAAATAGCCTTTATTATGTTGAGGAAAGTGCCTTGTATCCCCGATCTCTCTAAAACTTTAAACATGAATGGGTGTTGGATTTTATCCAATGCTTTCTCTACATCTAAAGAGATGATCATGTTTTTTTTTAATTTTCAATTTGTTTATATGGTGGAATATATTGATGGATTTCCGTATATTAAACCATCCCTGATGTCTGGAATGAAGCGTACTTGGTCATGATGAATGATATCTTTGATGTGTTCTTTTATTTGTTTTGCAAGTATTTTATTTAGTATTTTTGCATTGATTTTCATAAGAAAATTGTTCTGAAATTCTCTCTCTTTGTTGAGTCTTTGTGAGGTTTAGGTATCAATGTGACTCTGGCCTCATAGAATGAATTTGGTACTGTTCCGTCCTTTTCTATCTTTTGGAGTAGCTTGAAGAGTATCGGTATTATCTCGCCCTTGAATTTCTGGTAGAATTCTGCACTGAAACCGTCTGGCCCTGGACTTTTTTTTGGTTGGGAGACTCTCAATGATTGCTTCTATTTCTGTAGGGGAAATGGGACTATTTAGCTTGTCTATCTGTTCTTCCCTCAACTTTGGCAAGTGAAATTGATCAAGAAAATAGTCTCTTTCATTTCGATTTTCAAATTTTGTGGCATATATGCCTTCAAAGTAGGATCTTATGATTCTTTGTATTTCTTCAGTGTCTGTTGTTATGTCTCTCTTTTCATTTCTGATTTTGTTGATTTCAATACTGTCTCTCTGCCTTTTAGTTAGTTTGGCTAACAGTCTGTCTATCTAGTTGATTTTCTCAAAGAACCAGCTTTTGGTTTTGTTGATTCTTTGGACTGTTTTCTTAGTTTCTAATTTCTTAATTTCAGCCCTGAGTTTGGTTATTTCCAGACCTCTACTCCTTTTGGGTTTTCTTCTTCTTTTTTTTTTCTAGGGCTTCCAGTTTTGTCGTTAAGATGCTTATGTGCGATGTTTCCAATTTCTTTTTAAAGGCACTTAGTGCTATGAATTTTCCTCTTAACACTGCTTTCAATGTATCTCTCAAATTTGGGTATTTTGTTCCTTCATTTTCATTGAACTTCAGAAACTCTTTGATTTCTTTCTTTATTTCTTTCCTGACCCAGGTGTCATTTAGCAGAGAGTTGTTTAGTTTCCACATACTTATATGCTTTTTGTTATTTCTGTTGTTGTTGAATTGCAGCCTAAGAGCATGGTGATCTGATAGGATACAAGGTATTATCTCAATCCTCTTGTATCTGTTGAGGCCTGCTTTGTGACCTCTGATGTGATCAATTTTGGAGAAGGTTCCATGGGGTGCAGAGAAGAAGGTATATTCTTTCTTGTTTTGGTGAAAGGTTCTATAGATATCTGTTAGATCCATTTGACCCATGGCATTGGTTAATGATGTTATTTCTCCGCTTAGTTTCTGTTTCAATGACTTATCCTTCAGTGAGAGTGGGGTGTTGAAGTCTCCCACTACTATTGTGTGGGGATCAATGTGTGGTTTAAGCTTTTTTAGCAGATCTTTTACAAATGTGGGTGCCCTTGTATTGGGAGCATAGATGTTCAGAATTGTGATGTCATCTTGGTTGACATTACCTTTGATGAGTATGAAGTCTCCTTCGTCATCCCTTTTGATTAATTTTGGTTGAGGGTCTATTTTGTCAATATTAAAATGGCTACGCCTGCTTGCTTCATGTGACCATTTGCTTGGAATATTTTTTTCCAACCTTTTACCCTGAGGTAATACCTATCGTTATGGGTGAGATGTGTTTCTTGAATGCAGAAGATTGTTGGATCTTCTTTATGCACCCATTCAGTTAGTCTGTGCCTTTTTATTGGAGAATTGAGACCATTGATGTTGAGAGATATCAACGACCAGTGACTGTTAAGAGTCTTAAATTTGATGTTGTTTCCAATTGAGCATTTTTATAGTTGTGTTTTTGCCATGGCATAATTATCTATTTCCTGAGTAGTTTTGGTTGTAGCTTGACACTTTGGGATGGAGTTTTCCTTCTAGTTCCTTCTGTAAAGCTAGATTTGTGGATAGGTACTTTTTGAATTTGTTTTTGTCATGGAATATTTTGTTTTCTCCATGAATGGTTATTGATAGTTTTGCTGGGTAAAGTAGTCTGGCCTGGTATCTGTGGTCTCCTAGGGTTTGCAAGATCTCTGTCCAGACCCTTCTGTCTTTTATGGTCTCTGCTGAGAAGTCGGGTGTAATTCTGATAGGTTTGCCATTGAATGTTATTTGGCCCTTTTCCCTTGCAGCTTTTAATATTTTTTCTTTGTTCTGTATGTTTTGGGTTTTGATTATTATGTGACGGGCAATTTTTCTTTCCTGGTCAATTCTATTTGGTGTTCTGTAGGCCTCTTCTATGTTTAAAGGCATCTCTTTCTATAGATTGGGGGAATTTTCTTCTCTGAATTTGTTGAGAATAGTTTCTGGGCCTCGGAGTCTGATATCTTATCTTTCTTCAATGCCTATTATCCTCAGATTTTTTCTTTTCATGTTGTCCTGAATTTCTTGGATGTTTTGTGTCAGGAGTTTTCCATATTTGGCATATTCTTTAATGGTTGCTTCAAGATCTGTGATTGTATCTTCTAGACCTGAGATTCATTCTTCCATCTCTTGGATTCTGTTAGAAAAGCTCACCCCTGTGTTGCTCGCCTTCTTCTCTGAGGTCTCACGTTCTTGTTTTTCTTCTGTCTGTGTGTTGATCTTGAATCTATTTTCTTCTTCAGATCTTGAACTGATTTTCTTTATTTCTTTCATCTGATTATTTGTATATTCCTGAGGTTCTTCCATTGCCTCTTTACAGGTCTTCAGAGCTTGAACTGTTTTATTTATTTATTTCCTCTGGTTGTTTGCATTTTCCTGAAATTTTTCCAGTTCTATTCTATGTGCTTCTTTTATGTCTCTCACCTATTTGGCTGCATCTTCCTGCATTTGATTACGAATTTTATTTGTTTCCTCCATTAATATCCTCATTACTAAGGATTTGAGGTCATTTTCTTGTATTTCTGTTGTATTTGAGTTCTCTGGGTTGTTTTCTTTGGGATAGTTGGAAACTGGAGAGGCCATGTTGTTTTGGGTTTTTTTTTGCGTATGCTTTTACACTGTCCTTTAGACATCTTGCCATCTTTGTTTTTGTTGGGTAGCTTCCAGAGTTGGATGGAGGGAGTCTGATGATAGATTCACTTGTTTTCTCATGACTTCCATAGGCTGGAAACTCTGATGCTTCACTGGTGTGGACGGCAGGAGGTTAGCCCTGTCATTTTGGACTCTCACAGCCAGTGATCCTCAGCTCCCCAGTGCTGTGGGTCCTGCAATCGTTCTGGGTCCCTGAATGAGCATTGGGTCAGGCCAAGGTATCCACAGCCTTCTGGATTCCCTGCCAAGTCCAGCCAGGGTCACTGGGCCCGAACCAGGAGCCAAGCTCAGCTAGATTCTCAGGGCCTGAACCATCTGCCGAGCTCCGCTAGGGATTTTGGGCCCCAAATGCACACAGGTTCCAGCCAGAATTTTTGGGCTGGGACTGCGCACCAAGCTCAGTTGGGGACTTTTGGCCCAAAGTGTGTGCTGTGGTCAGTTATTGAACCATCCACCCAGCTCAGCCCGGAAGTCTGGATTCAAACTGCACACCGTGTCCAACCAGAGTCTTAGAGCCGGGACTGTGCCAAAAGCTCAGCTAGAGTCTCTGGGTCCAATCTGTCTGCCAAGCACAGTTAAGGACTCTGGCCCTAAACTGCAGGCCGAGCTCCACAGGAGTCTCTGGGGCGGAATTGTGTACCGAGCTCAGCCAGGGACTATGGACCTATGTACACTGAATTCAGCCCAGGACTCCAGCCTATACTGCGTGGATAGACCAGCCAAAGTCTTGCGGCCAATGAGCCTGTGCGCACAGCTCAGCTAGAGTCTCTGGGCCTAAAATGCCTGGCCAGGCAAGTCCAGCTTGGGCCCCCGGGGTGAATCTGCATGCTGACCTCAGCCTGCGTCAGTGCCCCAGAACTGGCTGCTGAGCTGAGCTAGTGTCTTGGGCAAAACTACTCGTTGAGGTGAGCTAGTGCCTCCAGTGGAACTGAGTGCTCCGCCCAACCTGCGTCACAGCAGGAGAATTGTGGCTGAGCTGAGCTGGTGCCTAGGGTGTACCTGAGAGCTCCACCCAGCCTGCATCACAGCCGGAGCACTGCGGCTGCACTGAGCTGGTGCTTAGGTTGGAATTGAGCACACCGCACAGCCTGCATCATAGCAGGGGAGCTGTGGCTGAGTTGAGGTGGTGCCTTGGGCAGAATTGCTTCCTGTGCTGAAGCAGCATCTCCACGGCACTGCGCACTGAGCTGAACCCTGGACTCTGGGGCTGAACTGTCTGCCGAGTCCAGTTTGGGTCAGAAGGCACCACGTGACCCAAATCCTGTCCAGAGTCCCCTCTCCTGCACCAACTCCCACCAGCCACCACACCAATTGTCTCCACCGGAAGGCTCTGAGCTGCAAACCTCAGCCACTGCCGCTGGTGCCACTGCTGCCACTGCTGCTGCTGCTTCTGCCGCTGCTGCTCCGATCCGAGAAAATCTGCACTCCTTCCATGTGCAGGGGCATGCAGGTCCTCCATACCCTTTTCCCTCTGAACTGTGGAGCACTCCTGCTGCCGTGGTGTCGGGACCTTGGTGTTCCTGGCTCAGAACTCTGCAATTCCCTGAATTGTTCACTGGATCTTCCATACAGGGTCCACACTGCTCGCAGTCATTTTGGGTCTCCTCCTAGATTCAATTTTTTAGTAACACTTTCCTAAGCCCTTTGGCTTTCTTTTTTTATTAAACATGTTTTATATTTTACAAATGCATTTATATTATTACACAAATATACAATAGAATACTTATAGCAAGAAGAACCATGACACAATCAGGAATTATATAAATATTACATTCTTAGTGTATGTTACATACATAGTGTAAAATGTTACATTTTAGCTATTTGTATTTGACACTATTGAAGAAAACATCTTTCCCATCTTGATGCGTCTAAAATTCTGACTTTAAATCAATATCTATCATATCTCATCATTATCAACTTAAAACATCTATCTAGACCCAAAAACATCTTAACCCCTAAACAACTAAGCTTCATTGTAAAACTAAGCTACCAGGCCTTCAATTCCATCAGAGACTTGAGAAGGAATAAACTTGATTACCTAAGTATGACAAGAGTTCAGGTTAATAGCTTTCCAAATGAGAAGATGATAGAGACAGTTTGCTACCTAAAAAGTCACTCAAAACTCTATATAATGTTGGAGCATCTTCTGCAGCCTTCAGGCCCAATTTATCTGACAGACATATTTGTGAGGCAGGAACTATTGAGGACTTGCTCACCCTGTCTAGACAGAGTTTGGCCATTGACTGCCTGTATCCAAGCTTGCCTTTTTTTTAAAGGTAGAATTCTGTCTGTGGTAGAATTAGACAGCTATTTAATAGTTTGATAGCATTTTGTAGGATCAGTTCTATAGGTTGTCAGACAAACATCAAGAGTTCAGAAAGAGCTAGAAAGGTTTGTGAATGGCTTTCTTCTAGTCCTCATATCAAAAGAAATACAAACAATTATGGTGGGTGCCCATCTACAACCAATGTATCTACAGCACACCCCCTATACGTAGGGCTCAGAGAATATCGTGAATAGATGGAAGAAAGTTTGTGATAACCAGAGGACCAGATGTCTGCTGTGATATAGTGTCTATTATGTGTAACAAGGAAACTGTACCCATGATATTTCAACCATCTGGTAGACTAGACAAGACATGAAAATCATACCAATTGATAGGCTAGCGTAGTGGGATTAAAAAAATAGCCTATCTAAAAATATTTCTTTTATAAAATAATCATGTAAGTCATCTACATTTTCTTCTTACTTTAGATTAAAATATTATTAAATGTAAAAAAATATGAATCAGTTCTCTAAGCTGTTCTTTTCTTTATCTTAGGGTGACTTTGGCTCTTTGTTGAAAAAGAATAAAAATCCAATCAACATCATCCTTCACAACCACTATCAATTATTTGTTCTACAATCATGTCAGCTTTTGTTTTTAACTCTTTGGAGTTAAATATATGTTGTCTTCTTCTGCCTATCTTAGTTCATATAACTAAATGACTTCTATTTATATTATTTTTTTTATTCTTTTTTATTAATTTATTCTTGTTACATCTCAATGGTTATCCCATCCCTTGTATCCTCCCATTCTTCCTTCCCTCCCATTTTCCCCTTATTCCCCTCCCCTATGACTATTCCTGAGGGGGATTACCTCCCCCTGTATATGCTCATAGGGTATATTGCTGGAAAAAGTTTCATTGTGGATATATGCCATATTTTAAAATCCATTGCTATATATTTAAAATAATTCCACACCTTAGCAATTAAGAACAATCCTGTGATGAACATGAGAGTTCAATATCCCTTTAGTAACCTGATTTCATTTTCTGTTGCTATATCATAGACATGAGAGAGCCAGCTTACATTTTAGATTTTCTTGAACTCCCTCTGTAGAGCAATCCTAAGTAGCATTAGTTCAGCACTATTGGAATTTATTTTTTTGTCTACATGTTACAAATTCCCTAACTTTAGTTAAAGAAAGCTACATAAAATCTTTGCCCATTATATAACTGTGCCATGGTTCTCTTACCTTAGAATATGATAAATGTTAATAAGGATTTATTTTAGCACTTTTCCTTACAAAACCTTCTATGAAAATGTACAACTAAAAACACCAGATGTCAAATAGTACTTCTGGTCTAGTGACTATAACCTTTGGACAATGGCTGATCTAAAGACACTGTTTCGACCCTAAATTGCTCTTTCATATTCGTGGAACTTTGATCTAAACATTTTAACACAATGTTCATCTTAAAGACCTGGAGACAGGGTGAATGATGGAACATTTTATAGGAAGGTTTTCTGAAGTGTGTGTGTGTGTGTGTGTGTGTGTGTGTGTGTGTGTATGTGTGAGGGGGGGGGCAAAGCAAAAGATAAAAAATGTTTCAAAATAACATGACTTTAATGAAACTGCTTCATGTATACAACAATATCATGTATTTAACTTCAGTAAAGTTGTTAAACAAGATCTCTGTTTCCATCAGCTGTTACAAAGTTATCAACCCAATCAAAATCCCACCCATTGTCTTTTAATTCAGAAGTGATTAGCAAATGCTGAGGAGTCACCTTATCTCACTAAAACACGAGTACCAACTCAGAGTAAATATTTTGGTAAACAATTATTCTGTCCTTGCAGATTCAGCAGTGTGCTAAATTATGCATAATCTTGCATAAGTAATAAGTGAAGGTAGCTTAAATTCAGGATTTTTTTAAACCTGACCTATTTCTTTCAATGATGTTAGCTGCTTAAATCATGTATGAGCTTTCCGTAAGGCTTCAATGAGTAGCTCGGGTAGAGAAACTTTAGTAATAAATTTTGGGAGAAGACACATTTTTTGACAGGCTTAATGCAACACATACAGAGTCTGGAACTCACACTCTGGGAATTTAGAGCAATCCTTGCAAAGCAGCTTTTCCCTGTTACATTAATAGAGAAAATGAAGTATGAAAGTCCTCAGGAATTACTGCTAGGTGTAATTTAAATAATTTACCAGAAGACAGTTCAGCACATGCATAGAACAGGGGCATACAGAGTTTGCCATAAGCAGTTTATAAATAAACTATATTCTGCTGAAGTAAGTCGGGCATAAATTATAACCATTCCTTTTGTGGCTGTAACCCGTTCTTCATTGTAATAGTTATTTAAAAAAAATCTTGGGTGATGACCTTCTCCTGGAAATCACAGGCACTACCGCTTTGCACCTTGCTTATGAGCTGCTGTGTGGTTAATGGTTCGGCGGCTGTGAGATCAAAGTAAAATTACTGCTGCTGGAAATAAGAAAGAATGTATTACATATCTCTAAACAGAATTCTAGAAGAATCCTTTAGCCTGGTTGGGGGCAGGGAAAGAATCCTGTCTGTAGAGCATCGCGGAGATTCGTATTGTTTTATGAAAGCTTTGCACCTCAGAGAAAAGTGGAAAGAAAAGATGGACTTTTCTGTTTCTTCCCTTAGGTATTATGCCTTAAATTATCAAACCAAAGTGAAATACGTAAGGCAAATACATAACAAGGACTCAAAACTTATGTCAAAATTCATTGCAAAACATAAATTTCAGGTTTTAAACACTGCCTTTCACAGACTTCAATGGTATCAAACAACAGGGATGATATAGTGGAAGTAAAGGATTTAAAGTAAACTGGGTACTTTGGGGATATTTTGTTAAGGGCAAATCATCTAGAAGCTCTGTAGCTTTTATTTCCACTTGGCTCTCTACTGACTAAGACAAACTCTTTTAAAATATTGTGTAGTTTAGGGTATGATTCACTACAATACTGATGTTAAATAACAAAGACAGAAAGGAATGTTCATTCTTAAATATATTGAAAATATACTTTCTATGTTTTAGAGTACTATGCTCTGTGGTCCCTCAGGTTTCTAAGTATGCATATGTATACTCATTTGATATTCATGATACATACACAGTGAATACATTAGATACATAGATAATAAATATATAGAGATATGAAAGAATATATATGATTGATAAATTGAGGTTAGTAGAAGATAGATGATAGATACATAGATAACAGATAAAGGACAGATGTGAATAGAGATTTTTATCTGAGACTATATACTTAGGCAGAATAGGAAACACCATAGAGAAAAACAACTATGCTTTTATTTTTAGAATAAATTTTGTCTTAATTACCTCATTGTGAAAATCTCGGAGCTGGAGAGATGGCTCAGTGGCTAAGAGCACTGCCTGCTCTTCCAAAGGACCCGGGTTCAATTCCCAGCACCCACACAGCAGCTCACAAACTGTCTGTAACTCCAAGATCTGACACTCTCTAACCAACACACATAAATTAAAGTTAAATAAAATGTTAAAAAAACAAAAAGGAAACATTTTTTTAAAAAATAAAAGAAAATCCCTTTTAGTAGAGAAAATGTTTCTGAGTATTCACTTGTACTGTGAAATTTTTAAAAAGTAAGAAAGAAAAGAAAGAAGAAAGAAAGGAAGGAAGGAAGGAAAGAAAGAAAAAAGAAAGATGAACAAAAAACCCCATATATCATCAAAGGATAATCAAGTTAGCATTCAGCCATTTAGATTTGAGTGGTGGTATGTTTATACAATGCTCAGATGGCCTTATAAGATTTCACTGGTTTATATTACTCTTTGTGATGAGTCTTTATTGAAAAGTATAGCACAAAATCATAAAATCCAAAACTTGTTTTTTATTGATTAGAATAGCAAATTTCAAAATCACTGCTATAAGTTAAATAGTCACAGTATACATTTAACTCCAAAAATCTCATAATGTACTAACACCCCAACATGTTTCGGAGCTTATAATTGTCTGACTACAGGCAAGAAATGGAGAGATTCTAGCAAATACATGCCTTTGATAGGCAAAGAAGGTGAACAAGTACAAAACTGTAGCCGAAGTTTATTGCTAAAATGGATTTAATTTTAGAGGTTGGAGATATGTTTCCACGGTAAAGAATACGTGCTGTACTTCCAGAGCATCCAACTTAGTTATTAGCACTGACATCCAACAACTGCCAACTGCTTGTAATCCAGATACAGAAGGATCCAGTCAGTGCCTTTGGCTTCTGTTGGCAACTACAATCACATCCATTCACACACACACACACACACACACACACACACACACACACACACACACACTTAAAAATAAAATAGAACATAATTTAAAATAATTCTAATTTGATAGGTAACATTATTCATACATGATGTGTATATTCTTATATAAATATTATAGTTGCAAGTCTCCCAGAATATTTAAAGAATGTTAAAAGTCTTTCTGAACTTTGGTGAGGACATTTTAAAAATATGAGCTATCCATGCTTAATGTCCAAATGAAGTTACATAAGAAATCTAAAATTTATAGCTACATCACTAGTATTTCTGTAAGCAAAACTATTTTTGAATGTGGAAAATGTATGAAGTGTTTATAGAAATGCTATTGGTAGGAAAACTGAGTAGGGTGGAGAAGTGTTTCCTATCTTGTGCTGCTGGTGAGGAGGGTTTACAGTGGGCCAACAGAGCGGTCCCAAGAACCAGAAGGCAGAATGAAGTTACAAAACTATCCAAGATATATGAGATATGTAAAAAAAAAACCAAAACAAAAACAAAACAGTGATGGGATATATAACAAGGTGCAGCTTTACTGTTTCTTCTTTGTCCAGTCTAGTTTGCCACACACTAGTTAAGCTTAGTGCCATTTCTTTACTCATCATAATTCCACAGCCAGGATCCAAATTGATAATGGATTCTTCTTTAGTGCGGATGACACTTCTATAAAAGTCTAAGGTTATTGTTCCTAATATAGGGTTTATCCCGTCAAAATAGTTTCTTTATCATTGTTTGTTTCCATGTTAACAAATTGAACTTGTTACTTTGATTCAAAGTCTGGCTCTTTCTTTTAGACAATTGTTTAAAAAATGCTCAGTTAGAGGAAAAAAACTGATTAGATCATAAACAAGAGCCTGGGTTTTGTTTGTTTGTTTGTTTGTTTGTTTGTTTTGTTTTGTTTTTGTGTGTGTGTATGTTATATGGCAATTATAATGGTTGTTTGTTTAGTTTCCTGTGACAAATTTATTAATTTGTTGGAGAATTATTAAAGAGATGGTGCCAGGTTTTCTCATACATGTAATTTACATACTATCAGATCTTAATTGGTATTACAATGAAATGATAGAAACTGAGCAAATAGATGTAGGAAACAATCTAAGATGAGACCCTACACCTAAATGTCTATAACACCTGAACTAAAATAAATGGCAAGGCCCTCATCATTTCCCTGTTGGACTACACAAGGATTTCCAAACAATAATATCAGCTTCATCAAAAGCAAGAGTTTAATAAATAGTTCATAATTGTAATATAATGTTTCAGTTTTTATTTTGTTTTATTTATTGAAAGTATATGAATTTTTCCCTATATGTACATTCTATGTCTCATGTGTATGCAGTGGCTGAGGAGGACAGCAAAGAGCACTGGATGCCCTGAGAGTGGAGCTATAGAGGGATGTATATCTATGTATGTTATGGGAATTATATCCCAGAAGAGCTCTTCTAGAACAGCAACCAATGTCCTTAACCACTTAGCCATTGCTATAGCCTTCAAATAAGTCCTTAGTGACAAGAAATATAGTTTTATTTTAATTTCTATACCTATTTTGGACACCAAAAAGCTTGGGGCTGGCATGATGGTTGTATGACTATAATGCCAGCTTTCAGAAGGAAAAGTCCAGAAGATGAGCACAAATTGAAAGGCAGCCCCAGCTACATGGCAAGTACCAGGATGTCCAGGCCTCATAGTAAAGCCCTGTCTTGAGGAAAGAAACAATTCAATGTACATCTGTTTAACGTTACCTTTTAAAAACTTAATCAATATGTCTTTAAAAGGAAAGGAAATCAAAATTATAAGCAACAAAAAAGTAAATGAATACTATGTAAATGAATATCCCAATTGTATTTTAAATATGGAACAGTACATTACAGATATTGAGTGATATAGATAAATGTTTTACTCCCAATGTAGTATAGCCCACTCATGTAAAATAAGCTTTAGAATCACTACAGCCAATTTTCTTCAATCAAAATTTACCTTAATTTAATTATACAAATGTCAGTATGGTGAACATTACCTACTTAGTTTTTATGTATTCATTTCTTATTTAAGACCTTTTACACAGCTAACTATGTGGTATGCAAAATGTCCCTTTTCCAGAGTGTGCTCTGTGCTGAGGGACAATGTGCTACTTGCTTAAATCTACAGGAAGATATAAACAGAAGCAGTAATGTACAATTTAAATTCACATGAATACTAACACTTGATAGGCTTTGAAAAATTCTTATAAAGATCCTTACAATTCTTTATATTTGAACTCTAAATGTAGATGGTATATCTCCAATCATTTTCACAGCCAAATATAATTTTTGGCTTTTACTAATTATTAATAATGGAGTTATTTTTCCATCTATACAGAGAGTTCATGTAGATGTTATGTTTCTCATTGTTTCAAATTCTGTTTACATAAATTATAAACAGTAAATAAAAATTTGTTCCATTTAACTCTGTTCAATAAGGATGTTCTTCATAAAAGAATATTTTATTATTGATTTGAACCTCTGGTGGATTAAGCAACGTTGACATGAGATTACTTCATAGTAAGCAATTAAAAGATTTTAGACTTGATTAATCAGTTTAGTTGAAAGAATTCCATTAGCTTCATTATAATGATATAGAAAATAATGGGGAAAATACAGTCACACACATGATCCTTATCTTGGTATTCAAAATACAATTAAAAAGTGCCATGTTTTTCAATGGTAGAAATTGGTATCATCTAGTAGTATTCTGACAGAATATAATGTCACTTAGTCTGTTGCCAAGAAGATTGTAGAATATGATTAATGCAATCCACTTCTTAATGTGTGTATATGAATGGATACTAGTTGTGTCTTATACTATAGAAATAGTATCATTTCCAGTGTGAAGAAAACAATTCACATTAAAACAATATATAGATGGCAATGTATATATAAATCATTTGGAAGATGTTAACACGTGGGTTCTAGTCTACATGTTGATGCTTGACATAGACTTTCCCCAACATGTATGAAAATGGCTGTAACAGGAGGAGAGGAAGGGATGAAGGGAAAAGGGTTGATGAGGCAGGAAGTTTTATTTAAAAAACAAACAAACACACAAACAAACAACAACAACAAAAACCCAGCAATTTTGTCCAGATTATCTTTCCACAATTAATTCTGTAATCTTTGTGAAACATTTGGATGTTTTAGGGTTTTTTTCTTTTGTTTTCAATGGCTATTCAAATGAGCTGATTGGTTTTATTTTGGGATATTATTCATGTTCTTAAGTATTTTCAGAAATTTTTATACTTAGGATATTAATACCATTTGTTGCATGTGATATAGCTATTCTATATGAAAGTTTACTTAAATATATTCAAGATAGGGTTTTACTGTGTAGACCTGGCTGGCTTGCAACTCTCTCTGTAGACCATGCTGGCTTTGAACTCATAGAGATTCTCCTGTCTCAGCCTCCAGAGTGCTGGGATTAAAGACATCTACCACTACATCAAACAAATAGTTTATATAGTATATCTTTAATTTTTGAATGTACATATTTTCTGTTTTTCTATGTTTAAACTTATATTTTCTTCTTATTTATGTCTACTTACTTTTTTTTCTTTTTCTGGGTTATTTGCTATACTTATTGTATTTGCTTTAAATATAGTAATATTTACCATTTTAAGTATGAATTTAGATGAGGCTGGTTAAACCTTACGAGCAGAAAGATAAGACCATTTTGCCACTGCAAAAGAGACACATTTTATCTCCCTACAGGTGATTGTCAACTCCCTGATTACCATCAATCTGACTTTTCAGCCTCTTTATTGTATATTTTTTACTGTGCCATGATGGAGATCACTCAGGATACAGGATGTATTGTTAGATCATTTTCTTCAGCATTTTGTACTTGTTCAACTGTTTATCCCTGTTTATTGATAAGTAGTATTTAGCCATAAAGGCTAATCACATTTTCAAAAATATATTTGGCAGTTCATGAACATTTTTTATATCTTAGGTTTTGAAAATCATAAACAAATTATTATATACATTATTTATTTTACTTGTTTCTTATGTATAAATTTGAATAAAATATCTATTAAACATTTTAAAATTTTAGATTATTTTCCTTAGTATTCAATTGAAGTATAATTTTGGTGACCAACCCTACATTACTTATGTGTTTTGCTGATTGTCTTTCCCAGCAAGTATGTTGCATTTTACTGTTAACAATTTATTTCAAGAATACATTTTAGTTTCAGTGAAGTCCAAAACACCCAGTTTTTCATTTAGGAAACCACTGTGTAGATAAAGTCAAAATAATGATGAGAATTGTACAATTTATTTTAGTTTAAATGTTCTAGACTTTTAGTTAAAGGGTACAGTTTTATTTTCCATCGTCCATCTTCTTGTTCTAGCTAGATGTATAAATAAGTTCACATTTTTCTACCAAAATATCTAGAAATCTTTCTCAAATATCAGTTGATCCTCCGTGGATTATTATTCATCATTTCTTGTGTAACAAGTTAGCACAAAATGGGAGTAAAAGATTAAATATTATTGTTTCCTCGTCTCTGAAGTTTATAGTACTGCGACAATTTTTTAAATGTGTCTGCCCAGATCTTTTACAAAAATAAAGAGCAAGTTACTCTGGTGCCTTAGTCAAGATGCAAAAAGGAAAGGACATGCTTCCAAGCTCCTATGATCCTATTGACATTGTTTGATATTGAATTATGTTGAATGAATTTTGAATACCTGGCTAACCTTGGATGTTTGGAAAATCCCAATGTTCATAAAATGTTGAATGCATAATTTGTCAAATAATATATTTGATAGTATATTTTTCATATAGTCTATTTGAGAAATAACACACACATAAACGTGTACACATATTGATTTAATATGCATGTTTGTGATAGTTTATTTGTGCTTCTATAACAGATTTCTTGAGACTAAATACTTTATAAGGACTAGATGTTGATTGCTTCAAAGTCTAGAGAGAACTGAAAATCTAAGAAAGATGGGATAAGAGTAGAAATCAAGGTAAATCAGAGCATCAACTCCCTTAATAATTATCATTAAGCCTTTAAGTCTCCTGTCAAAAATAACTATCAATATATAATCAGTATACATAATAAATATACATAATCATTCATGTATATAAAGTACATCATCATATATGTACATATATGTGGGAAAGACTTGTATTCACATTTAAATAGTATATGTTTATATTTGGATCTATATCTTTTTGAGGCACCACCGGCTATAGGAAACTTGTGTGTTAGTCCAGCAAATCTGACCATAATATAACATTCCACATAAAAACATTGAAGGGTTTAATATCATCACACATAAGAAAAACAATCCAGTTTTACAGATTTTTTTCCTCTAAATTAAGGAATATAAGATGAATGGAATTATTTATGAGATGATATTCAGATCATGCATTTTTGAACAAGATTCCCTGAACCAGAGGAGAAGGAGAATATAGAAAGGAAATGCATATAAACCACAGCACTAAAATTTCAAAGCAACTTAATTTCAAGTAAATTTAATATTGAGTTAAAATGGGAAAGACTAAAGAAAACAAGAGAGACAATGAATGTCTTAAATCCCAGGACCCAGGAAGCATAGTCAGAGTATCATTCATGGGTTCAATGACAATAGGTTTTAAATAGTCACTTCTTAACTGTGTAATCTAAGCTAAACAGAGAGAACCCAGTTAATCTGGATATTTAGAAGTCTAGAATAGCAACAGCACACTAGTTTCCTAAGGGGTAAGACTTAGGAAACAGAACAGAAAACCATGATGACAATACATAAAGACATCTCTTCAGGCAAGAACAAAGGTATCTAAGCACTGGGAAATGGTACAGCCAATTCAAAGTATCAAGGATTGGTAGTAGTTTGCTGTGTTTGAAAGTTTTAATTGATTTATCTAACTACAAATCCAGCTTACAGAAGATACTAGAAGGAAGACTCCAACCGAAGGAGGGCAACTAAACACAGGAAATAAATAACCCCACATCCATAGAAACAAAAGAAAGGAAGCACACACACACACACACACACACACACACACACACACACACACACAC
>OU015743.1:102005035-102032776 GCA_907169655.1 Acomys percivali | reverse complement strand
CACACACACACACACACACACACACACACACACACACACACACACACACTACCACCACCATCATCAAAACAACAGGAATTAACAACCACTGGTTAATACTATCTCTTAACATCAATGGATGAATTTTCCCAATAAAAAATACACAGGGTAGCAGAATGCATGTAAAGACAGGACTCATCATTGTGCTGCTTATAAGAAACATATCTCAGTAATGAAGATAGACCTTACCTCAGGTAAGGAATAAAATATGTTTTCCAAGCAAGCAGGCACAAGAAGCAAGCTGGAGAAGCCATTGTAGTACCTAATAAAATAGACTTTCAGCCAAAAGTAATCAAAAGAGATGGGAATGATACTTTGTATTCCTCAAAGGAAAAATTCCCCACGATGACATTTTAATTCTGAACATCTATACCCCCAAATGCAGAGGCACTCACATTTATAAAAGAAAATTACTAAAGCTCAAATCACATATCAACTCCCAAGTATTAATAATGAGAGACTTCAAAATCCCACTCTCACCAATGGACAGATCATTAAGACAGAAATTAAATTGAGAAATAATGCAAATGGGAGGAGCGTGGATTTTCTCAGATCAGAGCAGCAGCGGCAGAGTCAGCAGCAGCAGCAGCAGCACCAGCAGCACCAGCAGCAGCAGCAGTGGCTGAGGTTTGCAGCTCAGAGCCTTCCAGTGGAGGCGATTGGTGTGGGGGCCGGTGCTAAGAGGAAAATTCATAGCACTAGGTGCCTTTAAAAAGAAATTGGAAACATCGCACATAAGCATCTAAATGACAACTGGAAGCCCTAGGAAAAAAAAAAAGAAGCAGAAACACCCAAAAGGAGTAGATGTCTGGAAATAATCAAACTCAGGGCTGAATTAACAAATTAGAAACTAAGAAAACAGTCCAAAGAATCGACAAAACCAAAAGCTGGTTCTTTGAGAAAATCAACTAGATAGACAGACCGTTAGCCAAACTAACTAAAAGGCAGAGAGACAGTATTGAAATCAACAAAATCAGAAATGAAAAGAGAGACATAACAACAGACACTGAAGAAATACAAAGAATCATAAGATCCTACTTTGAAGGCATATATGCCACAAAATTTGAAAATCGAAGGGAAAAGGACAATTTCTTGATCAATCTCACTTGCCTAAGTTGAGTGAAGAACAGATAAACAAGCTAAATGGTCCCATTTCCCCTACAGACATAGAAGCAATCATTGATATTCTCCCAAACAAAAAAAAAAAGCCAGGGCCAGATGGTTTCAGTGCAGAATTCTACCAGACCTTCAAGGGTGAGCTAATATCAATACTCTTCAAGCTACTCCAAAAGACAGAAATGGATAAAACATTACCAAATTCATTCTATGAGGCCATAGTCACATTGATACCTAAACCTCACAAAGACTCAACAAAGAAAGAGAATTTCAGACCAATTTCTCTTATGAACATCGATGCAAAAAATACTAAATAAAATACTTGCAAAACGAATGCAAGAACACACCAAGAAATCATTCATCATGACCAAGTAGGCTTCATTCCAGACATGCAGGGATGGTTTAACATATGGAAATCCATCAATGTAATCCATCATATAAACAAACTGAAGATAAAAAAAAACACATGATCATCTCTTTAGATGCAGAGAAAGCATTTGATAAAATCCAATACCCATTCATGTTTAAAGTTTTAGAAAGATCGAGGATACAAGGCACTTTCTTCAAAAAATAAAGGCTATATACAGCAAGCCAATAGCCAAAGTCAAAGTAAATGGTGAGATACTCAAGAAAATTCCTCTAAAATTGTGAACAAGGCAAGGCTACCCACTCTCTCCATATCTCTTCAATATAGTACTCGAAGTTCTAGCCAGAGCAATAAGGCAACAAAAGGAGATCAAGGGTTTCCAAATGGGAAAGGAGGAAGTCAAACTATCTCTATTTGCAGATGATATGATAGTGTACATAAGTGACTCTCAAATTCCACCAGAGAACTCCTACAGCTGATAAACACCTTCAGTAAATTGACTGGATACAAAATTAACTCAAAAAAGTCTGTAACCTTCCTATACACAAGTGACAAGCTTGCAGAGGAAGAAATTAGGAAAGCCATATCCTTCACATTAGCCACAAGCAATATAAAATATTTAGGAGTTACTCTAACTAAGCAAGTGAAGGATTTGTTTGAAAAAATTTCAAAACTCTGAAGAAGGAGATTGAAGATGACATGAGAAGATGGAATGATCTTCCTTGCTCATGGATCGGGAGAATTAAGATAGGAAAAATGACCATCATACCAAAAGCAATCTACAGATTCAATGCAATCCCTATCAAAATACCTAAACAATTTTTTAAAGATATTGAACATTCAATTCTGAACTACATATGGAAAAACAAAAAACCCAGAATAGCTAAAAACAATCTTGTACAATAAAAGGTGCTCCAGAGGAATCTCCATACCTGATCTCAAACTGTACTATAAAGCAATAGTAATTAAAATAGCTTGGTACTGGCACAGCAACAGGTTGGTTGATCAGTGGAATCAAATCGAAGACCCAGATATGAATCCACACACATATGGTCACTTGATTTTTGACAAAGAAGCCAAATCCATTCAATGGAAAAAAGATAGCATCTTCAAATAATGGTGCTAGTCTAACTGGATGTCTATGTGTAAAAAAATAGCAACTGGACCCATATTTGTCACCTTGCACAAAACTCAAATCCAAGTGGATTAAAGACCTCAACATAAAACCAGAGACACTAAGTCACTTAGAAGAAAAAGTGGGGAAGAGCCTGGAACATACTGGCACAAGAGACAACTTCCTGAACAGAACACCAACAGCCCAGGCCTTAATGTCAGCAATTAATAAATGGGATCTCATGAGGCTGATAAGCTTCTGTAAGGCAGGAGACATTGTCAAGGGAACAAAGTGACAGCCTACAGACTAGGAAAAGATCTTCACCAATCCTACATCTGACAAAGGACTAGTATCCAAAATATATAAAGAACTCAAGAAATTAAACACCACCAAACCAAATAACCCAATAGAGAAATGGGGCTTGGAACTAAACAGAATTCTCAACAGAGGAATATCAAATGGCTGAGAAACACTTAAAGAAATGCTCAGCCTCCTTAGTCATCAGGGAAATGCAAATCAAAACAACTCTGAGATTCCATATTACACCCATCAGATTGGCTAAGATCAAAAATTCAATAGACACCACATGCTGGCAAGGATGTGGAGAGAGAGGAACACTCCTTCATTGCTGGTGGGAATGCAAACTAGTACAGCCATTTTGGAAATCTATCTGGTGCTATCTCAGAAAACTGGGAATAGGGCTTCCTCAAGACCCAGCTATTCCACTTCTTGGAATATACCCAGAAGATGCACCAGCACACAACAAGAAAATTTGCTCAACCATGTTCATAGCAGCCTTATTCATAATAGCCAGAACATGGATACAGCCTAAGTGTCCCTCAGTAGAAGAATGGATAAAGAAACTGTGGTACATATACACTATGGAATACTACTCAGCTATTAAAAACAAGGAATTCCCAAAATTTGTGGATAATTGGATTGAGCTAGAAATGATCATAATGAGTGAGTTAAGCCAGAAGCAGAAAGACTCAAATGGTATATACTCACTTATATCTGCATACTAGCCCCAGGGGCATGTCTCATGAAAGCCTTCACTTACCAGGAAACTGGGACAGAGGGGAAGACATTCTATTGGGACTCTAGATGAGAGAAGCATGGGAGAATAGCAAAGTAGAAGGATCCAGAGGGTCCTAGAAACCTACAAGTAGAACATTATGATAGGCAGATTTGGGCCCAGCAGTCCCGCTCATACCTAAGCACCAGCCAAGGACAATACAGGTGGTAAACTTTAAACCCTACCCAGATCTAGGCAATTGTCAGAACATTCTGAACAGTTGAGTGGAGAGTGGGATATGACTTTCTCACATACTCTGGTGCCTCACATTTGACCATGTCCCCTGGAGGGGGAGACCTGGTGTCACTCAAAAGAAGGACAGCAGGTTACCAAGAAGAGACTTGATACCCTATGAGCATACACAGGCGGAGGAAATCCCTCTCAGGCACTGTCATATGGGAGGCGAGTAAGGGAAAAATTGGAAGGAGGGAGGAATGGGAGGATACAAGGGATGGGATAACCATTGAGATGTAAAAAGTATAAATTAATTTAAAAAAAGGAAAAAAAGAAAATAAAAAGGTCTTCCTGCCTTTATTTTCCACATACAGGGATAAAAGATTTGCACTGCTGTTTCTGGCAATTAAAATTTTTATTACTTATTTATATTTCTTTATTCTATTATAATTAATTGATAGAAGTTCCTATAGAATATACAGAAATATTAATGGTAACATTCTTTATTTGTTTTAAATTTTAATTAAAACTCATATAGAATTAATTTTAAATCAAGTTATTATTATTATTATTATTATTATCATCATTATTATTACTGTGCATTTGTATAGGATGTATATGTGAAAGTATACACGATGTATGATGTGTGTGTGAGTGTGGGCACACTTTGTGCTACAGTGTGTGTGTGCAGGTCAGCGATACTTTTCTGGAGTCTTGCTTCTTCTTGAACTGTCCATCTGGGAACCTAACAAGTGCCATCAGGGTTGTTCAGCAAGCACTTTTATTTGCTGATTCATCTCACTGCCATATAATTTCTTTATTTAAAAAAGAAATACTGTTATTGTAGTGGTGTTGTTTGTGGTCCTATCACTTAGGGATGAGATAAAAGGATCCTGACTTCAAGAACAGCACGAGATACTCAGTAAACTTAAGACCAGCCTGGGATATGTAGCAAGACTAAAAACAAAACCAAATTGACTGTGGTTTGAAGCAAATAGCTTTATCATGATCCTTGAAAACTCACTATTATATAGATGTTTTCTGTTATCCAGAATAAAAATTTTCCAGTGTGGCCAAAATGCCATGACCATTCTGTTCTGTGTGTGAGAGACTAATATTAACTCTTCCCAGTATTATACTGAGTTTGCTACACTTAGCCTACAGAGATTATAAGACATTTGGAATATAAGATCTTACAAGTAGGATTGACCCAGAATCCTCTTGTGTTGTTTTGTCGGGCACAGAAAAACAAACTAAGGTTTTGAGAAATAAAATATATTTTAAAAATAATTTTATAAGAAAAATGGCCTAAACCAAATATAATACAGAGGTAAAAATGAAACTGTCCAGGAATTTTTATAATGTGTCGTTTTTCTTTAATGAGAACTTTGATAACTCCCGTTTCTTCAAGTTTTCAATTTATGATTGATTGTATTTTTATTAAAAGTCATTTACTTAAAAATAAAAAGTATTAAAAATATAGAAATAGAAGACATTTACCTAAAAGAAGAAAGAAAAGAAGGAAGGTAGGAAGGAAGGAAGAAAGGAAAGAGATAGAAAGAGAGAATGAGGAGGAGGGGAAGTAGAAGAAGAAAAGTTGTCAAGATGTTGCTCATGGAGCTGATCTAGCACTGAAAACCCCAGTATTTTCTGATAATTGTATTTTATGTGTAAACAAAAGCATGCAGTTAAGAATCCAATTCCTTACCTTTATAATGAGAAGGAACAAAGTGTCATGAACACATGGGAAAGCATAATTAAGGCAGGGAGAGATGTCAGGAGGCAGTTAAAGGCATCTTAAATCTGTGATGTCTAAAAGACATCAAGTGGAAATTCTACAGAGGCATTTCAGTATTAAGGGACAGTCATCAGCATTTAGATGAGAGTCAGGGCCTGCATAGCTAAACACATGAGAGAGACAGAATAAAATCCGTGGCATGGATTATGAGTGTAATCAAGAACAAAGACCTAAATTACCTTACATGTTATAATCTCAAGGTGTAGGGAAGCTAAAAGATTCAGTGAACAGACTGAAAGAGCCTTCACTGGTAGAGAAAACTCAAGATAAAAGGTCACAGGAAAGTGAAGTGATTGAGAACTGAACACCAGATTTCATACTGTGAATACATTTATCCAATGAATTTTAAGATCCAGTTCCATATAATGGTGTCTATATTGTGAAAGAGATAATTGACGAATATACACACACAAACAGAGAAGAATTTATAGGACCTACTGCTAGTGTAAAAGTAATAATCTTGGAAACTCAAGAATCTGCTATAACAGGAAATAAGGAGAATGGCTTGGTAAAATTGTGACAGGTAGATACAAGCAGTTATAGATGGAACAAGTTAGTTTCTGTCTGCTTTTTTTTAGTGAAATAGAAGCAAAGTCATTAACTAAGAGCAAAGCAGAAGTGATGACAAGAGCTTTGAGAAGACTGGCATTCTGAAAAAATCTCCTAGGAAAATGTGATGGTTACTCTTAACAGTCAACTTGATGGGATTTAGAGTTGACATGGAAACACACCTCTGAACATGTCTGTGAGGGACTTTCTAAATGAGGATAATTAAAGTTGGAGACCCATCATAATTGTGGGTTGTGTCATTTCATGAGAAAGAGTGGTATGAGGTCTTGAAATGAATAAAAAATAGGAAAAGAAGCTGAGCATTGACATTCATTTTTCCTGCTTTCTCTTTGTGGTGTGCTGTGACCACCTGTCTCTTTTTCCTGACACAAATTTTGCCTACTTTGATGGACTATATCTACAGACTTAAATGAACTCTTCTTTCCTTGCCTAAAAAATGAGAAATATAAAGAATGAAGAACATGGATGAGGGTGTAGACAAGTTAAACGCAGTATGAATTATTTCTGTGTATGTGGTATAAGCTCTTCTAGAGTTCATGGTCATGATTTTAAACTGAATTTCAAAAATGTACTTGGAGTACTGCTTTTCTTCCAATATATTATGTAATGCTTCAAGTATAGAAGAGGTGGAGCAACTATTTCAATATTTTACCAGAAAAATGAAAGACCAGAGAAAAATCAGTGTCTAGAACATTAAAAGAAGGGAGACATTTGGACCAATGATTTCATTTATAAGGGGATACAAAGGGAACTGCTCTAGATCTTTTTGAAAATCCACACTGAGTTTCAGTATGGGGTATTTTCACTAAGGCAAGCCGGGGGAAGATAAAGGCTCTTACCAGGGTTTCTAGCTAAAGAGTAGTTGAATTCATATGATTTTTCACATATCTGTAATCTGAGCACTCTGACTTATTGGTACTTACACTTGTCTTTTTCTTTCCTTTATTGGTTTTGTTCATTGACAATTTCATACATATATGCATAGCATTTTAATTACTCATGTCCTTCATAACCTTTCATCCTCTTTGACCTCCCCCAGCCCACTTCCTCCTCTATTTTCCTTTAGATTTGTGACCCACCTGAGTTTAGCCAGGGCCCTCTGTATGACCATGAATATGCATTATCTAATGGAATCTGATGGGATCACTTGTGGGTTGACATCTAAAATAACGACTTCCTATATCTCAGAATCCTCACTAGTTAATAGTTCGGCAGGGAGGAGTAAAGCCCCATGGACCCCCCTCATGCCCATAAAACCGTTGTCAGGTCTAGTCTTGTACATGCAACCACAACTGCTGTGTCTATAATATCAACCCGAGTCATGACCAGAAAACGGCATTTCACCACCCTTCTCCATACCTTCTAGTTTCTATGCTCTCTCCACCTCTTCTTCCTCTATGTTCCCTGAGTGTTAGGGAGAATGGTTCAGAGGTCCTGATTAGAACTGAACTGCCGAGAGTGGCATGCCCAGGGTCCTAGAAGTTGAGACCATGCAACTCGCTTGACAAGGATCCGAGCTTGAGGTCTTCTCTGGATGAACCTGAATAGACAGGAGCTGAATTTCCTGACAATAGTCCAATATCTCCTGGTGAGCTCATCAGTCATTGTGGCGCCACCTATTCTTTCATAATGGTTGCTTTCACTCTCCTTGCCTCTCTCCTTATATTGATGTACTCCCCATCCCCTGTTCTTAGTTCTCCGAAAATCACTGAGCACAGAAATCTAGATGTTATGGCAATATCAAGTAATAATACCTGGCCTGCAATTCATGCTTAAAGATAAGTGTGTCTCCGATGAGGAAGTAGTGTTAATTTGGGGAAAATGCAAAAATCATTCATTACTATATTTTTCAATGGCTTATGATTTACAAATGGCATGTGAAAAGCATGAGGCATGGAGGAAAGAAATTTCCAGGGCTGAACCTTTGATTAAGCAAAAGGAAAAAAAAAAAAAAAAAAAAAAAACACCTGTGACTTGGAACTTTTAAGAAAAGGCTTGGGTGGATTCTGAGGAAGGCATAAACTGAGAGTAGAATGGTGAGCAAGGCAGCGTGGGTTAATGATCTGACTTTTATGGAAAGATTACCTGCCACAGGTAGCCGACCTTGGAATTGTCGTACAAAAGAAGAAAAGATTAGGATTCTTAAAGAATATACTAGAGCTGAAGCACATAAGGATGCAGCTACATTTTGTTCTACTTGAGGATTCTGTAAAAGATGCCTAGCTAGGCATCAAGCTGAGGAGATGTCTAGTACTTCTATACAAAAAAAAATAGGCTAAGAGTACTAATGTTTAGTTGAAAGGAAACCACAAAAGCTGTGCCTTCGGCCAAAACCAAAACTGACTGAAGAGTTCAAACATTGAAGTGTCATGGTTCTTCTTGCTATATGTAGTTTATTATATATGTGTGTAATAATATAAATGTATATGTAAAAATGTTTAATAAAACTAAAATAATTTTAAAAAGAAATTACATGATGTGCTTGCTTTCTGGGCTAGTAGGGCATAGACATGGGACTTACTTCTGTTCCTGAAATTTAGATGAGGTTGAAATTCTGTAGAATTTTATGCAACTATCATGTGAAATAACTGACATTACTTCCTTAAAAACTGAGTAAACAACTGAAGTCTGTGTTCTGTGGTGTGCTTGCTTTTCTGCTTCCTTGTCTGCTTGTATTCCTGCCTGCTAGCAGCTACTGAGAACACTGCCTGACATCTTGCACCAAATGTCTGACTTGAGAGTTGACTTTGGGCCACTCCTGATCATCCCTGCGTCAAGGATCCTCACACCATCTAGAAGTGCCTGGCTTGGTCCCCTGCACTGAACACTTAACCATCCTTTGTTTTCTCAGTATCTTGAGCTACTTAAGAGCCATTTTGTAGCTCAAGCACCACATATGCAAGTAATGAATAAGCCTTAAATATATCTATTTAAAATGTGAAGACTGGGTTCTCTTATGAGATATGCAAGAGACAAATTCAGTTCCATTATGTTACTAAAACACAAAGCCAGCTAAGCAATAAAGAACTGCTTGTCAATCATTTGAGTACAACATATACTCAGTGGAATCCTGACAAAAAACAATGTTCAACTGTCTTATCAAGATCTCTGGCATGGTCAGTTTTAGAGTTGAGTTAATGCTATTATATTTTTGCCATTCACTTCAGGAAAAGGCACAATAAGCATGAGACCATGATGATTATGTAATACAGTGATCATTTTTGCTTCTACCTCTGTGGTAGACTGAATGCCCACTTGGTCACAGCTGTGACTGTTTTAAGTCTTAACCCTCTCATGTTCCAGGTGCTGCTGGACTGCTCTTGAGTTCTTCATTTAGAAATTCAGCCCTATGGCTGCCTGAAAAACCAGCACTTGTTAATAAAACCGTGAGAGCTTGTTTGGAAACATGGATATGGCCTCCTGTGATGAGCTGGGACAAGAATCCTTGGCATGGAGTCACATCCTTTCCTGGCATTACTTAAATAACCTTTAATGACTCTGATCTAGGGATGAGTCACTGTTTCTGAGAACTGGAGGTCTTACAAAATGGTCACCTTGTTAGAAGGAAAACTAAATATGTAATTCCTTAGTCACACCTCTATGATCTCATTGTCTGCTCTAAAGCTCATAGAAAAAAAAATAATAAAGGCAAAATCTAAAGCTTAATGTTTGGGATGATAAATATTCCCCATTTTAACAATGGTAAAGTTCTCTGTTACAAAACATGAGATTAATTTCTGTCCTAGTACTTTTATTCCTAAAGAGTGAAAAAATTTTCAGGTTATTCATTCCTGGCTCAATCTTTTTATTATCTTTTTCTGTGGTAAAATGCTTGCTTTTCATAATGAAGGTATTAGACGATGGGACCTTATCTGTCATCGTTGCTTACAGAATAAAAGAGGAAGGCAGGAAACAGAGGAGCTGATGAATATTTAATAGTGGTTTCCATCAGTCCCACCAAATAAACATTTCTGGTGTTGTTTTGAAAATGAGGTTTCCCTATCGTAGAAGCTTGTAAAGGGTAATTTTTCTTTTCTCATGTGACAATCTTAGGAAACTAGTTGGATAGTTAATGATTTTGTGATAATCAGGGAATTATTACACAAGGAAAAAAGTGTGTTTTCTTTGTGAAGTTATCAAAATATACTCTTACTTTTTCCTAAAATATTCACTTATTATAAACATACTATTTTACATTTTTGATATTTAGGTTTCTTGTTTTCTACATATCACCAAGCCACTTTAATTGGCATAGTTATTAGTTGTGAAATTCAATAGCAACAAGAAAAAATAGCATACATAAGCCATAAGCCATAAAGGGTTATTTTTGCATCATAATTATTTTATTAAATTCATTGTAACCAGAGATAAAAATATTTCACTCTGATCAAAACTTTTTCAGAAAAATGAAATTATAATCAGAAATTATGAGTGCAGAAAAGCAATCAAGACTGAGAAAAGCAGAATACTATATAAAATATTGTTGATAATATGGGAAATATAAATAAATGGCCATGAACAGAAGTAGCTACATTTTTTTCCCAGATCAATTGTAATCATGTGAAACAGTGTTGGTGGATGGGTCTTTATAAAAAAACACAATACATTTATTCTTATACATATATTACATATGTATATACATAAATACATATATTTAACTACTTTTTTGAAGGGCTTATCTATATGCAGGAATACGTATTTTCTTTTTATAATTTTTTTATTTATTATAATACATTCACATTACATTCTGATTGTTATCCTCTCTTATCTTTCTGTTCTACTCTCCCTCCTTCTTCTGCCCTAGACCTCTGACAGGGTTCCCTCCTACCCCACTGTATGGCCACAGCTTATCAGGTCTCTTCAGGATAGCCTGCATCCCCTTCTTATGTGTGGCAGCAAGGCCATCTTGCCTAGGGACAGTGATCAAATCATGGGCACCAGAATCTAAGTCACAAGTTCAGCTGCAGTTCCTCTCATCCCCAATGTGGAGAATGAACTGTCAATTGGCTACATCTGAACAAGGGGTCTAGTTTCTCTGCATGCATTGTCCTTGGTTAGTGCATCAGTTTGTGCAGGCCCCACGGGATCCAGATCCATTGGTCTTGGAGGTGTGGTGCTCCTGACCCCTCCAGGTCCTTCCATTCCCCGACTCTACCATACAACTCTCAGTGCTTTGCCCAGAGTCCCAGGATCTGTCCCAGTAACTCACTGTGTGGAGTCTCTCAGAGGTCATCTATGTTGGGCTAATATCCACTTATAAGTGAGTAAGGCTGCATGTGCCTTTAGGGTGAAAGAAAAGTTTGTTCTCTCTTCGGCAGTGGGCAATTTGAAATATGTCTTCAGAATATAGCCAATTGGAATTTTAAGGATCCCTAGGAAGGCAGAGATGAGGAATAATTATGTCTATGTAGTTGGTCATAGTGTCTATATATATGTGTTAAATAAGTAGTTTATAGGAAAAAGACTTTTATCATCTTGACCTTATTTTTTTATGCTTAACTTCTATTAAACAGAGAAAATGAATTATCCATCACAGGAAAAAAAACACTAGAAAGTATGTTCTAAGTTTATGCTACTATGGACTTTTTCACATGTTCATGACTTTATCCGACTGAAAATATAAAACTAGCCAGGTGATGTGACACACATTTGTAATCCTAGCACAGGTATTTCTCTGTGAGGCCAGCCTGGTCAACAAAGCAAGTCCAGGACAGCCAAGGCTACACAGAGAAACCATGTCTCAACACCCCCAAAAGAATGAAAATAAAAAGGAAAAAGAAAGAAAAATGAAAAAGAAAATACAAAACCCAAACCAAAATGAGTAGTAGTGGTGACTGGCAGTGAGAGAAGAGGTGGATTTCACAACATATGTAAAACTAAGTTTTACTTAAACACGTTTGCCACAATATGTGTTTAAAACCACAGTAGCTATGACATATTTTGGTGAATAGTGTTTAACTTGTACCATGAAGGAGTGTTAATGCCCAGTGTAGTTGGCACTTGTTTCTGGCCTAAGTAATACTAACTCTAGACTATTGTGTGTGCTCTTGGGTTGGAAATATTTTCTGAAGTATTTTGGGGGCCATATAGGTAACAATGATCAGGAATCTACCAGAGAATAATGCTAAGTTACTATCAATATCCACATTCTTCTGAAATCACCTGCCATCTTGCTAACTTCTTGGTCTTATATATTTATTTTCTAGAAGATTGATGGTGACTTTTGGTTGGATTGCTTAGGAAAAAAAATTGTCCTTCAAAGAATGACCACACTTACAGTTTATCTTTTAAATTGTTATCTACAGAATTTTTCAGGGGCTTATCTCTTAGGTTAGTTCCACCTTTTACCTCAGTCATGAGAAAGCTACATGCTATAGAATAATAAAAAACCCATATTTTCAGGAGAGTGCACATTAGTGTGCTCTCTGATATTTTAAACAGTGAAGAATTTGAAAGATAGTATTATTTCTCCACCTCCAACCTATCAGAGGTTGAGGAAAAGCTTATATTCTCTTCTATAAAATGTGGTTCATTGAAATGTCTCCTGGAATACTTACATAGCAGGCTGATAAAGAAGCGCCTGGTTCCCAGAGACAATACAAACTAGTACCATTGTAAAATAACTTTATTGATAAATAAAATGTTTACATTTTGAACTGATGTGTATCATAAGACAGCTATTAAAATGTTTATGAAACCATTTTGAACTTTAAAAAACTTGCAGTTAGCTATAAGATAAAAACTGTTTGTGTGCAAAGTTAGTACCACAGGGCTCAAACTTTAAAAACCACAATTTTTCATTTTTAAATAGTATAATGTCCACAACAAATCCTGCATTCAATGTAGAGATTTTTCATAAACTTTATATCCTCATATTCACAAACTTCCATATAATGAATATATTGCCTGAGTGTAGTAGCCTTCGTATAATCAAAGACCCAACAGTTGCATGCCATTATCAAAGTCCACAGTTTATGCTGAAGATCGTTGATAAAAAAGAAAATCAGAAGTTGTCTTTAACTCAGTGGCACAGGAAATGACTTTCTAAACAGAACACTAGTAGCACAGTTACTAGGACCAACAACTAATTAATAGAACTTCAAGAAACTGAAAAACTTATGCACAATAAAAGACATGATCACTCAGACAAAGCAACAGCTTGCAATATGGAAAAAATTACCAACTATATGGTCTGTAGATGCAAATATCTAGAATATATAGAGAATTTTAAAAACTGTATGTCAAGAAAAGAAATTTAAAATGGAGTACAGTTCTAAACAGAACTTTCTTTTTCTTTCTCTCTCTCATCACTTAGAATATTTTTATTGCAAAGAGAAAATAAGCATTGTTCTTTGAACTGTTTTGTGACCTGGTTACCATGGTTTCTATACAGTTTCCCATGTCACAATCAGAACAAACATAATTCTACATTTAAGTTTTGGTCATTCAAGTGCTAAAATGAATTTCATCATGCGATAGAAGATAACCCAAAGAACCAGACAGTTAGTGCCTACTCACAATTCTGCTGATAATGCCTACTGTATTTGAAATAAATGAAGGAAAACATTAGTCTTCCTAGGATCCAAGTCTGTGTTTCTTTCACCAAGGTCACCAAATTCTCCCAGTTGAGGTGAAGAAGCCATGTCTAGTCACCACAATTATGATGGTTGAGAATCTAATATCAATAGACTATACATGTCACTCTGGTGCCCTACCCTGGCACCTGCATTGTTAAATCAAAACCTGATTCTGAGGTTTGCCATGATGGAAGCTTTCCCTATAAAGAGGGATAATTCAAGCTGATGGGAAAACCTTTTGTTTCTTTTTCTTTTTTCTATTTTTACATATACATTTATATTATTACACATATATACAATAGACTACTTACAGCAAGAAGAACCACACAACAATCAGGAATTATATAAAAGTTACATTTATAGTGTTTTGGCTATTTGTATTTGGCAGCCTTGAAGAAAACATCTTTCCTATCTTGGTGCATCCAAAATTCTGAATATAAATCAATATCTATCATAGCTCAGCATTATCAACTTAAAACATCTGTCTAGACCTAAAAACATCTTAACCCATAAACAACTAAGCTTAATTGTAAAATTAAACTATTTGGTCTTCAACCCCATCAGAGACTTGAGAAGGAATAAAGTTAATTTCCTGAGTATATAGGGAGTGCAGGTTAGTTAGTAACTTCCCAAACGACAAGATGACAGACACAGTTTGCTGCTTGAACAGTCACCAAAAACTCTGTAATTGTGGAGCATTATCTTCAGCCTTCTGCCCCAATATATCTGACAGACATATTTGTGAGGCAGGAACTACTGAGTGAGGCAGACTTACTCTGTCTTGTCAGAGTTTTACTGTCAACTCTGCCTACATCCAAGCTTGCCCATTTTTAGGCAGAATTCTGTCTGTGGTAGAAACAAAGATGTTTTGCCCAGTGGCTGGTTTGTCACATATGAAACAAAACAGAATTTCAACAGAGGAAACTCAAATGATTGAGAATCCCTTTAAAAAATGTTTAACATCTTTAGTCATCAGAAGAAAGCAAATCAAAGCTACTTTTTGATTTTATCTTATACCCTTAAGAATAATTAAAATTAATTTTAAAATTTTTATTTTTAATAATTTATTCAGATTACAACTAAATTGTTATCCCATCACTTGTATCCTCCCAATCCTCCCTCCCTCCCGCTTTCACCCAATCCCATCCCCTAGGTCTAAGACTGAGGGGAACCTCCTCCCCCACTATATGGTCATAGGCTATCAAGTCTCATCTTGGTAGCCTGCTTATTCTTTCTTTGAGTGCCATCAGGCTTCCCCACCAAGGGGAAGTGGTCAAATATAGAGCACCAGAGTTCATGTCAGAGTCACTTCCCGCTCTCCACACAACTGTGGAGAATGTCCTGTCCATTGGGTAGATCAGAGTAGATTCAATGTTTACTACTTGTATTGTCCTTGGTTAGTGCAAATAGTTTGAGCAGACTACCCTAGGCACCAATCCACCCATCATGATGTTCTTCTTGTAGGTTTCTAGGACAATTTTATTTATTTTATTTTTTTAAAACAAAAATGAATTCACATAATAAATATAACTTTCATAAATATAAAATCAGTAATTCTTATATTAATGGTGTCATACGATTAAGGTAAGGTTTAAATGAGAAAAATCATATAGAAATAAACATTGCTATATCAACTTTAATCAAATGATAACTCTTGTTCTTCTTTGTGGCTAAATAAAGTTCCACCGTGAAAATAGACCACATTTTCCTTCACTCATTAAGGTATTGATGAACACCTAGGTTAATTCCATAACAAATATTATTTAAAGTATTGTGGTACCAGGTATGTTTCCCCTCTTGTACTATGAGTCTGCAATAATCTATTTTGATCTAAAAAGATCTTATCCCCTAACCAACTAAACTTGATTGTAAGTCAAAACTATCTAGTCTTCAACCCCCATCAGAGACTTGAGAAGGAATAAAACTTAAAAACCTGAGTGAACCAGTAATACAGCTTAACAGCTTCCAAAAATACATCTACTGTATGACCCATCTATACCACTCCTGGGTATTCATTTTAAGAATGCCACATTAATTTTTTTCTTTAAATATTGATAATATCATATAATTACATTATTTCCGACTACTCTTTCCTCCCTCCAAATCTCCCATATATCCTATTTTGCCCTCTTTCAAATTCATAACCAGGTTTTATTAATTGATGTTAATGTATATATGTATATGTATACACATATATATATTCTAGGACAATTTTAAAGAAAATTGGCAGCGTGCATTAGCCAGGATGTGCAGTAAGAGGAACATTTATCTATTGTTGGTGGCAGTGCAAACTTAGGCAATCACTATGGAATTTAGTGTGGCAGTTCCTAAGGAAGATGAGAATAGCTCTACCTCAAGATTTGGCTATATCACTCTTGGATATGTCCAAAGGATGCTTTGTCTTACCATAGAGATAACTACTCAACCATGTTCATTGTTGCTCTATTCCTAATAGCCGAAAATAGAAAAAAACTTAGGTATCCCTCAATGGAAGAATGGATAAAGAAAATGCACATCTACACAATGGAATATTGCTTAGCTATTAAAAATGAAGTCATAAAAATTTCAGGTAAATAAATGGTAATAGAAAAATTATCCTGAATGAGATATTCTAGACCCAGAAAGACAAATATACCATGTTTTTTCTTATATGAGAACATTATCTGTTACATCAATACAAAGCAAACTACAATGCTTAGATGTACAGAGGTTAGATATAGAGTAAATGAGTATGGAGACTGATTACTCTATAGAATAGAAACAGAATAATTATGAATGCATGGGGAGGGAAATATGGAACAGAGAACAGAAGAATCAAGCTGTCAAAAGGAGAGAAGAGGGGAGTAAGGAAGAAAATACTGAAAGAGACAGCTAAAATAAAAGGCTGTTTGAGGGGGCATATGAAAACCCAATACAGTAGAGGCTTCCAATCTAAACTTAATTGCCAAATTACAGGGGGGACAATGCCCCAACTGGACATCTCTTGTTACCAAATAAAGCTTCTAGTGGTGATAATGAGTTATATCTAATAACTTATTATTTCCTAATGGGTCCCATGGGAACCCAAAAACAAAATTTTCTGTTACCAAGATTATAGGCTTTCTTTATCATTTGAAGACAAGAGGCCCCATTGCTGAAGATAATACCTATAGGACTTATTGAACACAGAGAAATCAATTTTGGTGTTTACATGGAGTCCTCAATCTGTTGGCTGTTGTTTCTGTGACCTAAAATAGTGTCTTCTCTGCAAGATATGCTAGTGAAATAATGGCACAAAGCTTTCATGAATAAGTAAACAATATCTGATTTGACATAAAGGCTACTGCACAAGATGGAATCTGTACAGACCAAAAACTGCCTTTGTGACCAAGAACTTGAGACTAGATAGGCCAGAACCTAGGGTAAAAACAAATTCTACTGTTCAACTAAAGGAATGTAGAGATAAAATAATCCTTAAGAACATTCTGCTACATTCATAGATCAGTGTCTTTCTCAGCCATCATCAGAGAAGCTTCCTCCAGCAGCAGATAGGAACAAATTCAAAAGACCCCAGATCAGACATTATCCAGAGAGTGAGAGGCCTTGAAACACTCAGCCCTAAATAGGATTTCTCCACCAATTCCCTCCCAAGACTCAGGATATTCTATGGAAGAGGAAGTGGAAACAGTCTAACCCAAAAAGGATGGAGGAAACAAGGAAACAAAGCTTTCTAAATACAACATGGTAGATGCATATTTGATTGCACAGAGATTGGGGCAACATGCAAAGGACCAGCATAGATCTGTACCGGTTGAGGTCCAAGAGCTAGAAGGAGAGGCGGACATAAAACAAATTCCATGGCTTTCTTGAAGGTTCTCTGTCTCAATATTAACTCAAGGCTTTAAAAAATATTGTTTTTAATTTTAAACTTATTTTTTGTTTTTGCTTTATCATCATGGCCCTGAGTGTATATTACAGCTTCAGATTTTTTGGTTCTGTGCAATTCCTGAGTGTGTGAATGAGTGGGTCTCTGATATGTTTCTTGTGACTTTTTTATTGATATCTTTCTCTTCTATGTTTGTTGTTTTGTTCTAGTCCAGTGTGGTGTGGGTGTGGGTGTGTTCCTGGGTATGATCTTTACTACACTATGTTCTGTCACTTACAAACTTGTTTTTTTTTCTAATGAAACAGAAAGGGATGGATAAAGACAGGAGAGGAAGTGGAGGGTGACTGGGAGAAGTAGACAGAGTAAAACCATAATCAAGTAGATTATTCAAAATATGTTTTCAATAAAAGAAAAATGCATGGCCACTCATTTTATATAATACATTCTGTGATTTGGACAAATATATGTCAAGAATCTCTCATAACACTACCATACAAAGCTGTTTACTGCCCAGAATGCTTTGTGTTGCAACTCATGATAAACACCGATATAATTGTTATTTCCAGAGTTTTGCCATTTTTAGAATTCCGTAATTGAAATCTATAAATTATTCCTTCATATTACACATTCTTAAGATTATAATGGGCTAGTCACCAAGAACTACCATTTTCTGGTAATCTGACAAATAAAAAAAGAATAAAAAATGACTATGTTTGTTTTCAGATGGGAATGGAATTTATTTTCAAAGAGTACCATTTTAGATATTAAATAGTAAAAATACCTTAAAATAAGAAAATAATATGAATCTCTCTGTCTTATTTCTTATTGCATTGTTTTCTCATTATCTTTAAGAACTTATTTTCAGTGAGATCATTTGGAAATAAGTATCACGACCTCCTGCTTCTTTCAGTATTTACAGTTCGATGCAGAGTCTTGCTCACACTAAGCAAGTGTATGGCTACTTGTGTACATCTCCAGCCATTCCTCTTTGTTGCTGTTGTTTGGTTTGGTTTGGTTTGGTTTGCTACTTTCACATTTTGTATATAGACTGAAGTCTCTGACCTATATCATTTTCCCTCTGCTAAGGTTGAAGTAATATTCCTTAAAGGCCTAGCTGTTAAAGGTTTGGTTCACACAATGTGATACTATGAAATGGAGTGAACTTTACTAAATGGAGCCTTATGTAAGATCTTTGAGCCATCTGAGATGCACTCTCATAGGGAATTTTGTAACCTGGGTTCTTTGTTCTTCTGTTTTGCTGGCTCCAGATGTCCAGACATTATCTAGAGGTGGAAGAAAATATAGTGCAGAGACTTTGAACACTGCATATGTTTGGAAAATGTTCTATAAGTCTACATTTTTGTCTCTGTGTTTTGGTGATCATGAGCTTAATTTCACACCTATCATTTTATTTTCATATGTGGGCAGGATGACGAGACTGGCTGAAGTTGACTATTACTGTCACCCTGGTGATTAAGTTCTGTACAAGAAAATCAAATAAAAAGAAAACACTTGTCTATGCCCTGGGCTCTCAGTTTCTTTTTGAAGATTAGACTTAGGGAAAATAGCTTATGTAGTTCCAAGTGCTTATGCTTTTCCTCCATTTGCCCAAGCACTTAGGGATATTATTTTTGGAGTATTCACTGTGAAAACTGGAATTCCTGAAGTTAACCCTCATAGACCTGTGATGGAGTTCTTGGAGATCTTATCTCAGACTTGTCCATCAGATGGAACCTCAACAGCTTCACTTCTAAATGAAACTGCAGTCCTGGAACTGGTTGGCAGAGAGGGTTATTTGTATGTGTCTACTCTGGCCGAATATGGGTCTCTGCATTCATCTAGCTGCCTCTCCTTTTGGAGGGTGATGTTTTCCTGTAGCATGTTTTAGCTCATGAAGTTTTTGCATTTTTAAGACTGAGTGGTGAGATCTAAGTTTTTACATGCCACACCAGAAGTCAACATTCTCTGTTAGTTTTTTAAAAACCAGTTTTTTCTATTCACCAAAATTGCATAAAATCTGAGATTATACTTTCGGCCTCCTGTGAAGGTTTTCTGTTCATAGGATAACTCTTTTGTTCTTTGATTATCTATGGATTTCGCCAGTGAAGTCGATCAGTATTTCCAAAGTCATAGTCATATGAGGTCATTCAAATGTTCTAATGAACTATACTTTGGTCTAAGAGTTTTTAACCAAATGTGGTTTATATACAGTAGGAAGGAAATTTAACTACCATTTTAGGAAGAAAGGGATGTTATGTATTTGGACAGCTTCCTACTTTGCATGTGCTTTCTGAATAAATAACTCACACTGGGGATTCTGTAGCACTCTGGTCAAGAGCACCTTTTCAAAAAAGCTTTGTACTTCTGCCTCAGTACTCTTCTGCACGGTTGTTTCCTATTTCCTAATATCAGATGGGATGCTTGTTAATTATAAAGAGATACCTCATAGCAGTTCTATGAAATTATATTTGTAAAATATTTTGAACAGTATATGGTATGTACAGGATACTAAATGTTTATTATCATCAATAAAAACAAGTGTTATATCTCAGCTGTTCAGAAATCAGTGATAACTTATTATATATTGTTCTTGGGCCTAGAAAGATACTTAATTAGTTAACACATACTTATTATGAATTATATATTATATGCTTTGCAAGGTATAGTAACAGTGTTGATATAAATTGATTGTTTTAAAAGAGAAACACAATCTCTTTAGAGAAATTTGGTGCATGTCAATTAACTGTGCCTATAGAGTCAGAGATAATTCCACAGAAGGAAAAACACTGAGGTTTAGAAAGTAAGGATATTCAGAGATTTGTATGGTAAGAGTAAAGATAAGACAAAAAGTGACATCTAAGAGAGGAGTTGGGTGAACAAGAGACTGAGGCATAAAAGTGTCTGGTATTTTTAAGAAAAAATAATAGACAGCTTGTCTGTATTGTAGAACACAGAAGAATACAGGAAAACACTATTGTGGCTATACCAGCTGATGACACGTTACGAAGAACTTTTAATGGTTTGCAAATGAATTGGATAAAAAATCTTGCTTAATATATATGCGAGTCTATATTTTAGGATCATTCCAGTACTGGCAATAGAAGGAAGAAGGGAAAAAGGAATAAATGAGAAAAATATTTGTGCTTATTTAAAAACAATGCACTGCTAATGAGAGTGCACTGTGGATTCTTGAAGGCACGAGGTACGCAACATTAGACACACTATATTTTATTTGCTGCTTTCCATATATTCACAAGTTAATATTTTGGCCATCATAACCCAAGTTACCACTTTCTCCTCAAAGGGAGTAAACCCGGGACTGGAGATGCTCTTGCCTGAACTCTGAACTTTACCTAGGAATAAGCTTTTGTTCCTTCATTTTGTTGCGGATTCTTGCTCAGCAGGAAAGTGCTGCAAACTGATTGACTGATTATGTAGAAAAAAGATTGGACAGGAGGCTGTAATCCAGGCTGATTCTATGAAATATTCCCACTACCCTTATTCTCCTCTAAACAAATATCTTTATAGTTGGTATTTGTTCTAAAACTTAATCTCTTGGTACAGTTTCGACTGTTTTCACCTACTCTCCTTGAATTAGAAATTGACATACATTTTTTCACCTTATGCATGCTTTCCATCTGTTACTTGTCCAGACTTTAAATTTATTAAATGGATGCATATAGATAACAGATATTTATGAAATGTTCTATACAAAAACTTTCACTTCATTGACGGTGGAGTATTTGCCTTCTTTCCTCCCTTCCATGCCCCCCTCTCTCTCTCTCTTTCTAACTTTTCCCCCACCCCCTTGCCTTACTGTGGCTGTTTGTAGCAAATAGTTACAGATTCTACAAAACAGAGAAAGGCACAGGGATAATTGGTGTCTGGAAAGCACCAGGTAAGGTCTTGCCTCCTAGGAAACAGCAGCTCTCAGGGTGGCTGCAGACCTTTGTGGTTTCTATGAAGAATTGCTGCTGAGGTGACTCATCTGTATGCACCTCTAAAAATATTTTTACCATTGATTTTCCTCCAGCATTGATCTACCACCTGACGCCATCAATAATGAGGTTTGTCGGCTGATTTCTTAGCCTGTCTGGAATTTTTCTTATGCCTTTTTTTTTTCTTTGCAGGAAAAGGAGCTGGTATTTAAGCAGGAAAAATGTTCTAGCTTAAACCTGGGAGGTTGCAGCCTACCCCAGAGTCTTCCTCCCAGGCCTACCCTGTTTCTACTTTGCCCTTCCTGTCATTTTATTACATGATAGGAAATCTTCAATCGGGATCTCCTCTTGAGAATAGTGATTGTTTTTTGTAAAGTTTTGTATGCATTGGGATGCAAATTAAATGAGACAATTGTCTGTGGCAAACTGCTTTCCTGATGCTGGAAGAAAGCTTTTTCTTTGCTTCTAATAAAACCGTGGAAGGCATCTAAAAAGCTGATTCAACTAAGTCCTCAGTGAAAAACTAATTCTGTAAACACTGCCATGCTCACTGACAGAAGTTCTCCCATGTTTGGGCTGAAAAGGAGAATTTTATGAAACACAAGCTTACTCCACTGTGGCACAACACTTCTCTTTATAGAGCAAGAATATGGTAGAAAAGCAGAGATGGGCAAGTCAGCATTTTCACATCACTTGTAAAATAAAATGAACATGCACAGACCCTTCTGCCAAGGCCCTGCTCTTGGACTACATTATAACCCTAAATTTGGTGAAGCTCATACCAGGATGTGTATATTCATTATTATTCATGAACTTAACCAAATATTTCTCACTCCACACAGAACAAATGGAAACAACCATTTTTTTTTCTGGATACAGAATACTGAATTATGAGAGGGTAGGGAAAAATTCTCACTGATAAAGACAGAATTACTAAAGAAACAATGAATTTATAGTGCATAATGCAGGAGTAACTAATAAAGTTAAATTCCCACATCAGTGAAAGCAGTAACTACATATAGGAAAGAACCAACTAGCATAAGGCCAAAGATTAGCAAATCTCAAAACAACAACATAAAACTCATAAGACACTCTCTTTTTTTTGGAAATTCTACTCTGTGTGTGTTTATACTTGTGTGTATGCATATGTTTGATAATAATCTCCCTGAGTGATCTCAGTGTTAATCCTTGTTGAGTTTTTGTTGGCATCATAGCTACTTCTATAGGAAAATGTGTGTTCAGTTTTCTAAATTGCACATATATTTGCGCTTTTCTAAACCACACTCCCCACTTGCTGCCACCTTTACTGTGTTACTTTCTTCTGTCTAGATACCTGTTGAGATAGAGCAAGCAGCAGCATTTCAATATGACTGACACACACAGGAGCTGGGTGGCATCCTTCTCCTGAGGAAATAAGAAAGTGCTTCTCCACCAGATAGATTTGGCGTTATCTTGTGGCAGACATCCAGTTTGCTTGGCCAGCATGCTTTCAGAAATAGGAAGGTCCTATGGATCAATCAATCCTTGAAGAGACAGCCAAATAAGATGCCCTGCCCATTGGCTAGATCTGGGTAGGGGTTTAAAGTTTACCACCTGTATTGTCCTTGGCTAGTGCCTTAGTTTGAGCGGGACCCCTTGGCCCAAATCTGCCTATCATAATGTTCTACTTGTAGGTTTCTAGGACCCACTGGGTCCTTCTACTTTGCTATTCTCACATGGTTCTCTCCTCTAGAGTCCCAATAGGATGTCCTCCCCTCTGTCCCAGTAGCCAATGGTCAGAACAGTCCCCACACTTGAGTGGAGAGTGGGATATGACTTTCTCACGTACTCTGGTGCCTCACATTTGACTGTGTCCCCTGGAGGGGGAGACCTGGTGGCACTCAGGAATGACAGCAGGACACCGAGAAGAGACTTGATACCCTATGAGCATATACAGGGGGAGGTAATCCCTCTGAGGAACAGTCATAGGGGAGGGGAATAAGGGGAAAATGGGAGGGAGGGGAGAATGGGAGGATACAAGGGATGGGATAACCATAGAGATGTAACAAGAATAAATTAATAAAATTAAAAAAAACTGCAGAAACAAACAAACAAACAACAAAAAAAAAAGATGCCCTGCCCTATGCAGTGTCTCCTGGATTCATTGGATATAGAAAGCTAAACAATAACTTGAAAGAGAAAAAATTCAGAGAAAGGGAAAGTACAACTGAGACAAAAGTAAAGTTTTTTGTATAGTTTTTAAGACAATGAATGAAATGAAAGAAAAAAAGGTCCCAAAAGTTTAACATTTAGATACGATTGCTATATTTTCCCATAATAATTTTAGGAAAAATAAAGAATTAGAGTAAGGGTATACAAACCACTATGAAAACCCCCTTTTTAAAGTAATATTCCTGATATTATTATATACAATTATGAAAAATGAGGGGATAGTGTCAGGGCTCAAGTAATTTTAATAATTTTATTAATGGGAGATCTTGAGTCTGCTTCAGTAAAGTAACAGATGTGAGCATTGGTGAGATCAATAGAATGAAATTAGCAGTGGAGCAAGGCTGTGGAATGTGAGAGCTTATAACATATCTTGGCAGGATCGTTTGCTAAACCTGAAAAGACTTTGTAAATCAATTGTTACTTATGATCATTGCTGATATATAAAGAAATCTATAGTTAAGTTGTATTAAAATAAATGTGGCAAATACAGAGTTTAATAGGTATTGCTTTGTTTTTATTTTTCTAGATTTTACTATTGATTATGCCTATTGTGTCTCAGAATGTAAACATGTATTTATTTGACAGAAATGTCACATAAAAATGTTACAGATAAAACTACTCTAAAATTCTATCTCAACCCAATCAGAATGGGCATCGTCAGGAAAACAAATGACACAAATGCTTGTCTGTATGTATGTAGAGAAAGTGAAACTCTTACACTTTGTGAATATAAACCAGCAGACCACCATGGAACTCAGTCCAGAGTGCCAACCTGGGCTCACAGAGTTTGAATCAGCAATCACAAAGTCTAAATGGGTCTGACCTAGGTCCTCTGCTTATATGTTATGGTTGTGTAGCTTGGTCTTCTTATGGGACTCCTAAAAGTGTCTGTGGGGAAGCATTCACTGCCAAAAGAGGGGAGATGCTTACTGTTGTTGAATGAAATTTAATTCTGTGTTGTTAACCCTTGGAAGCCTGCCTTTTTCTGAAGGGAAATGGAGGAGAAGTGGATGGGGTGGTGGTTTGGGAATGACTGGGAGGGGAGAAGGAAGGGGAAACTGCTGTCAGGATGTAATATATGAGAGAAAAAATAAATTTAATAAATAATTAAATAGAAATGCCATATGACCTAGCTATGCCACGTCTGTGAACCCGCCCAATAGAATTTATATCCTAAAGCAGAGAGACTTTCATATTCACAATCATTGATCCACTCTTGACAATAGTTAAAAAATAAAATCAACCTGCATGTCTGCCAACAAATAAACACACAAAAAAGTTTGGTGCCTATGCACAACAGACTATCACTCAACTATAAGCAAAACTGAAACCATGAGGAAGGGGAGAAGAATTACGGAATTCTGTGCTGTGGATGTGACATGGCTATTGCACACGCCACTCACAGCAGCTGTGCTTATTTATCCAAAATATGAAGAAGATCAAGGCTGAAAAATTTCCAGCATAGCATAGACATATAATCCCTAGGTTCTCACCCATTGTTGGTGTGTATTTACCATTAGCAGTGGATGGTTGCTCAAGAAATTATTCTTTTGGGAGGATGTAGCTGAAGAATTACCTCACATCTATGTGCTTATTGCATCACTAACTAGACATGATGAGTTGTCAAAAAATAAAAATAAATGAACTTGAGAAGGGGAGAGGGGAAAGAGATAAAAATGGTTATAGCTTATTGTATGCATATATGAAATTCTCAAGAGTAAAAAAAAATCCCCTTACACATTGACATGTTCTCTGATACTGACATTGTTCTGGTCTTTATGCAGCCATTTTTAGGATAGACTCTTTCACAGAAAACTTTCTGGTACTCTAGCCTTACAGTCTTTCTGTCCATCCCTCAAGATATTACCTGAGCCATAGATGCATGGGCTGAAATATAGATGTGTAATTGAGGTTGATTATCCCATGATCTATTGATACCAATTTGTGTTTTTTTATGATCCCACAGCCAGACAAAGAATTGCAATCAAGTAAAGACACTATGAAAAGGAGAATTATCCTCTCCCAAGGATGATGCTGATAGTTAACCTTAAAATAATTTGTATGCCATCAACAAAAACAGACTCAAGTTTTACATATATATGTGTGCATAGGTACATGAACATACATATACACACATAACAATAAAATTTAAAAAGGCCATTAACTTGAGAGTAGAAGGAATATTTGTCAGGTTTATGGAAGGAAACTGAGTAGGTTTAGAAGGAGGTTAGAAGAAGGAAAGTTATATAATCCTATTTAGATTAAAAATATATAAAAATAACATGAGAGTTAAAGTGTATTTCTTTTTTATTAAACATTTTTAAAATTTTTATATATACATTTATATTATTACATATATACAATAAACTACCTATGTCAAGAAGAACCATGACACAATCAGGAATTATATAAATATTACATTTTTAGTGTTTTGGCTATTTGTATTTGACAGTAGAATTCTGTCTGTCGTAGAAATGAGGACATTTTCCCCAGTGGCTTGTTTGCCACATTTGAAGCCATCTCCATGAGGAGGTTCTTTGATGCTCATCATCCTCTATGAGGTAGGCTGGGTGTTGCCAGGAGTTAACCTGTCTCATTTGCAGTGAATCTTTAAAATAATAAAAACATTTTTAAGTGTCTCTGAGGTTTTTGGGAACCTTGTCTAACTATTTCACCTTATCTTCCTATAGAATCATATATATCTGTTGCACATAAGATGTATATTCTTGTGATAAAAATAGAGTAGTAATCGATATGATTTGATCAACTAACCATTAATTGGTATAACTTATTTATCTTAAACAGCCTGCAATAGCACTTTTAAAGTATTGGAAAAAACCTTGTACTATAATTGAGTTATATAGCCAGAATCTGGAATAAAGCTAGATATACCTCAACTAAAGTGTATTTCTTTTACTATGCATTGATCTCCAATTCTACATCATGATGGCAGTTTGGTGTATTGGAATTAGCTACAGTGAAGATAGTCATACATTAAAAACCATGAACTGCTACAGAGTGTTTTGCTCAAAGTTATTTTCAAAGGTTGCAATGTTAATTCAACGTGTATTGGCATATCATAGGTTAGGTTATAAAGGATGGTAGTAAGTTTTTTGAATAGCTTCTTAGGAAATAGAGAACACTGACTAGGAACAAATGACCACCATGAAAGGGAGGCCAAAAGTCCTGGGACTTACTTAGTATAAGTTAGAAAACAATTGAACCCAGGGCCTCAAACGTGGGAAACACACACTTTGTCACAGAGACATATCTCCAGCTTGCAACAGACACATATGGCTAATTAATGTATTTTATAATTGGCACAGAAGTGGAAGACACATAAGTTTTTATTTTAATTTCCTAGGCACAGAATATAGAGTAGAAGGAAGCTTCTTTAGAAGGAGCACAGTGAGTATTAATCAGTTATAGGAAGTAGTGACACAGGAGTAGTGGTTGGAGTGTGGTGGTGGAGCCAGAACAAAACAAAACAGAAATCTAGGTATGTCTAGCAAAATTGAACGTGGCATGGAACTGGGGCATGGGAAAATTTTATTAACATAGGACAATTTCTGAGCTCAACTGTGATCTAATTTAACGCACTCCAGTTATCTTAGAGTACACATAGTAAAGCTGTAGAAGAGGATGTGGCAGGACTTGAGGTAGAAAACTAAACTACCACAGCGCTTGAGGAGTTGGAGAAGAGAGCTAACTTGAGATTCATTAGATAAACTGTGAAGGTTCTTGTGTTGGAGACAGATTTTCAGAGCAGGAGAGGTGCCATAGGGAAATAAAATGTTTATTGGTGTGGCTAGGACCTAGGATTACTCCCTAGTAACACACACACACACTAACACACACACACACACACACACACACACACACACACACACACACACA
>OU015743.1:101987186-102005025 GCA_907169655.1 Acomys percivali | reverse complement strand
CACACACACACACACACACACACACACACACACACACACACACACACCAGAACAAATTCCAAAATTATAAGGAATTCTTTTGTAAGGCCTGTATGTTCAGGTATTGTTCTTCACCTGCCATTGCCACCTTTTTTGGCAGGAGCTGCTTTGAGTATGAACAAGGCATTGAAATATAAAAGAAAAAATTAAATGGAGACCTTTTTAATGTTTTTCCAAATAGATCTAGTTTAATGTTCTACAGAATTTCTGATAAAACCATTGAGCAGTTGTGCTAACAGTTTGAGGACAGTTGCAGAGTTTCTTTTACTAACCTGACAGCTTCCTCCCTACCTGGGCTTACCACAGACCCTTACTTCTCCCTTTTGTATGTTTAAAAAGCATTCAGGGCTAGATCTGGGTAGGGGTTCGAAGTTTACTGCATGTATTGTCTTTGGCTGGTGCCATAGTTTGAGCAGGACCCTTGAGCCCAGATCTGCCTATCATAATGTTCTTCTTGTAGGTTTCTAGGACCCTCTGGATCCTTCTATTTCCCCATTCTCCTTTGCTTCTCTCACCTAGAGTCCCAATAGGATGGGGAGGCCTGGTGGCACTCAGAGGAAGGATAGCAGGCTACCAAGAAGAGACTTGATACCTATGAGCATATACAGGGGGAGGAGGTCCCCTCAGTCACAGTCATAGGGGAGGGGAGTAAGGCGAAAATGGGAGGGAGGGAGGAATGGGAGGATACAGGGGAGATACAATGGGAGGATACAATTGAGATGTAATATGAATAAATCAATAAAATATATTTTTAAAAAACAAGATAAAAAAGCAGTCAGGTCAAGGTTCCTGCTTTGCTCTTTTGAGTTAAGCTGTATTTTCAAGCTGTTGCTATGCTTTTTTGGAATCTATCTTCTTTCACTCCCCTTCCTGTGACCCCCTAGATGTCATTTCTATTTATGCCTTTAGAAAGGGTATCATATTGAGCTTTAAAAAGAATTTGCTCACAGTTTTGCCTTCTTAAAACGCAAATAGAAAATATACTAATGTGAAAATTCATGACTGCATCTTCTTATAAGTATTTCATTCATTATTTTCTATCAATGTTTTAAGGCATTAAGCTTATATTTCTTAACCATATACTTTCCAAATTGCAGCTAACATCACTGAACACATGTTTATAACAGTTAAAATTCCCAAACTCTGTTTACAATATGTTGCTATCAAAATCTCCAATGTTATCTTACAGAGAAATATTCCAGTAGTCGAACATCAGTTTCTTCCCTTTCCATGTTTCCCCATTCATTAAAAATAAACGTAACCATGGTTTTAATAGGGGCCAACGTCTTAAATCAATAGATTTATCTGTATAAGTCAATGGAGATAAGAGTGACATCCACACATCAAATCTCATTAACACATCAGCATTTCCTACACAGAAATGTATAAACTGGCCTAGGTAGGTAGGTAGGAACATAAAGAAAAGGGAGTGGTGGGCCCTGAGCATGAGGGTGCTAGCCTTTAATTTTAAGAATTTAAGAGACAAAGATGGCTTAGCAACTTTGATTTTAAAGCCAGTCAGGGTAACATAAGACCCTGGGTTCAGGGGAAGGGGGGCGGGCAGGAAAGCAGAGGGAAGAAGGGGAGGGGAGAAACGCAGAGGAGACTTTGTAGGAGAGAGGGAGTCAATATGAATGGCGAAGGGGAAATAGGCAAGGCAGGAGAGAGGAGTGGGAGAGAAAGGAATAATCTTATTAATGCTCATAAACACACACACGATCACTTTCTCTATTCAAATTATATTTTATTATTCCTTACTTGAATTAAACATTCAGAATTTGTTATTGTCTCATATTTCAATGTTGACTCCTTTAATCTTTTGTAATCTGTATGTGTAATGATCAGCATTTTGGTAAACCATCATAAAATATAAAGTAGGAAGTAAGAATCTCTGGGGCTGGGGAGATGGCTCAGCAGTTAAGAGCACATGCTGCTCTTGCTGAGGAGCTGGATTTGGTTCCTAGCACTGTGGCATCTTAAGACCATTGGTGACTTCAGTTCCAAGGTATCAGTCAGCACTCCCTGTGAGTGCTAGGCATGAGTAATGTGTCCTTACACACATGCAGGCAAAACATTCATACTTGTAAACCAAAGTTAATTAACTCTCTTTAAAAAGAAAAGTAACAATTTTAAAGAAAAATTTAAAGAGTCTGAGTGAGTAATTAGTAAAATCTGGGCCTCTCTCAAGGGTCAAGGACAGTGATTAGAAGATAGTTGACATGGTTGTAAAAGCATCAGTTTCGTGTCTCTTTAGCTGTGAACTTCAACTTGGAATTTGTCTTAGTCTGTTATCTTTGGAATGACATATAACCTTTCCATATCTCAGAAGTAAATATGATAATTTCTCTCTTAATTTTGGGAAGGATTTTAAGACAGTCTATTAAAAAGCTTGTCAATATTTGTGGCATTGAGAATATTTCTTCAGGTCTTTGGCAAATGCAGATTGTTTGCATTGTCATCGTCTATCATGTTTTTGGTTTGTTTTATTTTTTCTTTACTCAGACTTAAAACTAGTAATCTTTCACTGAGCTATATCTTTGGTCCACTTCTTACGTTTTATTTTCGATCAGGGTCTCAGTTTGATTCTCCTGCCTCAGCCTCCAGAGTGCCTGAGATTGTCAGTCTTCATCATCTTAAAACTTGAAGTTGTAGTGTTTAAATTTAAGACTTCCTAAAGCACATATGAGATTTAGAAATGTCCACACAGAAAACAATAAACTGTAATGGAAAAGGTAAAGTATGAAAATGAGTTTCCCTATATTCAACCCGTGAGATGAAGCTAGTGGAATTGCTAATGATTTTTTGCTTGAAGAATCTTCTGCTTTATCTTTTTCTTTGGGAAAAATTCTATTAGCTTCATCAAATGATTAAACCATAGGTTTTTATTTTTAAATCTTATTTTTTTGAAATTGTAAAATGGTTTGCTGCCTCAATATTATCACTTTTAAACTCAATAACTTGAAAACCTAATAACTATTATTGATCTTACTAAAATATCTTACTTTCTTGCCTGCTATTATTGTTCTCTGCAAGATTAAAATCTTAATGGGGCATAATAAAATATATTCCTTCTTCTTGTTTCAAAGGCTTCCTTGGATAGCAATCATGTATTGCTGGTCAGTTTGTGTTATAGTATTAGAGATGCTTATTTTATCTGCTTTATCTATCACTTATTCATTTCATATTGTAAATTGTTATTAAGGTTTACCACAAAATTTGTAACAAAGTAATATTTTTGAGACATCCAGATAAAACATAAAATTTCAGTAAACTAAATCTTTATGGAAACTTGGGGTTTGAATTATCTTTTTCAGAAATTAAAGTTAATAACATCTTTTCTAAGGAAAGTTTCCATATTCTGTCTATAATTAAAATGACCATTAGAAACCAGATATATTTATTTTTCTTTCATACTCTAAGAGCTACTAATAACATGGATCCCTGTAGGTGTCCATGGGCTGTGTTACTGCTGGAAGTCGTGATGATCTGAGTTCCCTGTGATGCCACCTGAGGCCACGGTGATGTCCAGGCCCATGTTGCTGCTTTGCCATGTCTGGGTAAGTGGTCTGACTGTAGCTGAGGTCTGTGTTGAGGTCTGTGGACCACTACTCCCGAGGGCCATGCAGATGTTTGCAGTCTGTACTGCAGCCTGAAGCCATGTTGATGTTTGTCAGCTGTGCCACCTCCAAGGGCCATGTTCATGTGAGTGGCCTGGGTTGCCACCCAAGGCAGTGCCAATGCCCTGGGCTTGTACTGCTGCCCAAGACTGTGATGGTGTCTGTTGCTCATGCATCAGCAGAGGGCCATGTTGATGTCTCTGATCTGTATTGCCACTGGAGATCATGGTAAGGTCAGTGGCATATGCTGATGTTAAAGACCATATGGGTGTCCCTGGTCTGTGATGTTGCTGGAAGTCAGATGTAAGTCCATACTCCTGCTGACTGTCAAGGGCAAGGAAGCCCCTTTTGTCATGGTATTGATGGTGTAGAATCATAGGTGAGAAAGAAGGACAGAGAAGATTTCAGTGACAACCCCTATCCTGTCCCTAAAACAAGTTTAGACAGAAAGCCATAAAAGGAGACTCTCGAAATCTGTCATCATGATGCTCATTATCTATCTACAGCTCAGGACTTCTGGCAAGAGTGTAGGTGGTGAAAGATATGGCTGATTTTAAAGGGGCTGGCCACTAGGAGTTTGACTATGCTCCAGTGACTATATGGATAACACAAATTGGATTTAATTTTCTTCTTCTCCTTCTTCTCCTCCTCCTCTTCCTCCTCCATCTTCTCCTTCTCTTCTTTCTTCTCCTCTTCCTCTTCCCCCTCTTCCTCCTCCTTCTTTTGTGGGTGCAAGTTCCAAGTATGTGTGGGAGACTGGGGCAGACCTGGGAAGACTGGGAAGTAAGTGTACTCAGGGTTCATGATGTGAAATTCCCAAATAATCAATAAAATTTTTGTGAAAAATAGCATGTATCCATTGTGGATTTATTCACAATATTTAATGTATGTTCCTGCCTTTTCATCAAATAGATGGCTGTCCCCAGATGTAAAGTTTTAAATAAAGGCTATTTTTTTCTCTCCAGTTAAAACCAACAAGAAGAAAAGGCAATTGACTAAGCTCTTTTTTAAACGTGTGAAGAAGTCATACCACAGCTCTGCTTAAAGACTGTTAGTTTGTGTTTATGGTGTTTAGAAAGTCTAAGCTGCTTTTACAGAAAATAGTCTTTTATAAAAGTACCTAATCCCATTGTAGTGTTGGTTGCTAGGAGAACATTTGTTGCAAATTAATCAGTAAACATCAAGCAAACAGCTACCTGAGGAGAAAGATGTGGAAGAAACTCAGAAGCTGGTCAGCAGGGAGACTGCTGAGGGGAAATGACTATCAAGGTTTTTTATACCTATCATGGCACCACACTGTGATGTGAATTTTGTTTTATCATTCTAGTTGGTAAGAATAGAAAAAAAAAGCAGAAAATATTGGAAAGATAAATGAGGTTTCTTCAATACACTTTAGCTTTATTATTTATTTATTTATTAATCTGAATTTGGTATGATAGCAAGGCTGGATTAATTAATGATAATTAACAAATAAAAACTCATAAGAATAGAGTAGGTTACCTATTTCTACATAAATACTTGTGTTCAAATTCTGCTATGCACCATGTATCCTATTTGTTTACATAATAGCAGCAAAAGAAAGATTTGAACAATGAGCTTTAATCAGTCAGGAGTGAGATCTCACACTATTTTTCAAAGAATTATAAATAAATAAATTACCATTTTGATATTTAAGTTAAAATTCAAAATCCCACGGAGAGTAGACTATAGCTGCTTTCTTGAAGTTGAATGAGATCTGGAAAGCTCTTTAGGATTTGGTCTGGTCTGTGGAAGCAAAATGTCAGTCTAAGCAGTGCTGTGGACATGCTAGTTGCTGCAAACAGCCTGGGAACAGGTCCTCTTCATTGTCATGGCCAAAGCACTTGGGAAGGATTGTGGCTTAAAATTCCACACCTTAGTCTATTACTGAAAGAAGTTGGGATAGGAACTTAAACAGGACAGGAACCTCGAGGCAGGACATGATGCAGGGGAAAAGGAGTGGTGCTGCTGCTGGCTTACTCCCTCTGGCTTCTCAGCTTGCTGTCTTCTAGAATCCAAGAACACCAGTTTAGGAATGGCACCGTCCTCAATTGGCTGACCCTCTCCCACGTCCCATTAATCATTAGGTAGCAATATGACCTATAAATTTTCCTGCAGCACAATATTATGGAGGAATTTTCTTAATTGAAGTTTCCACTTCACATGATATTAGCTTATGTCAAGTTGACATAAATTATCCAGTATATTGACAAAATGTGTTATCTAAGAAAAAAAAGTCAACTAGAGGGCTGGAGAGATTGCTCAGTGGTTAAAAGTGCTTTCCATTTCAGGACACAAGTTCAACTCCTAACAGCCATGTTGACTTTGGATAGGACACTCAAAAGCAGCTGTACATGCTCATTCACAGAAACACACATAGCATACATAAAAAGTAAAAATTTTAAATGTCATTTGAAAATATTGAACTAAATATTTTAATATTGCTATGCTAATTTCTTGAAAACACAACAAATACACACATAAAGCATAAGCACAGTATTAATCTCCAGATTCTTTTTTAACAAGAACCTGAAATTTACCTTAATGCTGAACATTCTCTTGTGTTTAATTGGATGAATGAAGCTTCAACTCAATAGTTATAGTTTGGTATTGAAGTTTATTAATAAAATTTCTCACTTGTGGGTTTACAATAATATTTCTCTTACCAAGTGTCCCAGTGTGATGTCCTCCATCTATACCAGTCTCCTGGTAAGTGAAGACTTTCATGGGACATGCCTTTTGTGCTAGTGACCAATTATAAGTGAATGTATACTATGTGATCCTTTCTGCTTCGGGGTTAACTCACTCAGTATGATCATTTCTAGTGCTATCCATTTATGAGGGCACTTTTAGATGAGATCAATATCAGATTGATGAAAGTGGATTACCCCTCCTGATTCAGGTAGACCCATCTAACCAGCCCTAGCAGGACAGAATGATTAGGCTTCTTTCAGGTCAAAGGCCAGTCTTCCAAGCCTTACTACGCTAACCTAGGACATTCTTTTTAAGTAATGTCTTCAGACTTGAATGGAAGCACCATTTACCCTGGATTTTGAAGCTGTTGTCCTCCAGAGAAGAACTAATACTACTCATCGAATCATCTGGATCTCAGGCTTAGGCCTCAGACTGGAAATGGATCATGAACTTCCTAGGCTTTGGGACTGGAAACAGTAGATCATGAGACTTGCAAACCTATCAAACATATGAACTAGTTTCTTATAAGAAAAATCTTGATATATATGAATAAATACAGAGCTTTTCTATTTTTATGGGCGTATGGTATTCTATTAATTTCTCTCTGTTTTCTTGCTCTTCTTTTGTATCAGCCAAACAACTGACATTATCTGTTTTAGGTAGACTTCTTTAAGACTTTTCTGTGCTTCAAAAATTTCCTTGGCTTCTCATCCATTTCAGTACAAAAAAAAAAAAATTATTGCTAACATCAAGCACATCAATGATTTATACCAGTTGTGTTGATCACTGGTTCTTCTACAAAAACATAAATGGTATCAATTTCCTGAACCAGGCCTCTTTGTACACTTCCCCCATCATTCCTGGAACATTCTTTCTTCCACTCTGCCCTTGTTCACCTTCCCTTATAATAATCTAACTCCCAAATCCTAATACTTGATTCAAGCTGCATTTCCAACTGGAGACCTTTTGAGTTCTTCTCACTCCTCCTGTGTAATATCTTTCTATGAATCATAGTGCTCTAAACATTGATTTTCATATATGTATGTTCAAGCAAAAGGACAAAACCCTCTAAGCAAGTAATTACATTAAATAATTTCACTGATGCCAAATAGAACATAGAGTGGTCCTTCCGCAAAGCTCTGTTCAATCTCAAGTAAACAGAATACTAAGTGAACAGAAGAGTAAGTGAACACAATCACCATCTATATGAAGTTCTCTCACCTTTCTAAACAAATTCTTTGATGTTTAACATAGAAAAGCCATTTCAGGAATTTATCTCATCTGAATTAAATTATGTATTTTTAGGATTTATATTCACTGTGCCAGATCCGTTCTGTTCTGTGTCTTCAGCAGCTCAAGTTTTTGCACTCTTGCTCTCCAACCTCAGATTGATTTCAACTGATAATAGGTACAGGGAAATTATTGGAAGATATAAGTGAATGGAACTGGACTCTTATTCCATGACACTGTTATTGTCAAACCTTGAGTTGGCAAGTAAACACATTCTCCTTCAAAAGTTCTCTGTGGAACTTTTCCAAAATCTGGTATTTGTTTATTACCCTTGCCCCTTGGGAGAGAAATGACAAAATTTCCTCATTATTATTCTGAAGACACTTGATCTCCTACTTCTAGCTTTATTTGGGTTTGCTCATAGTTTCTTTCTTTTTAAATATATTTTTCTTAAGTAGAACATTATGATAGGCAGATTTGGGCCAAGGGGTCCCGCTCAAACTAAGGCCCTAGCCAAGGACAATACAGGCGGTAAAATTTGAACCCCTACCCTGATCTAGCCCATGGACAGGACAGTCTCCACACTTGAGTGGAGAGAGGGATTTGACTTTCTCATGTACTCTGGTGCCTCACATTTGACTATGTCCCCTGGTGGGGGAGACCTAGTGGCACTCAGAGGAAGGACAGCAGGTCACAGAGAAGAGACTTGATATCCTATGAGCATATACAGAGGAAGGTAATCCCTCTGAGGAACAGTCATAGGGGAGGGGAATAAGGGGAAAATGGGAGGGAGGGGAGAATGGGAGGATACAAGGGATGGGATAACCATAGAGATGTAATAAGAATAAATTAATTAAAAAAAAAAGAAAAAAATAATTCTTATACAATATATTCTGATACAATTTCCCCTCCCCCGAAACTACCTAGATTTTTTCATACATAATTTATTATGAATCAATTTTTTAAACATCAGCCAAGAGCATGGGAAACTATTTTCATTAAGTCTACATCTGACACAGGGCTAATATCCAAAATACGTAAAGAACTCAATAAACTAGACATCAACAAATAAAATTATCCAGTTAAAATGGTTTACAGTTCTAAAGATAGAATTCTGAACAGAGCAATCTCAAATACCTAAGAAACACTTAAAGTTCAACAAAGTTCAGCATCCTTGGACATCAGGGAAGTGTAAGAGATCCAATTCTACACCCTTCAGAATGCCTTTACAAAATCACAAATGATACATCATGCTAGAGAGGATGCAGAGCAAGGGGAACACTCCTCCATTGCTGATGGAAGTGAAAACTAGCACAGACACTATGGAAATCAATATAAGGGTCTCAGAAAATTGGGAATTGGTCTGCCTCCAGACTCACTCTTAGGCATAATCCAAAAGATTTCCCATCCTAGCACAAGTACATTTAAAACTATGTTCTTAGTGACTTTATTCATAATAGCCAGATGTCCCTTAACCAAAAAAATAGATAAAGAAAATGTGGTATATTACTAGTAGGGTATTACTCAACAGTAACAAAAAAATGACATAAAATTTGTAAGCCAATGGATGGAACTAGAAAAAAAATCATCCTAAGTGATTCAGCCCAGACTCAGTAATACAAACATGGGATGTATTCACTTATAATTGGAGATTAGCTGTTATTTAAATGATAATCATACTACTATACACAGACATAGAGAAACTACATAACAAAGAGAGCTGGGGGTGGAGGGTGGGGAGCACATGGATTTCCCTGGGAAGAGAAAATAGATTTTGCTGGGTTGATTGGAGGAGAGCGGGCATGAGAACAGAAGAATCAAGTGGGGGTGGGTAGAGGGAGAAAGTACTGGAAGAGATGACTTATATTGAGGAGCATTGAGGGAGAGATATAGAAACCTAGGTCAGCAGAAACTCCCTGGAATCTACGAGTGATCCTAGAGAAGTCTACTAATAATGAGGGGTACAGAGCCAAGCAATCTTCTATAAGTGGCCAAGGCTTCCCAGTAAGACTGGGAAAACCTTCAGTGTACAATCTGGTCTGACTGCACGATGTACTGGGGTAATGGTGACACAGAACTTGTGGAAGTGGTCCAACTTGAGGCCCACACTGCAAGAAGGAGCCCTCCCCTGACACTATGTAGATGTCAGGAACCAGAAGCTATTCAGCCCAGAGAGTCAGGATAGAACAGAATACAACTGGCAACACAAACAAACAAACAAAACCAAAACAACAACACCCTCGATGGATTGATACCTAGTGATAATCTGTATACTCTTAGATTGGTTTCTAGTCCAACTGTCATTAGAGAAGCATCATCTAGCAACTGATAGGAGCAAATGCAGAGACCCACAGCCAAACACTAGGTGAAGGGTGGGGAGCCTCAGAGAAGAAGAGGGGAAAGGATTCTAGAAACAGGTTCTATTCATTGCACAAATAAAAAATGGTGGGCACATCATATAATTACACACACAATGTCATTCTCTGTGAGTTTATGAGGAGTTCAGCCCTCCTTTCCACTTAGACTACCTATTCATGAACTAACAGAAACAATTATTGACAACTCTTATGATTATGAAATCTGCAAGCTTATCTAAAACAACAATGAAACACGAAACAGAACTCCATGTGTAGTAGTTTGGGTCAGTAATAATAGCTGCAAGTGATGTCAATTATCAGTGTAATATATGCACTGAGTGCATGGATACCATCAGAATGGATACAAAGGCCCTTTCTGGGAAATTACAGGTTCTGGTATCAATGACTATATATTCTTCCTCAAAAGACATTTTAAGAAATAAATTTTTATGTTATCAACACAGTCCAATAACATATCACATCATATATGATTCTGGCATGTTGACAGCTACTTCTTCCCACTGCTTAAAGCCCTTTCTGCGAGGTCTACTGATGATTGTTGATTAGTGGGGTTGACTGTATAGTCGTCCTTGTAGCTTACATTTATCTGACCTACTCATAACTGCCTACTGATGGGCTGAAACATTACCTGGTCAACATCATTCCATAGTCTATCAAACCTTTAAATAATAAGTAAATAAATTATATAAATGAGCCTGTAAATGTCTGTTCTAATGTTAAGGAATGCAGTGAGCATTTGATACTCCCACTATACAGTATCAGTTGGCTTCAGGTTGTCTTACAGATTCTAACTCACACTCATTGAACTGGATTTGTCTCTGGAGAATGATGGAGTATGTATGCTAGATGGTCTTTGATTCTTTTTCAAGTGAAATTCACTCTTTGATGTTTTACCTTCCAGATTTCCTTGATAGAACTAGAAATACATATGTCCCACTACTCATAGCAAGTGCCCATGATCCCAAGTGTCTGGCCAACTCTCTTTAGAAATAGATTGTTTTATCAAAATCTCCGCTTTCCAGATAAGAAATCTGAGTGTTATGTCTGTATGAGAAAAAAATTGCTCTAGTTGTAAAATGTGATTCTGTTTTCTAGAAATTGTAAAAGAGCTTAGCACAATCAATTTTTTTTCAAAATAACTTTTAAAATTATTGCATCCATGCACAGAATTATTATGATAATTATTATGATACTGAATGTTTTTTGCATAGTCCATATCTGGAATAGAGTGCAGAATTTTTATTAAATGGGCCAGATAATAATATATTGGGCATGAGGTCCATATATATATATAGTATGTGCAGTGGTAACTACATTTAGATCCATGACCTATGACAGGAACCATAGACAGTAAACTAGAATAGTTGTGACTGTGTCTGAAACTCTTTTGTTTATAATTACATAGAGTAGCTGTAATTGATTCATAAGTATTGCTTACAGACTGCCTGTCTGTGCTTGGATATAGAATTCACTCTCCATTGCTTAGTAGGTTCTGCACAGAAATGCTTCATTCCCTGCTTGAAGTAGTTTTTCAAGTGTTATGAGTATTTAATGCATATATTTTTAAATAAACAATTGTAGCAAACCAGCCAAAACAATACACAATGCTTTCTCTGGGGACAATGTCCTGATTGATTTTTTAGGTCTTTAATTGTCAAATTCATCCACCTGTAAGGTACTGTGTTAAAATTAATGCCATCAGCATGCTAGGCATGAAAACTATTATATATTCCTGTATTTCATACATACAAACTATTATTAAATGTACTCACTTTAAACCCCTATACACTTAAATAAAATTGGTGCTTGGATAGGCACATTTATTTTTTCTCATTTTCACAATTTATTTACTATCTCATTTTTAATTGATTCCATTTTATAATTCTTAAGCAAATTTCTTTTTAAAAGGCACATAACCTAGCCATTGCTACCATTTCAAATTGTATTTTGTTTGAATTAATAATCTATTATTCAAAATAATAGTTGATATGTATGTATAGCTTTTGTATTTCAAAATATTAACCTTTCACTGAATTGATTAAAAGCATATAATATGACTTTGAAGTATTTTGAAAACCTGGCTATAGAAAAATAATTGAATTATTTTTGTTGTTTGGTAATGTTGCTTCATTTTTCAAAGACCAAGATTATCCTGTGAACCCTGCCAATGAATAGAGTTAGTGAAAACTAGAGCTGCACAGAGGAATCATTAATAAGAAAGAATCAAAAACAAAGGAAAGTAAGTGGGTTAATTATGGCAAATAAGATTTAAACATCTGTTTAGGCTGCCAAGGGAATTTCAGAGATATTAATTTCTAAAACCATATTAGCAAACCCACATAAGCATTGAATTCTGTTTCAAAGCATGATACGAATATATTATATATTATTTTTTATTTAAATTAGTCACAGAGTTGGGTAGTAAATAATTCATAGTTTCTTTTACTTAAAGATGGGTGCAATTTCCTACCTAAGCCCTCTTAGCACAACAAATGCTGTAGGATCCAATCAGATAGATGTCATTACTACTCCTAGAAGCAGAAACATAAACACAGTAGATTGTTAAAATTATTAAACACAAAATGTGAGATCCTTTAGGTTTGACAATTCTTCATTTATAATTTGCATATTATATGATAGTTTTCTTCTACATTTATTTTTATATTTTAAATAGTATCTTAGTTATAATATCAATATCAAAGATGTTTAGCTTTCATGATTTCTACTCCTTAGTTGGATCTGATAATTTCTTTGTAGCCAATTATTAGAGTGGTTTTCTTTTCAGTGTTCCATGTACATATTAATATTTCATGGACATCCTTTTATTTATTAATTTTTACTTTTACTCAATAGAACTATAACAGGTGTTTACTTAATTTTACCGATGCCTTTGCTTTCTAAGACGTGAATTTGTCTTCTTGGCTTTTGAATCCTTTGGTAGTCAGACATGTCAACAAGATGAGTCTCAGTTCCTCTACAGAAGAGGGAGAGCCGACAAAACCTCACTTATTTCAGCCTCCTTCTGTGCCTTTATATCTAAACTAGCATGAGCATACTAGTTTCATAATATGTTTCCTAAATAATTTCACCTAAATTATAATCATAATGCAAAAACTGTGAAATCAAATACTAAGTACCTGCAATAAATAAAGGAAAACAAAGATAAAAATAATGGTAATAATTGTATAAAATATGTTAGGAAATCTAAATGTTTTATGGAATGGCTACGCTTAAAGAAATAAGTGTACATATTGCTTAATATATATACCTTTTTAGTCCTACATGAGAATATGTAAAAACTAATGTTTTGGAGATTTTCTTAAACAAATTGCAATGAACTGTGTTTACCATGTTGGGCAATAAATCTCTTGAACTTATTCCTAAGATGTATTTTGCTTCCTTTGTTCAACATCTGTTCAACTGTACCAATCCTGATAATCCCTGGTAACCACCATTCTCTTATTAACTTCTATGTGTTTAGATTAAAATCATTGTCTTGGTAAATGAGACTGTGTGACTTTTGCCTTCTTCTGTCTGTCTTATCTTACTTAATATCCTATAGGTCCATCTATGCTGTCACAAATTACTCTCTTATTTTTAAGAAAAAAAATTTCATTATGTATATTATACAAAGAACATTTCCTTTTGAGTAAAAATATAATACATAACATATATTATGTTGAATCATCTTTAATAATTTATTATTGAATAAAGAATAACTTTAAATCTTGGCTATTATAAATAGTGTCACCGTGAACGTTATTGTTTTGGTGTCACTGTAACATACTGACTTCACATCCTTTCTATGGGATTGCTGGATTATATGATGGTCCCAATTTTGTTCATTGAAGAGCTTTTCATAAGACTAAATCCATTAAATTCTCCAAACAATGTTCTAAAGTCCCCTCTTTGTATCATGTCAAATAGTTGTTATTCTTTGTAGTCATCATTCTGACAAGTATGAAATGATATTTGAATAAGATGTTAACTTACATTTCTTATTCATTAGAAATATATATGAACCATTCTTTGGATAATTTTTATTTTTTACATATACATATATATTATTACACATATATACATTAAACTCCCTACAACAAGAAGAACCATGAAACAATCAGGAATTATATAAGTGCTACATTCATAGTGATTTTGCTATTTGTATTTGGCAGCCTTGAAGAAAACATATTTTCTATCTTGGTGAGTCTAAAATTCTGACTGTAAATCAATATCTATCCTATCTCATCTCTATCAACTTAAAACATCCATCTAGACCAAAAACATCTTAAGCCCTAAACAACTAAACTTAATTGTAAAAATAAACTATCTAATCTTCAAACCCACCAGAGATTGCAGAAGGAATAAAATTATTAAGTAAGTAGACAGAAGTACAAGTTAGCAGCTTCCGAAATGTATCTGATAGACATATTTGTGAAACAGGAACTATTGAGAAATTGTTTACCTTGTCTTAACACTGTGCTTTTCTGTTTATTATGACTTTGAAGTACATTTTGTTGTCAGGTATTATGATACCTCCATCTTTGCCTGTATTTTTGTTTTGTCTTTAAAGATTTCTTTAAATATCAGAGCATGTTCTTGCTTCATATGAATTTGAGAATATTTCAGTGGAAAATTTTGCTAAAATTTTGATTTAATATGTATCAAATCCTCAGATATCTAGGTAATTAAATGTTTTAACATCAAAATTGTTTTAATTTATAATTACAAATGTCCTTATTTCTTGGCCCTCTTTAATTTCTCCCCTCTAATGCAATTAATTGGCCTTGGATACTATTCAACCTCTTACTATTTTAATCAGAGTCTCATATTTAGGTAGATTAACACTTCTAACAATGGAACTATTGGTTTCTAGCAACCATGGCTTCCTAGAGAGATTAAACCTGCCTACACAGTTTGTACCTTAAAGTATTGGCCTAGACTGGACACTAAAAATTTTTGGAAAATGAATACTCACCTGTAGGAATTAGACTATGTAATCTTGGTACAGCAATGTTTTATAGGTTGCTTTAGCAATGCTGTATCCATATACTGAAGATAAACTTAAGAGAAGAAACATTTATTTTCCTCGTAGGTCCACAGTGTGTTGTTCTAGAATGGGAGGAAAGACAGTAAAGCTGCTCATAGTGGGTGGAGTGGGGCAAAAGGCTGTTCATCTCACAACAGACCAGAAAGCAGAGAACAAGGCTGAACCAAGGCCAGAGCTACCGTGGAGGTCTTGCTTTTACTTAGCCCACTATCTCGCCTCCTACAGCTGGGCCTTTGCTCCTCAGCTGCACAAGACAGCACCTTCAGCTCGATGGAGGTCAACCTTTAGAATTAAGATTGGGAGCTATTTCAAATTCAAACTATAACTGACACCATTGGCATGACAAACTTCTCTAATTCACTTGACTCAGAAAAAAAAAAAAATTGCAAATACTGGCGTGGCCAAATAACACTTTAAAGTCTAGAAACGTTATAAAATACTTTTTGAATTTAAACCCCTACCCTGATCTAGCCCATGGACAGGACAGTCTCCACACTTGAGTGGAGAGTGGGATATGACTTTCTCATGTACTCTGGTGCCTCACATTTAACTATGTCTCCTGGAGGGGGAGACCTAGTGGCACTCAGAGGAAGGACAGTAGGTCACTGAGAAGAGACTTGATACCCTATGAGCATATACAGGGGGAGGTAATCTCTCTGAGGAACAGTCTTAGGGGAGGGGAATAAGGGGAAAAAGGGAGGGAGGGGAGAATGGGAGGATACAAGGGATGGGATAACCATAGAGATGTAACAAGAATAAATTAATAAAAAAAATAAATTAAAAAATATCCTTAAGGTTTAATTCTGTTAGTTACTGTTGCACGAACATTTCTGCTGAAGCAGTGGTCCTCAGCATTCCTAACATTGTGACTCTTTAATACCGTTCCTCCTATTATCATAAAATTATTCCATTGCTACATCATAACCCTAGTTTTGCTCCTATTATGAGTCAAAATGCAAGTGTGTATCTGATATGTGACACCTATGGGAGTTGCACCTCACAGGTTGAGAACTGCTGGATAAAGACTAGTTGATTAAATTGTAATACTGTTAATTTTCAATACTTTTTTAAAAAAAGAGGCAGGAAAGACACCTATGCATATAAAATGTAGATAGATAGGTAGATAGATAGATAGATAGATAGATAGATAGATAGATAGATAGATACATGAGAAATTTTTTAAGGTTTATTTATTTACCATTATGCATATAGTACTTTGCCTGCATATACCCCAGAAGAGGGCATCAGATCACATTATAGATGGTTGTGAGCCACCATGTGGTTGCTGGGAATTGAACTCAAGACCTCTGAAAGAGCAGATAGCGCTCTTAACCTCTGAGTCATCTCTCAAGCCCAATTGTCAGTACTTTTTATGCATTGCCGAGCTCTCTAAATAATACTGATATTAGTTGAAGTAACCATCATAGGCAGAGTCTTACCACTGTTGGTCAGGAGTAATGTGCAGCCACAGGTTGGTATACATATGTATTTATAGTTCCGACCCAGTAAACAGATCGCATGTTTGTCTTTTTAAACAACATTAGCAATTAATGAAAAGTTAATTAAGAAAACATTCCCTTTGTACTTTAGGCATTTAAGAGAGATGATGCTTTCAGTTTCCAGTAATTCTGAGCTCATTTCTTTGTTAAATACTACAAATATTTCTACATTTTATTTTTAAAAACAGATTTATTTCTAAGTTATTCCTCATTTTATTTTCATATGCTAATTTAAAAGCAGAAGAGGTTATATCACTTTGATCACCATTTAGTCATAGTACATCTTCCAAAGTGTAATATCAAATATCTTTAACAATGTTGCTTTAACTTTAAAAAATGTGTCATATCAGAACACTCACGATCACCAGGAATTTATGTGTTTATACTAATCAAGAAACAGTGAGAGGCAAAGTTTTATTTAGCAGGAATTCTATGCTACTGCTTTCCTTCCTTAAAAAAAAACCTGAAAACATGTATCACATTTACAATTTTTAATTAATTTGGTGCTTTATATAGAGGAGTTTTCAAATGAAAGCTAGTGGCTGTGTTTGTCATGGTGCCCAGAAGGATGCTTCTGTTTTGCCAAAAAATGTTCTGCCACTAATGTGAAGCCTGTTGACAAACTGCTGTTTATATGTTGTCCCTGTGAAGCCCAGTCAATTGTTTCACTGTGGGAATCTGGCTCAGCACCAGGAGCTGCCTGTGTCACTGTAGACAGACATGCTTAGGGAGGAAGGCAGGCACAAACCTCATTTAATCTTATTGGTTCTTTATTTAATCAAAGTTTCAATAACATATGAAAACCACTGGTGACCAGATAGTCTTGTAAGATGTAATTCTGAAGAATTAGACAGATGCTTGAATTTTAGTTCTTTTTTTTTCCTAAGCAATTTATCTCAGAAAAATTAAAATGTGCATCCACATAAAAATAAGACAAATAGAATTTAAAATAGATAAAGATATCACACATATTTCACCACAGATACACAGTTCTCTAAAAACACAAAGAATTTAATATCATTAGTCAGTAAAAACTGAAAATCAGTATGAAAACAAAATAATACTAACAAATCTATAAGACAAAAATGTTAGTATAGAATCCCAAATTGCATGTAAATATATGCCTAAGCATTTAAGAATTTACCTTATTCAAGGGGTTGAAATATTTAATATTTGTGCCTGCACTATACGATTCAGGGTCACCAACATTTGGAATTTTAGTTTCTTTAATTGCTAATTAAGAGGTAAATGTACTGATGGTTAGGTACGTATCAGCTTACAAATTCTTTTAGCAAAGTAGTTGCTGTGTAGGTCCTA
>OU015743.1:101970626-101987176 GCA_907169655.1 Acomys percivali | reverse complement strand
AAAAAAATTGTGTGGTCTATAGTCAGTATTCCTATCAGAAATTCATACTCAAGTCTGAATTGACTGGGAGTAGAAGACCAACCACCAGAAGTGGCATCTAAAAGCCACTCAGTTATGTTCATCTGCCATTAATGCTCCAGAATTGTTCTTTATCCCTGTGAATATTAGAAAAGAGTTTCTGTTGCTGGCTTAGTGGTTAAGAGCACTGTCTGTTCTTCCAGAGGTCCTGAGTTCAGTTCCCAGCAACCACATGGTGGCTCACAACCATCTACAGTGGGATCTGATGACCTCTTCTGGCATGGAGGCCTACATACAGGTGTAACACTCATACATAAAATAAATAAATAAAATCTTTTTTAAAAGGAGTTTTCATTGCTGAGAATGATAGCTTATCAATTGGCATTATATTAATTAGCTGTTCTCAGTAATAAAGTTAGTTGTGGTTGGAATAGATGGATAGCATAAAATATATAAAATATGTTCCTCATGCATGAGCAAGATTTAAAAAGCTAGTATTGTAACCTTAGGGATGCACACATGGATAGCAGTTAAGGTGAGAGGAATTCTGTTATGCTATGATCATATATTTATTCAAAACCTCTAATAAGACAGCTGAAATGTCAGCTTTACATAATATTTGGTATGTAGACATGATAGCTAATATTATGGGTGAAAGAAATGAGCACCAGCATCAAGTATGACCAAGTGTTGGTAATAATTTACAAATGCATAATAAATTCATTATTCTTGAACTCATTAAATACTATGTGTGCAGTCTTTATAAATCCACACTAAAAGATTTGAGGAGGCAGTGACCACTGAGTAATCCAAAAGGAATTCTGAACAGGCTTAAGGGACTTGACCTCTTATGAGCCATGGTTTCCTATAGAAATACAATCAGAAAATGGCTCAAGCAAAGAATAAGTAAAAACCAAATCAAAGCCTTTCCTTGTTAAAATTAGCCCACTAGTTAAAAGGAAAACTGAAAAGATACTGGAATTATATTTAAAATCAAATTTATCCCATCTATCAAACCTTGCAACTTAAGTGGCATAGAAATATTTACATATAGATATATACAATATAATTTATAAAATATGAAATAGATACAGATGAATTTCATAATAGTGTTTCATTCTCACTAGGATGAAACAGAAGTAGAATTAAGGAGTTTTAAATTTATTATTTTATTTATTAGAGAATTTATAAGTCAAAAGCAAATTAAGGATTAATTATATTTTTAAAATGACTGTTTAAATGGCATGTCATGCACTTCTTTTGTGTTCTTTTTCACTTCAAAATGACCCATAGTAAAATCTATTAAAATATCATTGCAAGATAAATCATTTTTGCTTAGGTATTTTGCTGTAACAGGAGACAGCTAAATTTATATTGAATTCTTCCTGGAAAAAATTAAGATCATAAAATATTTTATGACATAAATATGATTCCTCTAAAACAATACTATTTCTCTAAGTGGGATTTACTTAAATCAGAAAATGCCATGATAGTTTTTGGTTTATTTTTAACCAGTTGAGGAATCCTTTCAAATGCACAGTTTACTACACATTTAGTATTTGACATTTTTCTTTAACACTTTAATTATTTTAAATGATGATAAAAAAACTAATACTAGGTAAGATTTATTGACACTTGTTGTAGACAAAGAAACATTTTAATCCACATAGTGATTCTTTTAATCATCATTAGCCTCTTAAGTGTTTTGTGAATTTTAAAATGTATATGCAGGGTAAATACATATTCAATTAAAACACGGTATGAAGATTGGACTCCATAGACAATCCTGAACTCTGCATATGGTTGCCCTTCAGAAGTACTGTGATCTGTGTGAAAATCATTCATCTCAGTGAAAACTGTCCTTAAAGTTAGCGAAATGATAATAGAAATCTCTAAGGGAAATAAAACTTATTTCAAAGTAATAATGATGAGTTGATAAGATGTTTTCTGCTCATTTTGATCTTTTTTTTTAAATAAGAAATTTGGGGGTAATGAGATGCCTTAGCAGGTAAAGGCATCTGTGGCCAAGCCTTAGGACTAGAGTTTGATTTCCCAGAGCTACATGGTGGGAATGGTGAATATGCTGCTGCGGACTGTCCTCCAACCCCACACTCCTGTGAAAATGGAAACTACACACAGAAGTAATCAATACACAAATAAGTAAAGTAGTGTAACCAAAAATAGTAAGTTGCATGGTATATAAGTCTCAAGTAGTTATAAAACTATGACTATTAAAGTAAATAAATTATTTCTAGATGGTAAAATGCAAAACCAGTAAAGACAATTGCTTGACACAATATGATAGGTATACATAAATAAACCATGACTAATTTTTAAAGCTTTATAAATCCATTGTAGGTGTGTCTGTGAGTTTGAGTGTATGTGTGTATGTGAGTGTGTGTTGTTGTGTATGTGAATGTGTGTTTCTGTGTATTGAGTGTGTGTTTGTGTGTGCATGTGAGTGTATGTGAGTGTGTGTTTGTGTGTTTCTGTGTGGGTATGTTTGTGTACACAGGAACTGCGTGTGTGATAGCATCTATGTAGAGGTCAGAGACAGTATGCAGAAATTGGTTTTCTCTGCCTACCATGCTGCTTTGGTGGGTGGAATTGGGACACAGAGTTTGGCAGAGTCATCATTTTATTTCTGTTTCTGTGATAAAAATAAGTCTCAGAAAAATACAACCACCACAACAAAACTCCCATACAGTCTTTCCTGAGGGGTAGCGGAAGCATGGTACTAGGAGTGTGGACAGAGGCCTTCAATTGCTTTCACAGTTCAGAAGCAGAGAGCAACCAGGATGTGGGGTTGGGCTGGGAAACCTCAAAGTTCATCCTCATTGACATACTTTCTCCAAAGTGTCACCGTCTAAGCTCTCCCAGTCCTGTTTCCTATTGCCTGCTGGCAGCTGGGGACCAAGTACTCCAGGACAGGGGCTCTGTAGAATAGTTCCTATTCACACCACTTCTCTTAGCCTATGCCATTTCAAGAGCACCAAATCCATAGCTTTTTAAAATGAAAATTTCAGTATTTAGCCTTCTGCAGGTTTGATCAATAAAAGGGTAATAAGATCACAACAGTGTCATATGCTGATTGGGTAGATTCATATTTTTTTAGACTTTGTATTTGTTTAATGGGTGATTCTAACATTCACTGAATTGTCTACTATTAATAACCATTAAAATTTAATATAATATTATTCTAGCAGTAAAAAGCCATGCTTTGTTTATTCCACTCCAGGTACAGATTTGTTGACAAAATGGAACACCACTAAATGTTACCACCATTATTAAAAACAAACAAGACCCAAACCAACACAATGATTGGTTACTTTAGTTGAAAATATTTTCTTTAAAGAAGCTGCAGGGGCTTCAGAAAAGCCATGTGATTTCACAAATTTTTGAGTGAGAGATGCATGTTATTCAGGGGAGATTAACTTTGCAAGCAGTAACCCATTCACCTATGCTACTTATGGGACTGTTATAATACTGTAAGAACTTCCTAATGATGCCGTTTAAATAAAATTAATTATTTGTAATTACTTTATAAATATTCAGTATCTCCACTTTATTTCAGGGGCATCAATTTTCACTATCAACTATAATTTCAATCCACTCTATTTTTTCCTTAAAATATTCCCTAGAATTTGTTTTTAAAGTAGTTTCTCCTGGTATATTTTCCTCTCATACTCCTATTTATCCTTTATACATATTTATTATTTTCACTCCCTTAATTATAATTACTATATGAATTTATATAACTGGAATATAGATTTTCATATAAATTAAGACTATAGAGGCTCAGTATTATTTCTTATTTGAAAGGCAAAACTCAAAGAGCCTAATGTAGGTTGCAAGAGCATAGACAATTACTCTGGAACAATCTTAATATTTAACTTAATAGTGAACACAGTTATTTCTAATATGATTTTAAGATAATGATGTAGGTGTTAGCTCAGGTAGTTAAAATATTGGGTACAACTGTGTTATGTATTTTGAGTACAAGTCCCCCGCCCCAACCAAATATCCTTGAAGTGGTGGCTACACTCCCAGGCGCAGGAAGATGGTGAGTGACTGGAAAGGGAAATAAGGGGGAGAGGAATTGTGAAGATTTATTCTTCTTCTGCAATCTATTCCCTTAAGTAGGTAGAGCCTTTCTAATTCAGTTCCCGTTCTTGTGTGATGCAACATTAAAAGAAGAGAGAGAAGAAACAGAACAAGGAGAGAAACCAAGATGGGAGCTAATATAATCAATCTATGGAGGAAGGAAAGGTGACTGGTGAGTAATGTCTGGCAGGATTACAGGAAGAGACCAGAAAACTGCCAATGGTGGAAAGATGTTTCTAGAGTAGTTTTTGACCCTTCAATAAATATGAACTGTGAGCTGATGCCTGCACTGCAAGCCCTCGGGAGGCCACGGGAATGCGAGAGGCGTAAGTCACCACCACAGGATCAACTTATCACCATACAAGTTGCTTTGAGAGAGTTGAGATGAGGCATTACCACTTAAAGAGGAACTAGTTCTTCTGCCCAAATGTGAACCTGGATAAATGATGGACACTGGTCCATGAGCTGAAAATTAAAAAAAGGGCTGTAGCTGCTTCTGACATTTATTTCTGTTGTGTAATTGGGCTACGACAAAGTTCTTCAGAACGAAAATCTCTCTTCACAGCCTGTCCGTCGTTAAGGCCGGACACAGCACCAGGAGAGATCAAACTAATATTGTAGGTGTTGGAGGTGCTTGTGTCCTCATTGCTTGAAGCCACCTAGGGAAGTTCATCGAGTGCTAACATTAAAAACAAGAAAATAAAACAGACAAACAAACAAAAAAACAAAACAACAAACCTCATCATCTTTCTTAATGGGTAATGTAGGCATTATTTTAGATTTTCCTTTACCTTCAAATTTATGTTTCTAATTTAATGGCAATTTCTCTTAAGAAAAGCAGGATATGTAATACTATGTGAGATGAATATGTTTGATGTTGTAGGTTACTGAATTTCATTTTTTCTTGTGCCTAACCCAATGTCCCATAACCACTATTGAAAGGATTTTGAATTTTATTAAACCTACATGTCACTAAATACTTAGATCTTAAGTTGAACAGGAAAACATGGTAAGAGCAGAACTTTTTCAAAATTATGCCATATTTTTTATTAAATATTTTTACATATATTTATATTATTACACACGTATACAATAAACTACTTGCAGCAAGAAGAACCATGAACTAATCAGAAATTATGTAAATGTTACATTCTTAGTGTTTTTGGCATTTGTATTTGACAGCCTTGAAGAAAACATCTTTACTATCTTGGTGCAACTAAAATTCTGAATGTAAATCAGTATCTATCATATCTCAGCATTATCAACTTAAAACATATATCTAGACCTAAAAACATTTTAACCCTTAAACAACTAAGCTTAATTGTCAAATTAAACTATTTGATCTTCAACCCTGTCAAAGACCTGAGAAGGAATAAAATTAATTACCTGAGTATATAGATAATTCCCAAATGAGAAGATGACAGAGACAGTTTGTTACCCCAGCAGTCATCCAAAACTGTTTATAACATTGGAGCATCATCTTCAGCCTTCTGGACCAATATATCTGACAGACATATTTGTGAGTCAGAAACTTCTGAGGGTTTGCTTACCCTGTCTTGATAGAGTTTGGTGTTGACTCTGCCAGCATCCAAGCTTGTTGTATTTAGGCAGAATACTGTCTGTGGTAGAAATGAGGACATTTTCCCAGTGACTTGTTTGCTATATATGATGCCAACTCCATAAGGAAGCTTTTGATGTTCATCATCCTTTTAGAGGCAGGCTGGGTGTTGCCAGAAGTTAACCTGTATCATTTTCAATAAATCTTTAAAATAGTTAAAATATTTTAAAATGCTATATCCCATATGTCTCTGAGGTTTTTGAAGACCTTATCTAACTACTTTATCTTATCTTTCTATAGAATCATATCTATCTGTTGCACCTAAGATGTATATTCTTGTGATAAAAATAGACTAGTAATTGATATGACCTTGATTTGTTCACCTAAGTGCCAATTTAAACTACTGATTAGAATACATTCCAAGAGTGCTGGGACACTATGGACATTAAAGACATGAGTTTCATGGCCTTTTTTGGCAAGGCTCTGCCAGAGAACATGAGTCAGCTAAATATTCCAACAAGGTAGGCTCTTCTTTTGGATTTTCTGGGTTCACTAATAGATTTGCTACTTCTGCATCTTCTTTCAGTCTTGTCTAGATTTTCAACTCTTTCAGAGTACTTACTTGTTTTTCTATTCCTCAGTATTGCTTTGCCTATAATTGATATTGAATGATTATCTAACAAGAACGAAGTAATTCGTTACTGTTTACTTGGCAGTTTGCAAACTCTCAATTGCATGGGAAGTTAATGATGTAATAATTTCAGAGAATATTTATGACCATATTTTGAAGCTTTCCCAAAATTATTATTATTATTATTATTATTATTATTATTATTATTATTAATTATTATTATTACTACTTTCCATCTGGAGTTCTCAATAAGATGATAGTTCTTCCATTTGGCTTCTTTGAATAGTCAGTGAGCTTCTGGATGCTGGGCTCAGCATTCATTTTTCTCTTGTTTTTGATGTAAGCACTTTCTTTTGTTTATTTTTACAAATTTATTTTTAATTGAAAGTAGTTTTTTTCCTCATACAATACCTTCCAACTACAGTTTATCTTCTTTCCACTCTATGTAGCTCTGTTCCCTCTACCTCCAATCCCTTTCCTTTTCCTCTTCAGAAGAGAGCAGGTCCCCAATAGATAACAGCTAGGCAAGACAAAGCAAGATTCATTAAGACAAAGTGAAAGCCACAGTAGGAGTAAAAGCATTTCAAGAGCAAGCAAAAAGAGTTAGAAATACACCTGCTTCCACTATTAGGATTTTCATGAGAACAGCAAGCTAACAGCCATAACATACAAGCAGAGGGCCAGGTTCAGACACAGGCAGGTCTCTGTGGGGCCATATGCAGCCTGCTTAGTTGATTCAATGGGACATGTTCTCCTGGTGTCTTCCAACACCTTCAACACCTAAAGTTTTCTTCCTCCTTTTCCGACAAGGTCCCTGGCCTTTGAAAAGAGACTTAATGGAGACCTCCAATTTAGACCCTCTCTCTGCATAATGCCTGGCAGTGGGTCTCTGCACCTGCCCCAATTTGCTGCCAGAAGCAGGAAGCCTTTCTGATAATAACTAGATAATATACTGTTCTAGGGGTATAGCAGAATACCATAGGAATCATTTTTCTATTGATTATGTGAGGTAGGGGCATAATTGGGGGGGGTAGGTATGTGTCTGTCTACTCTAAGTCTCTAGGCTATCAAATATATAGTTTCTGGCTATCCAGGCAGTGTAAGAAATAGCTCCTTCTTATGGGGTGGCCTCATGTTAAAGCAAATATTGGTTGGCCACTTCCATATGTTCTGTGCTACCATGGCCCCAGCACATCTTGCAGGCAGGAAAATTTTTAGATGGACGGTTTTGTGGCTGGTTTTGTATCCATATTTCTATTTCCATAGCCTTCAGTGTATCTTCTTATATGAAAGAGACTAGAATTTAGGGGTGAAGGATCCAAGCTTAGCCTTTCTACATTCAATAAACTGAGCAGACATGATCCTTGGCAATGGGGCCCAGCTGTAAGTTTTCAAAGGGCAACCTTCTGTCCTAGCATCATAAGTCTGGGATGGACCTCCTCAGCAAGCAAATCAACTGAATGTAACTCAGTTCCACTGCGGGAAGCCTTGGCTGGCTAGAATGAAAGGGCACTTTGGACTTCATATCTATCAGTAGGCATCCTTACTAGGGTCATCTGCATACATACCAGGAAGTTTCCACTACATTTGTTTTCCACCCTGCCCCTGAAAAGCTCTCCCCACATTTCAGCTGTCTCTCCCTGAACTCTCTTTCTCCATCCCTCCACTACCTGACCATTCTACTCCCATCCCCACCTGCCCATAGCTCACCCAGAGAATCCATTCTATTTCCCTTTCTCAGGGACATTCATACTTCCTCTTTACCTAACCTCTCTGGGTCTATGGATTGTGCAGTTTGGTTATCATTTACCTAATAGTTAATGTCAACTTATAAGTAAGTACATACCATATTTGTCTTTTAGAGCCTGGGTTATCTCACTCAGAATGATCTTTTTCTAGTTCCATCCATTAGAGGCAGACACTTTCTTAACAAAGTCTCATTCTCTTACTTTAGAAATTATTTTTCTTTAAAAATCTTTAAAATAGAATTCATGGTTTCCCTAGTTCATTAATTGGGTTATCTTATTTCTTTTTAAAGATTTCTGCTTATGTTTCACTTGCACATATGTATGTTTACCAAATCCTGATGTTGGCACAGTTGGCCAAGAATATCACATCTTCTGGAACTGAAGTTACAGGAGGTTGTGAGCTAACCAACACGGATGATGGGAAGTGAAATGAATGTGGGTCAACTGCAAGAAGAACTGAAAGTGCTCTTAACCACTGAGCCATTTCCCCAAACTCATATCATCCCAGTTTTAAAGTCAGATACAGAATTGACCTCCACATCCCAGAAGTGCAGTGGCTGGTTTCTAAAGCTTTTCCACAGCCACAGTGATCTTAAGTTAAGAAAGCTTACATACACACAGAGAATAAAAATAATAAAAAGATGGTAGATAGATAGATAGATAGATAGATAGATAGATAGATAGATGGTAAAATAAAAAGAAAAAAAACACTTGAAATAGTAGACTTGCAGGATTTTGTATTGTTGATGTCAATCTTTTAGTTAAACTGTCCTGGAAATACCTGTTTTTATGGGAGTCCATAGGGTTATTAATTATTAGTTCAGTTGAAGAGCCACAAGACCTGAGAGCTTGTTTTCCAAAGAACAATCAGAGGAATTTCTACAGTGACTTCACAATGTACTTGATTACTATATAACATCTAAAGCTAAATCCATTAATCGTTTTTCTTTTATTGAATTCTTGATTACTGTTATCCTTCTTTTTGTACCTGACTAACTCTATACAGTGGTGTAAACATTTGTAAACACCTTCTTAGAAGGCAAGACTGCCTCCTAGAGTCCAGATGTAAGAAAGACGAACTGTCAGTAGAGAGGACTCACCTAATGTCATTCTAGATGTCACTAGAGTGAAAGTTCTACTACTCTGATGCCAGAGACAAAAAAATAAAAAAAAAAAAAAAAGGCAAACAACAGAACTTTAGAAATTTATACTTATTTTTTTTCAGGTAATTATTTTTTTATTTTTATTAATTTATTCAGATTACAACTCGATGTTATCCCATGACTTGTATCCTCCCATTTCTCCCTCCCTCCTGCTTTCACCCTATTCTCTTCCCCTAGGTCTATGACTGAGGGGGGCCTCCTCTATATATATATGGTCATAGGCTATCAAGTCTCATCTTGGTAGCCTGCTGATTCTTTCTTTGAGTGCCCTCAGGCCTCCCCTCCCAGAGGACATGGTCAAATATGGGGCACCAGAGTTCACGTCAGAGTAATTCCCCACTCTCCACATAACATGCTCCAATCCTGACCATTGGGTAGATCAGAGTAGGGGCTTGATGTTTACTACTTGTATTGTCCTTGGTTAGTGCAATAGTTTGAGCAGATCCCCCTGGATCCCAATGCATCTGTCATGATGTTCTTCTTGGTTTCTAGGCCTTGGTGAAGAAAAAAACTGGTTTTGTGAGTCACTATTTTCCTAATCAGATTTTGTATATATTTCAATGTAACAAAGCTAAATATTATCACTACTTATGAGTCTGCAATCATGTGCTAAGTTATAGCATTGAGATAAAAGATTAAATCCAATATTATTAGATTACTTATATTACATTATTTTATTACATGCATGGTTTATGTTTCAAAGTCCTTGCCATTGCAGTATCATATATAGGCACAAATGAATGGGCTTAGGCATCCATTTGTCCTTCTTTTGGATGAGGCTGGTTAGTTCAGGGTAGGCTTACTTGCATGGCTCTTTTTTTAATGCTGTAGCTCTAGCTGAACTTTGCTCATTGATAGAGGTTTGTTTCATTCTTATTTAATAGTCTTCTTTATAGGGCTTGTGTTGAGGTTTCTATACAATCAGAGGCTAAAGTCTGATTGGAAAAATTTCACTTCTAGCATTTTTATTTTTACAAATACAGCTTCATGGCAAAATCCTACATGGGACACTACTAGATAATATCTTGTGAAAAATTAAGGTACTATGAGAAAGCTATTAAGATGTAGGCAGAGATGTCAAATTAGTTTAGGGAAGTGAAAAGAATTCTACCACATAAAGGTAATATAATGAAAAACTAAGATAAAAATATTCAGTAAAACTGTTACACTAACCAAGTTAAAGTATCAGTGAAAACTTCTAAGCCACAGTTACAAGTTTTCTCAAAGGATTAGTGAACTGAATAAATGCTGTGTATATAAACAATAGGTTGACTGTCCATTTTCCAAAATACTTGAGACTTCAAATTTGAGGATTTAAGAGATTTTTTTATTTTGATATATACATACATATCTCAATGAGATATAGGAATAGAACTAGAGGACAGAATCCATTTATTTCATATACACAATATACCTATAACTTGACATTAACTTAGGCAATAGTCTTGCTATAACAGTATTTTGATTGTGACCCACAATAAAAAGTCAAGTGTGGAATTTTCTACTTACTGTATTCTGTTGGTCCTCAAATTGTTTTAGATTTTAGGATTACAGATGTCAATATGCCTAGGAATACTACACTTAGGGCTCTGAGAGCCATAGAACCAGGAACTCTGTTGTGAGATCATGTCTCCTCGAATGGACAGAGAAACTACACCAATGATACTTCAACAATGTGCCTGCCAACCTGAACAGTGACAACCTTAATAGACATGCTATCATGGAAGAAGAAGCTCTAATCAGTCTCCATCTTCAGACAGAGAACTACAGAAAGCCAAGGATTGCTATGCCCTGAAATCATGTACATACAAGCACTAATAAACAGACTCAATAGGTTGCATCTATATGATTATGCATTTATTTATATATGTAACAGTGACAAAACGTAGCTATGAATTTGAGATGAAGTTAGGAGAGGGGTACATGGAAGGTGTTGAAGGGAGGAAAAGAAAGGGTAGAAACTGTAATTATCTATCAATTTATCAATCTATCTATCTATCTATATGTATACACACACATACACACACACACACACATATATATATGATTCAAAATTTTATTTTTTAAGAATTTAAAACTGAAAGAAAATTTATTTTCTATTTATTTTCATTAAGTTAGTTATTATATATTACAATGAGTGTTTAGGAACTTTTTTATCTACACTAAAAAGAGAACATTTTTCTGTGAAAATCCCTGAACATGTTTTTACCCTGCAATTTTAACCACAAAGCACAAGGTTATGTAGACATGCCATTTGAGGCTGATTATTTTGCTGTATGTGCACCCTGACCAGTGTGTCTCTCTGTTGTCATCTACCACAAGAAAAAGCCTTTATGATGAGCATTCAGGGATGCACTGATCTTTGGGTATAGGAGTACATTTTTAGGGGATTTTTAAAATTCTAGGTCCATTTAGCAGGATGCTATTAGTAGGTTATCTCCTAGTGCCTATGACCTGTCTAGCCACAAGTTCTGAGTTTCTTTAATGGTGCCAATTTTGGGTCCCATCTCACAAAGCAGGCATTAAATCCAATGAGAAAGTGCCTGTTCAATCAGTAACATTCTTGCCATTTGCCCAGTGGTAGTTCCTGACCTGACCAGTCATTACTGTAACTTAAAGGATTTATAGAAGGTTGATATCAATGCTTGTGTTTTTCTCTTCAAATAGCACAAGTACAAAGAATAGTGGAAACATCCCATTTTTCTTTTCTTTTCTTTTCTTTTTTCCTTTTATTTTATTATTAGTTTTTGTTTATTCACATAAACATCCTGGTCACAGCCTAATCCTTCCTCTCCTCACAGACGCAGGCTCCCTCCCTCTCACCTCCCCCTGCCCTGTTCCTTAGAAAGGAGTAAAGGGGAGCCCCTGCCCCTTCCTGTGTCCATCCCAGCTCATCAAGTCACATCAGGACTAAGAATGTTCTCTTCCCTTGTGGCCTGGCAAGACAGTCTCACCAGGCGGGAGTGATCAAAAAAGCTGGAGCAGAGTTGATGTCAGAGAGGGCCCCCACTGCCATTACTAGAGGACCCACATGGTGCCAGAGCTGCCCATTGGCTACATCTGTGTAGGGGGTCTAGGTCCCTGTAGGATTTTTGGTTGGTGGTTCCATTTCAGCAAGCCTCTCTGGGTCCTGGTTAGTTGGCCCTGTTGGTCTTCTTGTGGAGCTCCTGTCTCCTCCTGTACCTTTCTTTTCCCTCCCCTGTAGTAGATGTAAACATGTTTTTGTTTTGGTTCCAAGGTCATCTTCAGCAGTCCCCCTTTATCATGCTCTACCTTTTTTTTTTTTTGAGATAAGGTTTCTTACTGAACTGTATTGTCTAACTAGCAAGCTTCCAGTGTTTACTTGTCTGTGCCTTCCTAGTGAGGGCCTACCAGGTACATATTTACACAAGTGCTGGAGACATGAATCCATGTGCCTATGCTTGTACAACAAGCATTTTATCAATTAAACTTTTCCAAGTCTCTTATGTGGTCATTTAAGATGGGCATATAAGATAAATCTTTTAAAAATATAAGTTGCTTAACATTCAAGTACATAAAATTCTCACTTGGAGTAAATAATTTTAATTTTAAGTGGGTGTTTGTGGGTGAGTATATTCCTAAAAATGATGCTGACTAAAATCTCATACAATAGCCAACTTTATTCAGAGCATCAGACAACTTACACTCTGAAGGTTAAAAGGAAGCATATAAGTAAGGTGCTCATTCACAAAGACAAGCCACAAGTGGCAAAACATGTTTTCCATTGAATATAGAGGCACATGAATATCAACAGGAGAAGTAAACTCACTCCTATCTCCTACACCTTGGGAAAGAACAGAAACACATTTAAGGAACAATTCTGTGTTTTGAAGAAACAGAGCTCGCAGGACTTTTATCTTGTATTCCTGGAGTTTTCTCACAAACACTCTGAATTCCCCTCACATGACTCCATTCTTAGGCTGTGTTCCAACATTACCCCTTTCTTGTTTTTTTAACTTAAGGATATTCAGTGTGGTTTTGATTTGAGATGTAGTAGATAAACCTAATTGTCATATGATGGATGGGAGTCATATAAGCAAACAAATTTTAATATGAGAACAGTTGAAAGCATTGTGTGTAATACTCTGCCACCAAGAACAGAGGTCCAGTACTGTTAGTTACTTTATTATATTGGTCAGAAAAATCTAGAGAATAGCTTGAAAAGAGATCTATATGGTTAGTAGGTCTAGTATCTTGTATAATTATAAGGCTAGATTTGCCTTTAATTGGAATACAAATGCGCTAATGTCCTGTGCAAACTGGAAATAATTCAAAGAACAAGGGAAAGCAAACAATCCACTTTTCATTTGAGTGAATGAGTCTATTATGGTCCCAAGGTCCAGGTATAAGCACAGAGCCATTAATGGAGTAACTTCTTCCTTGGTGCATAGGGCCTTAACTTGTCTCCAGGTTGGAAGACTTAACTTCTGATGACATGGTCAACATCTCCTTTTTCCCTTTCTCTGGAGGTTTTCTATCATTCTGGTCTTTCCACTGTCTCCTTGTTCTCCACTGTGGTCCTTTATAGGCTGGGCATGGAAGAGGCGAAGAGGAATGCTTCAGTTGGGCCATCTCAAATGGGAGATGCATGCCCCTTCCCAATTTTCTTCTGGAGAAGTTTAGTGTATCAGCTTGCTTATTTTTTTCTGCACTAAAACCAGCAAGGTTAGAGTGTACACAAGTCTGAGTCTATTGCTGCAAACAATGTTTCAACATAAGCAGGAATATTTAAGGGTTTATGAATTAACCTTAATAGATGAATCAATACAGCCAGTTTTACCTGTTGGACTATGAAAAAAAAGGAAGTATCTATAGACTGATGAGTAAATGGACTATGAGTTTTCTTTATACCATTAAACAAGCCACCAATAAAGAAAGTGTTCCCCCCTTGGAAAGGGGGAAGTTTGGGTAATTTTTGTAATCACAAATTCTGTTCATATTAGAAAAGCGCATCACTTATGAGCTGGATAATGATTTCCTATCTTTTCACAGTAATCTGCAAATAAAATTTGAAAATCCATAGAGTTCTTTAATGCTTTTAAAAAGTTATTGTTTGTTAAGCATAGGATAATGCAGCAAGGATCAAACCTAGATAACTGTTGACACCAGATCTTCTCCTGGTTCACTAACTGAGCAAGAAGAGTAAAGTAAGCAGTTAGAATTTTATGGCTCTTATGATGTAAATACATCCACTCCAAAGGTGTATCTTCTTGTGCTGTGATACCTGTAGGAGATAATTTAGAGAGGAAAATAAGGAAGTTTATAGGCATCGAAGGATCCACATGATACACAAATGCCTCTTTCCGCCTGGATTCAAAAGCTGTAATTCTTTTTTTTTCTCTCTCTAGATAATTTCTGAGGACTGTCCACTGCTGTCTCTCCTTCTACACTTTTAATCATATTGGTTTGTGTATAATTAGCTAAATATTTTGTTTTTGCTGAAATTATACTGGAAATACCAAGCACAGCTCATGAGGACAGGGAGGAATTAAGAAACAATTTTTGTTTCCCTCATACCCCAGAACCTAGGTTGTAAACTGTACTTCAATAGGCTCTCCTAATTTCTAATCAGGAAATGGAGAGGATTCATGATTCAGTTGATTTTCAAATTCCTCACCCCATTGTTCATGGTCATTTTCAGACAATGGAGGATACATATCTAATATAGGCTCAAGTAAAGGAGCTGACGGAACTGTCACTGACGTAGGTGGCACCACTTTTACTTTTGATTTGCCTGCACCGGAAAAATCTCTTTCTTTGTCTCTTTTAGCAGTTTTAAGGCTTGATCATTCACTTTTTAATTTATTCAAGAAATTAGCCATCTTTCATCATGATTATTATCTTTCTTATCTTCCTTAAGTATTTTTTTAAAAAACAGTTTAATCTATGCTCATGTGACTCCAAGTTAAACAGAGATCTTTCCCCCCTTTTATATGCCTTTTCACTATTCCTTTTCACTCTGTCCCATACCTCTTCAGCCAAAGTTCCTCCTCCTAGAAACCAAGGATTATAATAGTAAACAGCTTTCAAGAAGTCTAATGGTTATAATTTTAATAGATGTGATCCTTCTTCCTAAAAAAGAAAAAAAAAAAAAAAGATGCACAGCCTTCCAAGGTCTCTATCCTGTGTTGCTCACACACTTCTTTCTTTGAGGGTTCCCACTCTCTTATCTCCTAGCCAACTTCAGGCCCATGATTCATGGGGCCACTTGTTCCCTGCTATGGGGGCAGCAGGAACTTGGGCGAGCGGAAGCCTACAAAAAAAGAGGCAGACTAGTCTCATACAATAGCTAATTTCCTTCAGAACTTCGGGCAGTTTATACTCTGAGGATTAAGAAGAAGCACATGAGTTAGGTGCTCAATCACCAAGACAAGCCACATGTGGCATAAATGTGTTTTCCCATAGATTACAGAGGCACACAAATAGCAACAGCTGAAGTAAACTTACTCCTATCTACCACCCCTGGGAGAAGCATAGAAAGACATTCCGAAAACAGTTTTGTGTTTTGAAGAAACTATGGTCACAAGACTCTAGTCTTGTTAACTTGGAAATTTCTCACAAGCTGTTAGGATTTCTCTTGTAGGAATCATTTTTGGACTGTGTTCTAGCAGGTATTAGTTGATAAAAATGCTGCTTCTGAAAAACTCATGAGTTGAATGTCTATCAGCAATACACAATACAACTGCACATAGAGTGATAATTGCTGAATATTCAGAATCACTAAGTGGTTGTTTTAGTCTAATTCATTGTTTCTGTCATATAATTTAAAAGCATTCTACTACAATTAAAATTTAGAGTATATTTATTGAGGCTAAAGTTAAATAAAAATCACCTCAGGTCCTACTTTAAGGCAAACATCTTTTAGTTAGTTTGGCATACTACATAAACTGCTTGATAGTTACATGAAAAAAAATTAATTTCTCAAATCTTCTTTATTTTTAATAAAATTGTTTAGAGAAACTTAAAATTGACAGCAAAATTAAGTGGAAATGATGGGGCTGCACTCTTCCCACAGTCTATTCCCCAATTGTGGTTGTTTAAATGCCCCATTGGTTGAATAGGATTAGGAGGCATGGCCTTGTAGGCCTTGAAGGAGGTATAGCATTGTTAGAGTAAATGTGTTACTGGGAGTAGGCTTTGAAGTTTCTAAACCCAGTTTGTCTCTGTCTCTGTCTCTGTGTCTGTGTCTGTGTCTGTCTGTCTGTCTGTCTGTCTGTCTGTCTCTCTCTCTCTCTCTGTCTCTCTGTCTCTGTCTCTCTGTCTCTCTCTCTCTCTCTCTCTCTCTCTCTCTCTCTCTCTCTCTCTCT
>OU015743.1:101952632-101970616 GCA_907169655.1 Acomys percivali | reverse complement strand
TCTCTCTCTCTCTCTCTCTCTCTCTCTCTCTCTCTCTCTCTCTCTCTGCATTCAGGATTTAATGTTTTCAGCTATTAGTACCGCAGTGCCATGCCTTCCTGCATATGGCCATGTTCCCTGGCAGGGTGAGAGTGGACTAAGCCCTTGAAACAGTAAACATGTCCCCAATTATATGCTTTCCTTTATAAAAATTGTTGTGGCCATGGTGTCTCTTTGCAGCAAAAGAACAAAAACCAAACCAAACAAAATAAACAAACAAAACCCAAACAGTGACTAAGACAGAAATTCAACTTTCAGTACCCTTCCCATAGAGGCACATTTAAGTTTAAGGACAGTCCCACATTAGTACAATGACATATTGTTAGCCACAATGTTAATAATATAATCTAGAGCTATTCTTGATGTTGTATTTTATTTTTCTTTAAGAATTTTATATACTTTATTTTTTTGTTTTGTTTTATAAACTTTATTTAAAAGTGCTATCCTTCTTTTATCTTAGCCATTTCTTTTTAAAAATTTTTTATTAATTTATTCTTGTTACATCTCAATAGTAATCCCATCCCTTGTATCCTCCCATTCTTCCCTCTCTCCCATTTTCCCTTATTCCCCTCCCTTATGACTGTTCCTGAGGGGGATTTCCTCCCCCTGTATATGCTCATAGGGTATCAAGTCTCTTCTTGGTAACCTACTATCCTTCCTCTGAGTGCCCTTTTGACCATGTTTTCTTCCTCCTATGACTCCTTCCATACCTCCTTGACTTCTTGACTCCCTCAATTTCAGGTTATCTCCTATACGTTCTTTCCTCTCTCAAAAAATAAATGAATATCAAATCACAAGTAAGACAAAAATATCAGACCAAAAGGGCACCCCCTACACAAAACCAAAACAAATAACAAATGCCATGTACTAATTTGAATTGATAGTACTCCTGAGCATAGGGTCTACCATGGAGTGTGCTTGATGTACCTAGTGATACTCCACTGGAAAAAAAACCTGATTTTCCATTGCCCAGAAAGTATCAAATCAAAGAGCTTCTTCTTTAGGTATGTTATTTTGCGTTGATTTTCCCTTCTTAATTTCTCTTGTTTAGTGTGTGCATACTGCTAAAGTGTCTGCAAGTTTGTATGTGCATTAGTTCTACTGTGTTTGGGCGATAATCTTTCCTTAGCATCACCCAGCATATGTGGTTTTGCAATCTTTCTGTGTCCTTTTCCACAAAGAACTGTGAGGCTTGAGGAGAGGGCTGTGTTTAAGATGTCTCATTTAGGAATGGAGGCTTTAATGTGGCTTACATTCTATACATGTCTCTTTACCAGTCTCTGTGTTAATTACCATCTACTACAAGAAGTGATGAGAGTTGAGTGATGTACTGTCCTATGGGTAGAATGAATTATCATTATAAATAATTTTATTGCTATGTTTTTAGCAGAATAACAATAGTTCTTCCTCCCCTAAGTTTATTAGCTATCTAGTTTCAGATTATTAGCCACTTTAGCAGTGTCATGTATGGTTCCATCTCATGGAATGAGCCTTTAATCCAATCAAAAAGTGGTGCGTTAGTCCAACAACAAAGTGTCACTATTACACCAATATATTTTATTTTGAAGATTTCAAAAATTGGAGTTTCCATCATTCTATCCACGCTCCCCCTCAAATTTTAGCTGTTTTATATTTCAAATTCCATTTACTCATTGTTGGCATTGTGTATCAAATGTGTATCTATAAACCTCACTGTACTATTTATTATTTCAGTAAGTTGTGGTCTTTAAAACGAATGTCTTTAGTGTTTGCTTCAGAGCCACATTAAAAATTGGAACAATACCAAACGTTGCTAGGCTCCTATACAAGAATTACATGAAAATCACAAAGCATCACAAGTTTTTGTTTTGTTTTGTTTTATTTTTTGAGACAAGAGTTTCTCTGTGTAGCCTTGGCTATCTGGACTTGCTTTGTAGACCAGGATGGCCTCAAACTCGCAGCAATACCCCTGCCTCTGCCTCCTGAGGGCTGGGATTAAAGGCATGCACCACCACTACTGGTTCTAAGTTTTGTAATGTAAAAAATACATATATAGTTATAGGACCTTAATAATGGCTGTTTTGGAAGTTGTAGAGATGGCTAAGTGGTTAAGATCACTGATTGTTCTTCCAGAATACATGGGTTCAATTCCCAGTATGCATATGGTAGCTTAAAAGCATGTTAAACCCTAGTTCCACAGTATCTGATACTTTATTCTCATCTCCTTTGGACATAGGCATGGTTATGATGCAGAGATATATATGCAGACAATATAATCCATGCACATTTTAATACAGATACTACTACTACTAATAAAAACAACTTATGAAAAATTAAGTCAGTTTAATTTCTTCCTTTTCTTTTTTTAAATTTTATTTTATTAATTTATTCATACTACATCTCAATGGTTATCCTATTCCTTGTATCCTCCCATTCTTCTCTCCCTTCCTTTTTCCCCTTACTCCCATCCCCTATGACTGTGACTGAGGGGGACTTCCTCCCCCTGTATATGCTCATAGGGTATCAAGTCTCTTCTTGGTAGCCTGCTATCCTTCCTCTCCAGCACACAACGAGAAAATTTGCTTAACAATGTTCATAGCAGCCTTATTCATAATAGCCACTTCATGGAAACAGCCTAAGTGTCCCTTAGTAGAAGAATGGATAAAGAAACTGTGGTATATATACACTACGGAATACTACTCAGCTTTTAAAAACAAGGAATTCCCGAAATTTGTGAACAAACAGATTGAACTAGAAATGATCATAATGAGTGAGCTAACTCAGAAGCAGAAAGAGTCAAATGGTATATACTCACTTATATCTGCATACTAGCCCAAGGAGCATGTCCTATGAAAGTCTTCACTAACCAGGAAACTGGGACAGAGGAGAGGACATCCTATTGGGACTCTAGATGAGAGAAGCATCGGAAATTGAAGGATCCAGAGGATCCTAGAAACCTACAAGAAGAACATTATGATAGTTAGATTTGGGCCCAGGGGTCCCACTCAAAATATGGCACCAGCCAAGGACAATACAGGCCATAAACTTCAAACCCCTACCCAGATCTAGCCAATGGATAGGACATTCTCCACAGTTGAGTGGAGAGTGGGGACTGACTTTCACACATACTCTGGTGCCTCATAATTTCTTCCTTTTCAATCTATATATTATTTTTTGCATGTCTATGTTTTTGAGTGTGTGTGTGTGTCTGTGTATGTGCATATCATGTGTATGTGCATACAGAGGCCAGAAGAGGATACTCAGCCATCTAAAGCTAGTTACAGGCATTTGTAAGCCACCCAACATAGATGTTGGGATACAGATCCCTGTCCTCTAGATGACTGCTGACCCTCTTCCCTCACTTCCCTCTTCTGTTTGGACCAAGACATTTAGTATTATGTTGGAAAGTAACAGTAATAAGATACATCTTTGCTTTGTTCTTACCTGACAAGTAATGTTTCAAGCTCCTCAACATTAAGACTCATGTTAGTGAGCTAAAGAGATAACTCAGTAGTTAAGAGCACCGAATACTCTCGTAAAAGACTTGGCTTGCTTCCCAGCACCCACACAGTGGTTCAAAACTATGTATAATCCGGTTCTAGCTGAACTGACACCATCTTCCATCCTATCCATGAAGCAGGCTTGTTGGCAATGTACTTATATTCATACAGCAAAATACTCATGCATATAAAATAAAAAAATGGTGTTAGCCATGTATACGATTTTACAGGTTTCTTATATCAACTCAATGGCATTCCTTTTATTTTTGATTTTCTGAAATGCATTTTTAAAACATTTATTCATTTTTATTTTTGTGTGTATGTGTGAACCTGTTTGAATGTTTGTGCACTACATGTATATATAGTCCACAGAGTACGGAAGAGAGTGTTGGAGCCTCTGGAGCTGGAATTACAAGTGGTGTGAACTGCATTGTGGGTGCTGAGAACTAAATTCAGGTCCTCCATAAGAGTACAAAGTGCTCCTAACTGCTGATTCTTAGTTTCATGATCCTGCTGGGTATATTTAATTGCATAATGAATTCTATAGTTTGTCAATTGATTCTTGCACACTTATTTTTACTTTAATTCTGTGCAGTCCAAGAGTAGACACAGTGTAAGTTTTATCTTTAAAAAGTGTTACTATGTGTTTTACGACCTAGAATATGATCTATCTTAATGAATTTTTCATTGACCCTGAGAAGAGGATGTCTGCTATTGTTGAAATAATCTTTGGATGCTAGTTCTACATATTAGTTGCTAGATGGTGCTATTTAATGATTATCTTTGAGGATTTCTACTTTCGATTTTAAAAAATATTTATATTCCCAATTGTAATAAATGTAGAATTTATTTACCAATAAGCATTTACAAGAAATGTGCATACAAAGCTCATTTTTATTGTTATTCTTGTAAATAATTATTTATTTAAAATAATATTTTGTTATATTATCTTTTGTGTATGAGTGTTTTTGCCTGCATGTATGTCTGTGTACAAAGTGTATTCCTGCAGCTTAAGCAGGCCAGGACAGTGCATTAGATGCCTTGGAACTAGAGTTACAGACAGTTGTTAGCTGACACATGGTGCTGGAAATTACATCTGAGTCATCTGGAACAGCAGCAAGTACTCCTAACCACTGAGCAATTTCTCCAACTCCTTGTTTATAATTTTTGTTATGGATATCATCTACTTCAAAATTATATCATGCCCTCCTCCTTTTCTGTGATAATTTTTCTTGTTATTGTAATATGAAACACCTTCTACCAGAAGCAATACTTTTCTTTAACATTGATTATAAGACCTTGTAGTATTTTTGGAAGTAAAACTATAAATTTTTGTGCTTTATTCTACCTCAAGACTGATTGTCCCTTTGTGAGGAATGAAGGAATTTCTGAGGTCATGAAGCCATGAGTAAATGTGTTTTGTTGACATGAGCCAGGCATATGAATGACCAAAATCCTAGACTCATGGTAAATTGGCAAAGCCCTCCTCCGAGGTGTAGCTCATGGGGACAGTAAAGCTTTTGTCTGTGTCCAGCCATGGACAGTGAAAGCAGAAAAGGTACACCGTAGCTTTCTCTCCCTAGGTATTTGTAGCCTGAAAACTGCCCTCCTTTAGAGACTGCCCTTCCAAGATTTGATAAGCCTGCCTTCTTGATTCAGGCATATACCATAAACCCTGGCTTTTTTTTCAGATAATGAAATAATCGACCTCTCTGTTCAACTGTATATAAGAAACATGCTGAGTTTCCAGACTGCAACAGCTTATCAAAGAGCCCACACCTGATCCCAGCTGTCTGCCCATGGGTCCATGTACTTATCTTTTCTCCACACTCAGATTGCCCCTCATCAGAGATCTGGGACCAAAGTCATGCTAGAATTTAGAAGCCATTGGGGTTACAGCTTTTAGTCTTGTCGTCACAGAACTTCTTCAAGTTTACCAGTCATGATTCTACCAGAAATAAATAGCACACACACTTCTGCTTATAAACATCTTTATGGATAAGATAGTTTTCTAAAGCAGCCTGTTTTTCTCTTCAGTTTTGGTAACAGTTTGACCTATGACCTCACATTTTTGATAGGTCCAAGACAAATCACTGATTTTTCAGTCTATTGAAGTTTGCACTTGTTAGAGCTGGGATGCTGGCGCAGAAACTAAGAACTCTAATAGTATGGTAGTGCTTTAAAAGAATAGTGTATGTCTTTTAAACAGGTAACAGTTAAAAATAGAAGATTATTATTTTATAAATTTCATTAATAGATAATTACAATTGAACAAGCCAAATAACTAGTGAATAAAAGAACTGAATCTTATTATATGACTTATAGGAATTAGTTATATAATATTTAAAACTCCCTGTTAAGTTCTGTAATTTAATCAATTCCCACAACTCATGAAACTACTGCTGTACTTTAAAAGAGGACCCAGTTACTATAAACACAATAAAATAAAATGTAACAATAACAAGAACAACAAACAGATGAGTCTTTCTTTTTATTGTAGCTTTCTTCTATCAAAACTTAATTTCATCAGGAATATTCATCAGTCCCAAATTAACAGGTAGTCAGTGCAGTCAAAGCTCAGACATGTACCTTTTCTGATGGCTGGTATTACGGGATACATATTGATATGGTATTGAAAGCAAGAGACAGTTCATTAGGGGCATTTGATATCTTTTGATACATCATCACAAAGATATTCTAGATAATGTTACCTTTATTATTACATAATAATGAACTAAATATATCTTTAAATATCACCACCCCAGGAATTCCAGATTTTACACAAAATTGTCAACACTAATAAAAGTACAATTTGTTTCAAAGATCTTAACAATATTAAATTAAGGTGTTGCTCTCTTAATAATCCTTGCTGTTAAGAAAGTTTACCATAGGCCAAAAATAAGATATTGCTGTGAAGTTGAGTCAATTCTTCTGAGAACTTCTATAGATGCAGATTTTTTAATTCTTGAATACAATGTAAAGAACTACTGACAGGAGAATTTAATTTTCAAAACTCAATGTTAATTGGTTCAGGAAGTTTCTCTTTAAAGAGTTAAATTATCTTGGGCTTAAAACCATAATCTTTCTTCCAATTTATGTTATCATAAACAAACACACAAATCCCTCACTTGCAAGATGGGGATAATTCCAAACTTAAATATGGTTATGAACTGCATAGCCAAGCACATGTGTACTGTTAAGTGTCTAAAAGAACTAAGTACTCCTAAACGTGGTCACCTGTGTGAATTCATTTATTATTTGTAATTAATTTATATATTAATTTTTTCAATCAATTTATTTTGTACTGTCAGTCAGGGATCGCTAAAGAAACAGGAATATCATCCATCGTATTATACATTATATACTATATTATGTACACCTGGAGATATACCATATTTATCTCATTATATATTATGTATTTATGTACATATCTATAAATATACTGTAGTGGTTTCTCCACAGTGATTCAGAAAGTCAAACAACGATAACTGTCTCCTGATGAATGGACAAAGAATTCAGTAGCTGTTTCGTTAATGAGGCTGGGTGTCTCAGAGTCCCTGGCACTGGAGTGCCAGGGAATTCCCACAGAGATACTAGTCTTGGATTATGAAGAAGTAGGATCTAAAATGAAGAAAAGACTGCCTATCAACTTGTCAAGGGGAGTAGGAGCAAGCAGGCAAAAGACAAAAGTTTCCTTCCAGGTCCTTTAATGAGGGCTGACACCAAAAGGTGTGGCCTAATATTAGGGTGGGTCTTTCTACCTCTGATAGTCCAATCAGGAAAAGTCCCTCCTAGTACTTCCAGCTCCTTGTGTCTACTTGATTCCAGATGTGATCATGATGGCAACCAAGGCTAGCCATCACATGTACCTTCAACTTTATATTCATCCTGTTAATTACTCATTGTCATCTTGTACCAACTTGGGCTAAAGAAACACTTTTTAATCCTTTATGTATGACAAACAAACAAACAAACACCAACAACAGCAAACACTAGGCCAACAAGATGGATTAGAGTGTAAAATGTCTCCTAGCATGACAGACAACTTGAGTGTAGTCCCTGGAACCTACACAAAGGGAAAGACTCCTACGAAGTGTCCCTGGAGCTCCATACACATGCCTTGCACACACACACACACGCATATATACACATATACATACAAACAAACAAAAAATAAAATTAAGATTGTGTCTGGTCCTAAAACCAGTGTAGTTCAACCACGTGAATTTATGAGTCTGTCAGTTTACCTTATCATGAGCTGCTGCTGGATTACTAATACAAGTTTCCTGTTACTTCCATCTGATCATGGATTTCCTATACACCCCATGCAGACCTTTTCCCCTCAATTTTTGCAGGAGTGGGACTACAGCTGTGGCCACCACACCATATAAGCAACATTGTTTCTACCCATCTTTTACACTAAACAAAGTACAGTATCTTCAGTTGGTAGAAAAAGTGTGTACTTTGAGCTCAGACTGGGTGGTTTTCTCTTTCAGTTTTGCTGATCCCTCACCCATAGAATGGGGTTGTTCTGTAGTCTCTCTCTCTCTCTCTCTCTCTCTCTCTCTCTCTCTCTCTCTCTCTGTTACTTTCTTCCATTTCTCCAGATGCCACAACAATGTGTGAGAATCCCTGAGTCCTAAGTGAGATAATGTAGCCTATTTTACCATTAAGTGCTGAAGCAATAAATGGCAGTTACTGTTTTTAGTGAAATCACTTAAAGTGAGGCATTTTAATTAACACTAATGAAATTTCTCTTAAACTTAAAATTTTCCATTATAGTCTTATATAAATACTTTTCATGATTTTAAAATATTTTTTCTTTCTTTTATTTTGGCTAAAGAAATTGACTCTTAGAAAGACAGAATACTACATAACCTTAGAAGCTTGGGGTGGGGGATGAGGACTGGTTGAAAATATGTAAGAAAATTTTTAACGGCAATCAGGTGTTAAAAGTTTAATTAGAAAATTCATCCCCTGCATGGGCTAAGGCAGACTATGGGAAGCTACTTAATTTTCAATTCTCAGGCTATTTTACATTGTCAACATTCTATTTAGTAATCTTGAGGGAAATAGCATCAAAAGCAGACAAAGAAAAATGTTTCACTTTCCCGCAGCTGACTCCCTGATTGCCTGACGTTTAGTTACATTTGGGCATCTGTCTCAGGAACTCCCATTGTCTGCAACCATATGCAAACTGAAGTGTGCTTTGGGGTATAGACATGAGGACAGAATTGGCACTTGGATTCACCATCCAACAGCAGCCGGAGAAGCTGGACAAGCCTAGGATACTTCATACAGTTCATTTAATGAACTGTTACTTTATTATTTTCTAAAGCTTCCGTTATGCACATTTATGATATAAAAAAAATGCTTTGCATACTGCTTCATCGGAAGAGGACCTCATTTAGATTAACCTGTGACTTCAACAGCAGGTGGTAGAATGAACCAACTGCTTCAATTACTGCTTTTGCGCATGACTTTCATGTGTTGCTAAGATTATCAGAGGAACCTGATTACATCCCCTTAGACACTATTGTTGGCACGATGATTAAGCTGTTATTTTTTTTTTTAAGACTGGGAAACTAAAAGGCTTTTTGGCATGAGGCAAAAGCACTGTGTATAGAGATCAGGGAGATAGTGTGTATCATTGCCCTGTAGCTTATCTCCACATATACAGCTCCCTGGTGGATCCCTATGATAAACATTATTGGAACAATTAGCTGCTGCTGACACAGAATCCAGACACAATAGCCATGGCCAGCAGCACAGAGCCAAAAATTATGGAGCCAAAAACCATAAAAAGCAACACCAAGCTAGTCTCCCCATTCAACTGCTGTCATAAAACCCTCCCCGTGCTATGTTTGCATAGCTGGCTTCACCGATATGGCACTGTTAACACAAAGGAAGGAGCTGCAGCACTTGCCTTTGTTTAGCCGAAATTACAAGTCATTGAATTAGTATGTCATCTTTATTGTGCTGTCATGCAGCGGAGGTGAGGAAGGCTCCGTAATGGATGGGAGAGTTTGATGGCCTGAAAGACAGGCTCACAGATGGTTGTCGATATAAAGCACTTTCCCCCCTTTATAAAGGAGCAAGAAAGAAAAGGGGGAGAAAAGCAAAAATCCTGCTTGGAATGGATTGGTGCTGATTTGTGATGTAATGCAGAGGTAGCTATACAAGTCTTATGTTTAAGAACTTAGTGAGTCTGGAGTGTAAGACAAAGGCAATGGATGTAGACCTTATTTATCAAACATGTGATGCAGCATTTCAAATTCATTCTACGCTGACATGAATATTGTTGTTCCTCTTGTGGAAGTTCCCATAACATTTCTAAATAATTGCAAATAATGAGATAGACAATGTGAGAAGTATCAACTATCTAAAAGTTTAAAATGAGTGCTTTGAATATTGCAGGAAACACCTAATTCTGTATTAATGTCATTAAATCTGTTTTCATAGAGCTTCTAGACTGTGACTGAGAATCTAGAGATAATAAAAGATGTTTTAAAATCAGTAATTTATTGTTTTTACTACATTTTAATGCTATAGTTTCATTCACATTTTAAAGAGACCGTTGGGTCGTTTTACATCTATGCATTTAGAATCAATGAGATTCAGAAATGAATTTCATTTTTAAAAGATAAAGTATTCCATTGTAGCAATTATTTAAAAGGTTGATCCAGCCCAAAGGGGATTATTTTTAATCCAATCATTAAACAGAAAGAACACCCTTTCTGACACTATTTTATTTCTGGTAGGAATCTTGTCAGCAAGCAGGCAAGGCAATGCTTGCAAACTAGGTAGACCTAGGAGTTCACAGAATTTTCAGTGTCCTAATAAATACTGTGGGCCTTTTCCGTTGTACACAGAAAAACTGGAAATATTCATGGTGTGATTTGGTATGATGTGAGATTGATGTACAGGTATAAGGAAACCTTTCATGAACTGAGATACTCGTGACTGTATTTTAAAACATTTTAGCATTAAAGCATTTACTTTTGACTGCAGAGATGACTCAGCAGTTAAAAGCCCTTCCTGTTCCTGCCCAAGACTAGGGTGTAGGGTTCATACCTAGAACCCAAATGGAGGCCTACAACCATCTTAATTCCAGTTCCAGCAAGTCCCAATGTCCTTGGCAGGCATTACATTCTTGTGGTGCACAGACATACATGCAGCCAATCACTTTTTCTTAAATATTTTAAACTGCTTAAAAGTACACTTGGTCATACATAAAACAATCATGAGACATAAGGTACAGAGGGGAAAGAGGGCAGAAATTAATTATTTTCATGGAGGTTCTCACGGGTAAAAAGTACATCCATGCTTTTGTTGTTGTTGTTTGTCAATTTGGCTTGTTTTGCAGCTTTTCGGATCTTTCCAAAGCAGTACTTCAGAAAGCTGTATGAAGTGGGAAGTAGATGCTTAGTCCCAGGTCTGCAAGTCAGCTGTTTATTCAGCAACAGTGTTACATTTTGCTTCCATTCTATGATGATTTAGTATTTGTTTTTAAGAGGCTGCTGATGGTTTGCAACTTGTTAAGGAAAGCAGTTGTGTAAGAAAGAACTGTTGTTGATTTGGGCCCGTAGGTTGGAAGAAAAACATGGATTTACAGCTAATCAGGCTCATTTTGATACCTCACTATGATATCTGTTAGCCAAATAATCTTGAGCCTGTTTATGTGAGCTTTATGTTTTCATTAATAAATGTGCGTTACTCAGATGTATGAAAGATGTCAGCAAATGGCTTGTTGCCCACGGCTTGGGAGTGAGTTTTTCCTGACCTCAGGATCAAAAATTGCAATTCTCTTTCACGGTGTTTCCAGTGTCATCAATGAAAAGGAAAAGGGTGAGGCCAAGAAATCCAGATCCCGGAAGAGGACCTGGAAGTTTGGGCACAGAAGAGTGGAAGATAAGACAGAATTTACAGAATGATCTTTTAGGCAGGTGTTCTAGTTTTCCTACCAAAACTAAGTAAAAAGATTTTCCAAAGCCATTCTGTGTAGATCTATGTCCAGTGAGCACACCTTGGGACAGGTGTTGCAAAGTCTTAGCTCCTGGTAGAAAAGATGTGTATGCCCGAAGCCAAGGAAGTCATTAGAGTTACCATCTCTTAAATTAGCATTGCTGAGTGCATTACATTTACTCTGTACAAGAGGCAAGTGACTGTTATACATAATATCGTGCTGAATTAATATAAAAATGTACATGTCTAAGATAGGTTTACCTGTCAATTTGATGTTGGGAGAAGAGATTGAGAGAAGAAACGGACTCCTGAGAAACATGGGAGAATGCAGGAGACAGGGTGGTTGAAGAAGGCTGAAGAAGGCTAATGTGGATTACTGCTTTCAGCTTTGCCATAGTAAAAACACAAAATTCTCAATGTTTATAGAGGTGCCCCATACACTATATGGCATTTCCTTCTTTCTTTCCTTCTTGAGTCCACGCATATAATGAAATCTTAATTCTTTCTTGTAAGAGGACTGGTATAAAGCCAACAATCAAGAATGCATGTGTGCTCTGTTTTAGTCAAAAGGGATTATTTTTTAAATGTCAACAAATATATGCACGGGTATTATGAGGTTCTAGAGTTATCATAGAATAATGTTCCTATGGTGAGATCACAGGTTATGCACTTTCTGATATATACTGATTTCAGCTAAGACATCTTTTCCTTTCCTTTTTTTTTTTTTTTCCCATTGCAGCCTGAAACTCACATAAATGCTACTGTGTCTTAGATTCCTTTGCCTCTCTGTACATCCTTTTCTTTGGGCTTTCCTTGTTGCTTACTGAGTGACAGAGAGAACTAGATGATAATTTGAAGTTTCCACAGAATAAAAACTTTGTCAAAATCAACTGGATTTGATCTAGCAATTATTTAAATACGCAATGCCAAATAAGTAATTTCATCATCTCTCACTGTTGGTTTAATCACTAAATGTACAAATTGTAACTGAGCACACCCTAGACAACTGATACAAAACATGCAAAAAAATGAATGCATGGTTTTCTATACCTTGTTCTCTTTCCTTTTCTTTTTTTGTGATTTCTCCCCCGCCCCGTTCAATGCTATGGCCTCCTGTGGAACATGTTCATACAGCTAAATACTTGCAAATATATTTCAAGTCTCAGTTTTGTCACTGAGTTTACTAATGCTTAAACACTAGTATTTTTCTAGGTCAGAATCACCGACTTTTCTCTCAGCCCCTTCTTAGCAAGTTAGGAAACTACAAATGTTTGGAACTTTAATAATCTGTTGTGCAAAGGCAAAGAAACTTAACTTTCGACTGAAGGATTAACCAGCACTGTTACTTTAAGGAATGCCCTCAAGATTTCACGCTAACGCCTTGTGTTGTGTATGTTCAACACACTTCATGCACCTTCCTCATACCAGCAGCCATCTTTATGTTCTCAATCATTTTCTAGTCAGTACAATCTACTTGGGCACCATGAATAATGCACCCACCACCACCACACACACATACTGTTTTCTCTTGTAGTATTAATCCCCTGGGGCAAACCACCTAATGTTTTATATCTGCACTGAAAACAGCCTCTGAAGAGTGGCCTCTTCTCCTTTAACTTCTTTTTTTTTTTTTTTTTTTTTTTTTTTTTTTATAGCTTCTCATCTGTTCGGCTCAGAATGTCATCTCAGAGGTTCCTTGCCTTTCACAAGTTTCAGATATGTTCCTTGGCTGGGTACTCAAAAAACATTTTTCTCAGTAATTTTCTTTTTAATTACATATGTAGTACCTGTACAGAGGCTGTAGTTAATAAATACACTCACATTATTTATTATTATTATTAATTATTATATATTATTACCTAATTACAACATTTCTCCTTTCCTTTTCATTTCTTCAACTCTCTCATATACCCCTTCTCACCCCTTTCCAAATAATGGCTTCTTTTATTTACTAAGTGTTATTGTATGCATATATGAATATAACATGGTGGGTCTCTATAATGCCACCTGTATATATGTTTTGAGGGCTGATATTTTGTCATTGGACAACCAGTCAGTGTGTTCATCACTGGGGAAGGCCTCTCCCCCTTCAGCATTTACTCAGTTGCCTGCGATTCTGTGTGTAGGACTGAATCCTCATGAGCTTTTCTCCAACAAGTTTGGCTTGTTCATTGGTGTCATTCTTTTTTTTAGCTCACATACAGTTACCCATACAGGTATAAGGTAAGTCCTTATTGCAGAAGACACCAAACATTTCAGAAACAAGGCCCAGAGACCTATGAGTTGGCTTACTTGAATGTCCCCTCCCTGAAAATTACTTTTTTTGGTATCAGAAGGCACTGGGAAACTTCCAAAGAAGGAAGGTGACCAATTAATCCTATCCAGCTACGATAACTATGAACCACATCAACAACAGAATGGCATCTCTAAGATGCTGTAGAGCTTGTGGTAACCAACAACTCTCTAATGGTACTTAAAACCTTCTTAACAAGAAGGATTAACATGTCTGGTACTGGAAACCTTGCTAACTACCTAGTGTTAGTTAGCAAAGTCACTGTTATTGGAGAAGAATCTACAACCACCAATTTACTATGTTTTGTTACTAGGCTGTGGTAGTGTGGTGATGTGAATAGGTTTGGTCCCCATAGACTTGTGGGTTTGAATGTTTGGCCCATATAGAATGACACTATTAGGAGATGTAGCCTTGTTGGAGTAGCTGTGGCATGGTAGGAGAAAATGGGTCACTGTAGGGGCAGATTTTGAGGTCTCCTATGCTGAGATTATGCGCAATGTGTCATGCAGGCCCCTTTTGTTCCCTGTGAATCAAGTTATAGAACTCTCAGCTTCTCCAGCACCAAGTCGGCCTGGACACTTCACTTCTTCCCTCCGTCATGATAATGGGCTAAACCTCAGAAACTGTGAGCCAGCCCCCAGATGAATGTTTTCCTTTATAAGAGTGACTTTGGTTATGGTATCGCGTCACAGCAATAAAATCCTAACTAAGACAGGTGGTTTAAATAAGAATAGCCTCCATAAGCTCATAGGGAGTGACATAATTTGATGTGAGGCCTTGCTGGAGTAGGCATGGTTTGTGCGAGGAAGTATGTTACTGTGGTTTTGGGATTTCAGAAGCTCATGCCAGGCCCAGTGTCTCTCTCTATCCCTAATGACTGGTAATCACGATGTTGAACTCTTGGCAGTGATGATATAATAGATTAAACTTCTGAACCTGTAAGCCAGCCCGCTTAAATGTCTTCCTTATAAGATTTGTCATGGGCTGGGCAGTGGTGGCAGAATCCTTTTATCCCAGCACTCAAGAGACAGAAGCTGGCTGTTTTCTGAGTTCCAGGCCAGCCTAGTATTCAGAATGAGTCCTAGGATAGCCAGGGTTATACAGGGAAGCCTTGTCTCAAAAAACCAAAACAAACAAAAGGAATTCCCATAGTCATGGTGTCTCTTCACAGCAGTAGAAACCCCAACAAAGACTTAGGCTATGTTTGCATAATCCCTAACAACAACCTATAATCATTTGTTCTTATAAATATAGACAAATGCAGTCTTCATTGCCAAACCACTTTTCAGAAGTTCATACATGGCCATACATGCATTGCAGATCATCAGTTCTTCCAATTCTCTCACATTATCATTTGTTCCTTCTGTGACTTTCACCTGCCTACCTTTTTTTGTTGTTGTTGTTGTTGTTCACTAGTCCTTAACTATCATACACACTTGAAGACCATCTAATCTCTTTTTCCCAGAGACTTTGTCTCCATTCAACTTTAAGCACTTTGTGAGCCAGATATGATTCACTTATCATTACATTATCAAAATACATCATGATAATTTATCAGCAATATTTAGGACTATTATATTAACACAAAGTAATATTAAGACTCAATGTTTGCCTTAGAAAATGAATCCTGAATTACAGTGGTCAATTACAATAAGTAGAGTTAAAAAATCTCAGACAGCTGAATAAAATTATGGACTGTGAGTTCTCAAAACTATGAAGCCAATGACTTGTTATGATCTTAAATTGTTTGTTGAAACTTACATTCTGAATGATGTACCTTAGATTCATATTTTGTAATCTCACACAGTTGTCTCTATGAAGGAATTATACATGTTAGAAGATGGATTTCCAAATCAGCAGGTGAGTTTTCATATGTTCAGCTATAATTATTGAATTATAGAGGCAGCCTCACATTTTACGAGAGCAATTGGCAAAATAGTTAATGGCACTGACATCAAGAAAAGGTAAATTGTTTAATCGAGAGCAAGTGAAACAAAGACTAAATCTCTATTCAGAAATGCAGCCCAAATATACCTTTCTTTAAAGTGCTGTACTACTACTACAACCCCATGGACCATGGACATGCTGAAGACTGGAGTTGGGGTTAGGGGAGGAAAGGTAAGTGGCGGGGCGGGGGTGGGGAGAGGTGGTGTAAAAAAACAAAATACTGAGGAGATCTTACTTACCCCCTGACTTCACACTCAGATAAACTTGCAAATGCAATTGGTTTATTCTGTATAAATAAGCAAGAATTCTGGAAGAAGCTAAATATCTTCATAAAACAAAACATTATGATACCAGAAACCCTTAGGAATAGCACTAATGCTTTTAAATGAAGGTTTTATTTGTCTCTGAGCTGCAAAAAGGAGTCACTAATGAGATGTCATTTAAATTCTAACACCTGTTTAATGGCAGTTTTTCTCTATCCCCAAAGAGTAGCTGTTTATGAATGTTTGCAGCTTTCCAAGTGTATCTACAAGAATTGTTTTTCATAAACAATGTATGCTTCTTCCTCCCGTGAACTAGCTGCATTACAATGTATGATGAAAATGGTGGGCTGTGGCATTTTTTGTATTAGCTGGTTTCTAAGGTAGTATTCTTTTCGAACTGAAAGTTAGAAGTTAAAATGTTGTAATTCCTATAGTAAATATTTATCAGAAACATTACACTTAATAGATATGAGTGTACAGTGGTATAAGACAAATATGATTTGCCATTGTACTCTTTGTCCTTAATAAGATGTAAAGTACCGTGGTGAGAAATGTCCCCCCTACATATTTCCTGCCATGAGAACACAGTGTATTCATAAACAAACATGCTGAGGACAACACAGTGTATTTATAAACAAACACGCATGCACATAGCTTTCAAGGAGTTGCAGAAATGAAATGCTTCTTGACGTTTTTTTCCCCTCTAACAAGTCAATAACTAAAATATCAGAATGAGACTATATCATCTTTTTCTGTTATTTGTATCAGTTTGTCATATAAATAACTAATAATTTTTTAAAGGGAGCCCAGAATAATTGCTGAAATGTTCCTGTATGGTTTCTCTAGAAAGCAAAGCAATCAGAAGGAATAACAGATATTTTATGGCAAAATATGTAAAAAAATATTTACTATTCAGTCTGCCTACCAGTGATGTCATTTCTTACCTGTCATGGGGGCATGGCCCTGTCCAGGGCAGTATAAAAGGGCAAACCACCCACGCGGCCCTCTCTCTACGCAGCCCTCTCTCTACTCCCTTTTACTCTCCTCTCCCTCTCTCTCCCTCTCTCTCTCTCTCTCTCTCTCTCTCTCTCTCTCTCTCTCTCTCTCTCTCTCTCCCTCTCTCTCTCTCTCTCTCTCTCTCTCATCCCTTTTCTCTCCCCCTCTCTCTTACCCCTCCATCTCTCCTCCCTCCCCCTCTGGGTTAACCCTCCCCCTTTCCTTCTCTCCCCATGCTCATTTGATAAACCTCATATAACATTAAAAACAATTTTTCCTACAAAGTTTATTTTTCTTGGTGGTCTCGCTATTTTGTACAGGCCACTTACATGAATAATGTCCATTCATGAAGCCTCTTATAAGTCAGAATGAAAAAATACATAAATGTGTTCAAATTATTTACCTCAATCTTGAGATATTCAAGTGCAAATTTTTTGCAGAAGCATTTTTTATGAAAATAAGAATATGAAATCTCAAAGTTTATAGCTCCTAGGAAGGCTAAGGTACCCTTGTTTTAAGAATGTGCATCTTGTGCCTGACAAGAACATAATTTTGTTTCCTTCACAAGCTAGATATGTGACAAAGCAACCCTTGTTTGTGAGAAAAGCAAAGCTGTGTCAGCGGGGAAAGGTAAGGCTGGCCCTGTGGAAGAAATAGTCAGAGCTTGCGATTTAAGCTGAGTTCACCAGGCTTACTGAAATGAGAATAGCTAAGTCATGAAATGTTCCAGGTGTGGACATGGACAGTTCCATAAAACTGAGAGTTGCTTGTTAATGGAAGAAAGAAATCTGCCCCAGATCCGATTGGATTTTCTAGTAAGCTGAAAACTACATAAATTTCTTGTTCACAATCATAATCTCTTAGAATTCTTAGTGCCTCTCCCCTTTGAAGATTCTGCCTTCTTTGAGGTTCTAGCAATTTTAGGTATCTCTTGAATGAGCAGAACAGTTGCATCTCTCTCTCTCTCTCTCTCTCTCTCTCTCTCTCTCTCTCTCTCTCTCT
>OU015743.1:101812288-101945708 GCA_907169655.1 Acomys percivali | reverse complement strand
TATTATTATTATTATTATTATTATTATTATTATTATTATTATTATTATTATTATTAATGTCTGCCCTACTAAGCACCTCAGTTCTCTATTGAAATTATAATCAGCCTTGTTTCTCAGTTCTAAACAATCCATATGGAATTCCAATTGGAAAATTTACCACAATCCCCAAAGACCACAAGAACCAGAGAAGTTAGAAAGTTGTTCATTGGGATTCTTGCTAAATGCTGCTCCTGTTTGTAGTTACAGTAGCAGTTTTTGTAACTTATCAAAGGAGAAATTTGGTGTTTCTTATGCAGGGCTGTAACTCTCTGGGACTTACAGGAGCTTTTGGTAAAGAGAAAGGTGGAGAGCAGCAAGGCAAGAGTGTTCGTAGACTAGACAGCATATTAGGCCAGCAGCCTCTTAGCAGGGAGGGAGCCACCATGCACAAGATTCTCACACATTCATCCAGATAGCCTGGAGTACCTGCTCAGGAGAGAATGCTTTTAAGGCATCTTAGGTTAGATATGACACTTGTCAAGGGAAAAATAAGAAATTGTTCCAGATGGTTGAGATTGTGAGCAGGAGGTGAGGAGGTTAGAGGAGGCAATGTCTGGAGAGAGGAGGGAAGTAGTGAAAATCCTCAGGGACTTGGACAGGTAACATGAAACCTCATCTGAATGACAATGAAGTCCCCAGAATGAAAGTCAAGAAATTAGAAATGCTGGGTTCTTTATCATGCAAAACCAACCTTTTAGAAATATCCTTCGCAACTAGTTAGAAGTTGTTCACAGGGTGGACGCTGGCAATAAAATAAAGTGTTTAAAGGGAGAAGGGATCCAGGCCTGATACATAAACCTAAGCTTTTAGGACCTCCTTTTGCCTGGTTATAACTCTCTGCTGCTAAATGCACTAACAGTTCCCTCTGCTGTCTACTAGCAAGATGTTGGTAGAGCAGACAGCATTGCTTGATTCATTGCTAAGCACTTCACATATCCAAGAGGGCACTGCAATAAAGCACAGGGTTTTCAGGACCCACTCTGCAGATGTGGAAGCATGACAAAGCTTCAATATATTGGTTTTTGAAAAACCAAAATATACAGTATCAAAAAATATGTAGTTCCATCTAAGCTTAATTTCTTTATCTGCTAGAACAAAAATGGCTTTGTGTACTTCTGAGCCCACAATGCATTTAAAAGTGAAAAGGTATGAAGGGTACATGGTTCAACTTCAACAGCCTACCTTTTTACATAACCCATTTTAATGTCTTGGAAGAGCACACTGTTATAGGACGTCAGCTACATTTTGTTTGTTTCTTTGTTTATACAAATCTCTACTATGATATATTTATCTGCACTGTGAAGTTTTTGCTAGGATAGAATAATTCTGAGGTTCAAAATTACTTCTTTAATTTTTTTAACTCACTCACGTAGCCCCAGCATATTAATAATCTTCATTATAAGGATAGGGTAGTATTCAAAATGGAATACACTCCCACTCTTGTTGAATTTATATTCCAGTTATAAAGAAAGTATGTACACTACGTCAGCCCATGATAAACGTTATGGCATTAGAAGTTGTTGCGTACACGGAGCAAAGGTTCTTATATCCACAGACATCCAGAGAAACCAGAAAATACCTGTTCTTCCATTCAGAAGGCTAGGAATCAAAGGCTGATTATCAGCCTGGTGATCTGTGGTAGAAATCTCAATCCAGGTTGTTGAAGTCAATCTGAACCGACTTTTCATTGTTACCTCTTTGAGGTTCATTTGCCTGCCTCATACCACCAGAGACACCCTCAAGAAGGCATTACTATCATCATCCTTTGGGTGTAATCATTCATAGCTACAGTGGATATTCTAAGTGTGTGATAGTTATTGATGATTCTGCATGTCTGTTGATGCCTTTTCCTTTTGAAGGAATATGAAGACAAGTTCTCTTACAGTGAGTCCATGTATGATCATATTTGTGGTACACACCAGAGCTTGTCTGAGAGTGAAATAAGTGAGCAGGTGTCATGGAGAGAGAATCTGTAAAGCCAGGGTTGTTTCAGGTTTCATGGGAGCACATAGTAAATCAGTCATAAGGAGGAACTTGGCCAGAAATATTTAAAGAATATAAAAGAAGTAATATCAGTAGCATAGGTACTGCTGTGCAAAAATAATCGCGATAGGACTAAATATCTGAATGAGAAGAGAGCAGTGGTGGACAGAATGTAGTTTTCATTCACAAAGCTACTTAGAATCAGTTGACAAGCTTGTCTTGTTGGAAACAAGATGCCAAGTAGAGAGGGGGCAGCCAGTCTCAATTTGACATAGATCTTTGTGGCGTCTGTAGCCTTCACCTGCAGGAAGATAGTTGTCTCCAGTGATGAGGCAGGTACACTATTTGTTCTAGGTAGCCAGTGACTCCATGGTGGCTAACAGGAAAGATAATCTCGGATGGGGTTGGAGCTTGAGGTGTCAGGAAATGATTCAGACTCTAGAATGCTGAGTGAGAATGAGTTACAGGGCTCGCAGCTTATTCGACTCCTCTACCAGGATTCAGAAAGCACCCTGAAATTTGGATTTCTGCATGGTGGGAAAAAGATCATTTCAGATCCCTAAGAAGCCTAAGACAAATTTCACCTGTGGTTGCTCCCAGCACGTCTTGCCTGCACCCTACACACCCTACCCTGAACCTCTTCAACCCAGAGGCTGGGCTGCACCTGCCCTGCCCATCTTTTGATTTCTATATAACTTAAAGTTATTGGCTATGTAGTCTCTTGGTTCTCACTTGTTCTTTTGGTCTCTCAGCTTGGCTCATGACTCTTTTCTTGGTCTGTGTGTACTCATCTCTCTTCTCTTCCTCTCTCACTGTCTCCCTCTGTCCCACCTTCCTCTCATGGCCTAGTCTGTTCTGCTGGACATGCTTAGTCTGGACTCTTCATGGTATCTCTCGCTGTTCTCTTCTTCATAGCTACAATAAAACACTTCTTTTCAACCATACCTGGGAGTGGTCATATTCATTCATTTTACAGGACAAAATGGATTAAAGTTTTCAAATAAGTGTAAATAAAATAACGGATGGTCAATTGGTTATTTATTTATTTTTTACATTACTAGACATGTTTAGCATCTATTGCTAAACTAATCATACCTACTTTGTATATAATATAAATACTTTACCTGGTATATTATTTTGAAATAGGGTATTTCTGTGTAGCCCAGTCTGGCATGGAACTCTTTGCAGTCCAGACTGGCCTCAAAAGTGATCATTTCTTTGTCTCAGACTCATAAGTTCTATAATTACAAGTATGGAAACCATATCTGTTATTAATGTTTTAAGCTTTAAAATCCTCTTTCAGTGAACACACTGACCTTAAGTGATATGTTTTCCAGCTTTTATCTTTTATCTTTTCTAAAACTATAATGCTATTGTGTAGGCACAAAGATGATGATTCATGGAAGAGAGATAAGGGTAAAATCTGAACTAATTTTCTGGAATATTTTGATGCCTGCATTTGAATACTCTTTGTAGTTAAAACCACACTGATCTGACATTGAAAAGCATTTAATGGCTATGCTTAAACTGGGAAGGGTGGCATATGCCTTTGGTCACAGCAGTCTGGAAATTGAAGCTCTCAAATCTCCCAAATGAGTTGAAGGCCAACTTGACCTACAAACTGAATTCCAGACTAGCTAGAGTTGTATAGTGAGACTCTGTCTCAATAAATCAGTAAAATAAATTACTGATTAATAATTTTTAAAAGCTTCCTTCAGCAATGGAATTAAATACCCTTTTCTTTTCAGAAATATCATAGATTTGTTTGCTACTTTAGATAGAAAGGGAGTATAAAAACTTTGCTTTAGCCCTTTTATAGAAATGACTGTAATTCAAACCATTTTTACTAGAATATTTTAAAATGATACATTATTTTTTGTCCCAAATTGTAATTATAATTACTACAACAGGAAAATCACTCACATTTGTATTAGTTGCTTTTCTAGTGCTCATATAAAATACCATGACCAAGGTGACTTGTAAAAGAAAGCATTTAATTGGGTTTACCGTCTTTGACATGTAGAGTCCATGATGGTGGAGCTAAGACACGGAGGCTAGGACAACTGTGAACTCACAATCCAAACTGTAAGCAGGACACAGACAGCCAATGGGGGAATGTGCGTGTCTTTTGGCATGTCAAAGCTCTCCACAGTGAAAGAGCTCTTCCAGCAAGGACAAAATTCCTAATCCCTCTCAGAGACTTATACCATCAGAGACCCAAGGCTTCAAAAGTCATTGTTCTAAGATCTTTATTTTATGTCTAAAATATATTTATGAGTCATATAACCGAGGAAATATAAGTACCTATTCTGAATTTATGCGTCACTCTCTTTGGAGTCCAATCATAGTACTCACAGGGATACTATGAAAGAACCTGAAAGCCAAGATTTTGTATTGTGAATCATCTCAGCTCAACTCTAATTGCTGGTCTAAAGCCTGTAAAACTGCAGACTGGCTTACATATACCATTAGTGCTATGTGGTTCCTGTAGCTCAGGGTACAGTAATAGTTGCTTTGTGTTATTGTAAGAACTAAATTCCTTTGTGCTTCTGTTAACTAATTTACTGGTATCTTGTGACTACATACTCACTTTCCTGAGTGTGGAGAAAAAGACTGAGAAAGAGTCATCAGGTTGACCCTTAAGCAATATGATACAAGTAACAGAGAGACACAAATAAAAATGCAAACAAATTCATAAATTAAAGCATGTGCTTTATGGAGTCATGGAGTCATGAAGTGAAATGTGGAAATTCACAATTTTAGATTTCTTTTATTTTCTGGTTAGAGGGGTGGTGTCTGTTCTTTTCCTCTTTGTTCATAGGGTATTAAATATTGAGGCCTATTAATAATTCTAATTGAGTAACTAGATGAATTTTAAAAAGGCTATAGCTATCTTTAGGAATAGCTACCTAAAATAATGAAAAAAACAAGTTATAATTGTCAAGATGTGAAATCTTGATCAATTTCCACATGGAAGCAAAGTGCTTTCTGGGTAGAGAAGGCCATGACCAAAAATCTAGGAGGAAGGATGTTCATCTCTATTAAGGCATTTATGGAAAATGGATTTTAGAATATGAACCCATTATTACAGTAGAATATGTTAAGAATTTACAGTTTACATAAAAGGATCCAGGCCAGAAAATGAGGAAGGGGAAAAGTTGCTCTCAATAGTTTCTTCAAAATTAGGCCACATGGGGGAGTTACACTGTCCTCTGAAAGCCCACTCATCGCAATGACAAGATATGCTCTTCTGCTCCTCAAATATGAGCTCAAAGATCAGATAAAAAGAAGGAAAAGAGTTACAGAACTTGGGGAATCAAGCATAATGAGCATAATAAGAAGCATAGTTTAAATAATCAGTGATATGGAATAAAACTCAAGTGCCATACATTTTTCTATAGGGTAGAATGTTTTTGAAGATAATGATTAAATGCTACTGATAAATGCACAGTCAGCTATCAACAGGAGCAGTGCAGCACAACTTTGACCTCCTATATACGTATGTGTATATGTGTCTGTCTGTCTGTCTGACTGTCTGTGTATTGACAAGTTGTTCATTCATACTTATTAGTTGCATATATTCTTTCTCTGAAACGTAAATTTTATATTCCTATGTTTAATGTGCATTTAGCTTCTTTATCATTTTATGGCAAACTCACAGTATCCTATCTGCAGTGTGCTCCAAAATACAAGGGAAATGCTAAAAGCAGAGACCTGTGATTGATTGTACATTTAAATAAACGCACTACAGATTGAGACAAATGTGCTGAGCGTGTGTGTTTCAATCACTGTATCGTCACACAATTGAATAAACACACATGTACAATACAATGCTTAATTGAGTGCAGCAAGAACATTTATTTTAGTGATTGCATCATTGCATATGCAGGCAAATGCACTGGTTTTACTTTAGTAAAGCTGAAGTTCTGAATGTTTTCTTGTAAGTTTCAAGTCTTTCACTGACTTTGATAGATCATGACTGCCCACATATTCTAAGTCACTGAAATGAAATGTGTTTTATTTCACAAGATGGATCTTGTGCATTTATAGAATTTTGAAAAGAAATATGAACATTAGTGTTTTTAGGAGAAATAAAAACAAAGCCTAAACATTTCTTGTTTATAAAATATCTCTTTGGTGTCAATGAGGATGAAACAGGCTATTTCCTATTTTTTATGTGCAGCTTTTTGTGGCTCTCTTATATAGAAAGTGTACTTCCAACTTTCTAGACATAAAGCGCTCTGTTCATTTTGCGTTAGGACTATTTGCATAGCTCCCATCGAACTTAGTGTCACCTCCTGCATGTACATCTCAGAGCCAAATCTGGGCTATTAGTGCTAAAGACCCAAATGGAGCTTGCTAGATTCCTTCCTGCTTCATGCTCTATTTCCATAGATGCTGTTTCTCGGAATTGCTGCCATAAACAGATTTTAGTGTCATTTCTATTAGTAGCATCTCGAATGAGAGATGAAAGAAAACAAAAGCTAAATAGCAGCATTTGCCTTACTGTGTCCACTTTCTAACAGCTGTTCATTTTCCACTCGTGATGGATGAGTGGGGACGGATGTTTAGAAGTAGCTACCCCAAAGCAAGGTGCTCAAATATCAAATTTTAGTATATAAACATTTCCTTAAATATACTGACTTGATTTTAATTGTTCTTAATACATTATTTGAAAAAAAGAATCTTTGCTGCACTTATATTTGGAGATGTTATCATATAAATATTTCTAACATGAAAATATTCCAATTTTAACTCATGAGCTTTTTACTGTGAGTTATGACAATTTAATTTTAAACAGTTACTTTGAAAGAAATTATATTTGTTAAATAAGCTTAGAAAATATATGTGCTAATAATATGAACTATTTTGATGACATGTTATTTCTATGTGTGGCACTTGTAGTTGCACTGATCACATTAACCGTTTAGGGTTTGTATCCACCCCCCCACCCCCCCCAATATATTATAGGTGAAGAAACAGAATCTAAAGTCTAATTTTTTTCAGTTACATGTTTTTTGATGTTGTTGCTGTTTTGGTTTGGTTTGGTTTTTTCATGACAAGGTTTCTCATGTAGTCCTGGCTGTCCTGGACTCACTTTGTAGACCAAGCTGGCCTCAAATTCACAGAGATCTGCCTGCCTCTACTTCTTAAGTGCTGGGATTAAAGGCATGCACCACCACTGTAAGCTTTGAACTCACAGGTGCAGTGCATTCATTAAATCCCATTGAAAGCAAACCTGTTTTACTTTAAACAGGTTGATATAGAACATTTTTGCATCTAAGCCTCTTTAACATCCCACACAAAGCACTTAAGGATATTCTAAATAATGAATTCAAAAAGAAATTATACTTCATTTATATAATTTTACATAATATAAATGTTATAGAATATAAAATATGAGAATTTATATTTTGTTTAATAATGCCTATGTATGCCCAAATGTGGAGCAAAATGAATTCTTAATTGTAATCAGTTTTGCAAAATAACAGGTCACGTTGATGTCAAATCAGTCAGGAGGATTGCTTGATGATTCCTTTTGGAAATACTTACTTGAATGTTTACCGTATCATAGCAGATCAGTGCTCTGGTGCTCCAACAGAACTGAGAACTGAAATGGAGAAGTTAGGCATCCAGGCCTGTGTGCTGGGGTTTATTCCTGTGCCCACTGGATTCTGATTACAGTCTTGTTTTTCCCTACAAATATTTTGGTTATATTTCTCTCGATAATGCTTCTTGTATTTTATGGGTTTCTTTTGTTAACTACATTTGCATTATAGTAGAGGTTTTGTTTGTAAATTTCACATATATTACCCTTTTCCCAGAATAGCTATAGCTCAAAGAATTTGAGTGAAAAATTTCATGGCAAAATGACACATCCCTGTGCTTTTCTTAATAATTAGTAAAAAAAAAAAATCTGAACTGTTCTTTTAAGTATGTGTGTGAACATTTTGCCTGCTTATATATCTGTGTATCACATGCTGGATGCCTGGTGACAGTGGGGCCCAGAATATGCAGTTACAGAGGGATGAGAGCTGCTTTGCAGGTGCTACTGATCAAACTGGAGTTCTCAGGAAGAGCAGTCAGTGCTCATCAACCCTGCAGCATCTCTCCAGCCTTGAAGCTTTTGGTCTTATAGTATATATATATATATATATATATATATATATATATATATATATATATGTATATTATTGTTGAAGAAACAATTCATGTAATAAAAATGCTGTTTTTGCCCATTTTATATCAACTGGATAAAGGAAATCAGTAGAGCATACCCCATTAATTAGTGATCATTACACCTCTGTTCTCTGTGATCTGATATAAGGCTCTTGAGCCAAGACATAAACATGGGATCTGAAAGTTTAACAACGACATTAGACATTGGCTTGATTGTTCTGAGGTGTTTTTATTCCCATGCAATCCATCTCTGCTTAGCTTCTATTTAAGATGTTGGTGAGGTGATGAAAGCCTAAAAGTAAATAGGTGCTTCAGTAAATGCAAACAAAGGGGTGCTTTCCTAGCAAAGAATTAGGGAAAATCAGTGGTTCCTCTGCAGTTAATCCCTGGGCAGTTAAAACTGTGAATTTTCTTCCTGCCCATGTACACAGATGGGCTGTCACAGAGGATGGCAGATGAGTGTGTGTTGCAGGATTAATGAGTATTATCATGTTAATGGCTACTTAGGTGAGGACTGAGAAAGTCACAAATGGATGGAACTACTGGAGGTTACTGTTTGAGCTCATGCTAGTCTTCCTTTTCCTAATTATTACCTTACGTTATTTAACATTTTCAGTCCTTCATATGATCCACAAACTACTGCCTTCTGCAGTGTGCAGGCATCTATAGATCGGTCATCGTGTACTCTGTCCTGTAATATACAAACTGTAGGCAGCCCTGCCTGGTGTGTTCTTCCATTATTCTTTGGGCATTTAGCTTCTTCATAATCCAGAGTCTACTTGGCCACAATCACCTTTGAAATCTGACATATTGATCAAGAGTTCAGCCTTAGTAACTGCAGCACATATATCAAGCGTTTCTTGATTGTGTCAGGTCACACTTGATAGCGGGACAAGCTTAAAACCATCTGCAGTCCTCATGAGTGCGCTCTCTTTACCACCCCTGCCTTGGAAGTGTATTGTTTGTTACATCTACAGCAACATTGCGCAGAATTATGTTCAGAATCTCTGTGTACGTTAGATGTGATGGAGATAATCACCAAAGAGATAGAAACGGGAGCCACATCAATAGTCTATAATGGCTTGTGTTTTAAAATTAAGACAAAAATCAATAAGTACTAATGTTGGACTTGTAGCCCTTTCGAAATGTCTAAAAATGGCTGAGTGTTTCCCTTAGAGCATAACTAAACAACCTTCCCTATCAACAACCATTTTAACACAATGAAATAGTTTTAAACATACACACACACATATATATATACATATATATATATATATATACATATAATTACAAGAAATAATTCCCCCCAAAACATAGATATCCTTCAGTCACCGCTATGACACTCAGATGAGAAGCATGTGATAAGAGGAAGATATTTCTCAATTGTTGAGCTCATTTAAAATTTTGATTGCTTGTCAATAGGTGACACCTATAAATAGATGGTCGACTCCTTGTGCCAGAGAGTGAGTTTCTAGCGTGCCTCCTTTTAAATCTGGTACACCATGTGCATGACAAACCTATAAATCAAAGCAACAGCTTTCCAGTGGTGTACTCAATATCAAGTACGAGCATGCAGTGGAGGGAGCGGCATTTCTTCTCAGTGAATTACTCCATGTCCCGAAGAAAGGGAAGAGAGAGGCTAGAAGGAAGATTTAGAAAAGAGAGGCAGAAGAAGAGAAACTAGGGCTGTGGCCCAGGGCATAGAAAACCTTCTTCTATCTTTTGCAGAAAAGTGATGGCTTAAGGGTTCACTCCAAATATAAACAATGTTATTGGATACTCACACATTGTTTTTATTTAATAATTATTTTTTATTTCCATTGACTATAAATAAAATCAAAATATCAAGACAATCAAATGCTAAAACTTTAGCACTCTGACTTATTGAATTTAGTAGTCATTTGTCTACTTTGTCATTGGATTCGCATCATGTATCTGAACCACGAATATGATGATGGTTGAGACATAAAACTTTGACTCTCATTTGAAAAACTCATGCTTATACTTGCGTTCTTGTCTTTCTCAGTGTGCTTGTATTTCTAGTAACCCTTGTGCTCAAATGTATGTTAAAATGCCTTCTTAGTAAACTCTCAGTCAGCCTCATGTTGGCCAGTCCAGACTTAGAGCTCTTTTTCTTCTTGAAGTTGTGGCTTACACACCAATGCTGATGACAAACCAATACATACATTTTAAGACTACAGCATGTCATTCAAATTGTTTCCAGTTTTTAAAAATGTTTGATGTCAAAATATGTTTTTATTGATGAAAAATTGCCTAATTGTGCCACTGTTACCTTTATTGCTTTTTCAAATTTATTTACATTTTATTGTTTTTTTTCTATTGCTCCATCCTTTCTTAAACATGACTAGGTTTACATAACTAACAGAAGATGTTTGTGTGGACCAAGTTCATGAACACCTTCATGCCTCTACACAAGTAAATCAATCTGTAAATTCTTTAGTAGTAAATGAAAACAATAACAAATTAGTGATATAACTCCTCAAAACTGTGTGATGAATCATATTCAAGTAGTGCTGAGTGAGTGCCAATTTTAGAAACATGCTTTTGTGAATGAACATTGGGAAGTACATAAAAATAATATTTGAGATGTATATATAATTTTGTAAAACTCAAAATCTAGTAAAAAATCAAAGAGAATAAAAAATCATAATAAAAAATGATTAATGCTTATTGCTTCCTTTTGTCATAGTTTCCAATTTAACCTATATTTATTAAATAAATGCTCGACTAAATCATGAATATGATGAAAATAAACAGACAATAATAGACAAAGTCACTCTTAAAAGTTCCATTTGAGACATTCATTATTAATTTTTATCAAAATTCCATAGAAAAACTTTTTTGGCCCAGCTTTGTGTCTTTAATACAATCCCAGGTATTCATAGGATTGTAACACAAGTTTTATATTATTTTTATATTCAATAATTTAGTCAATTTGAAAAGATTGCATACTCCTCTGATGTACACATAAATGTATGGCCTATAGATGTGATGTTTTGCACGTGTGGAATAAAGAACATAAAGTATGCTTTGCTTTTTCTCACATTGTCTTAAGCATTTCAGATGCTTTTCAGTCTCAGTTAAAACCTTCATGGTAGATTTTACGTCTTCTTCTTCTTTTTCTCACGTTTTTGTATTTTAAGAAATATACTCTAATCACACTTGATTACTGCTCATCCACTGAGCTGTCTCCTCAGTCCAAAATCATTATATGTGAGATATAATTTATAATGATCACATACATATTTTTAATTTTAAAAAATAATTCTTTGAGAATTTCATACAATGTGGTTCATCTTACTTATCCTCACCTGCAACTCCTTCCAGTTCCAGTTTCCTGTCCACCCATCTTCATAACCTATCTACTTTCATATTGAGATTTATATGGATCAAGCAAAATTTGTGATACTTATTATATTTATTTATTTATTGGTGATTGATGTTATTATTATTATTGTTATTACTATTATTATTATTGTTGTTGTTGTTTTGCTTTTACGTATTGACTTATATCATTACAAAATATGTGGGCTTCTCCTGGAGCATGGTTGACTTACCAGGGGCAACCCTCTTAAAAAAAAAAGTTGACTCTTCCCGACCCCTCAGTCATTATCCATTGACAATAACCTGTGCTTATGGTCGGACTTCTGCCAGCCTTTTGCTGTCCATGGCAGGAGTTTTCTTGGTTTGATCTTAAACAGCTCTGTGCGGCTACTGTGCTGTGCCCTTCTAGTCATCTAACAGCTTGGCTGCCAGTCTTCCTTCCATATTTTCCGCACTGGTTCCTGGGCCTTGAAAGGAGGGCCTGTAAACCAGACCACAGTGATTTGAATGAGTAACCTCCCATATTCTTGATAATAAAAATGAGAAAAATAAGTTTAAAAGCAGTTGGAGCATCACCCTCTAACAGGACAACAAAACCACAGTGGCCCACAAGCCAGCAAATAAAAAGCCTAGTGCTGGGGATGAGGTTACTTATTTTGGTGTTGACAGCTGCAGTGATTTGAATGAAAATGGCCCCTATAGACTTATATATTTGAATGCTTGCTCCTCAGTTTGGAAAGCATTAGGCAGTTTGGGTTTGTTGGAGGAAACGTGTCAATGACTCTGATGATGGGCTTTGAAGTTTCAAGATCTGGTACTCCATTTCTAATGAACTATTTTTGCCTGTGGTTATTGTTTCAAAATGTGAGCTCTCAGCTATGGCTCTAGCACTATGCCTCCCCACCTTCTCACCTGCTGCCATGTTCCCACTGTGATGGTCATACACTCTTCCTCTGAAACTGTAGACCCCTGATAATCTTTCTTCTTTAAGTTGACTTGTTCATCGTTATCATCACACCAAAAGAAAATGTACTAATTAATGCATCTGCCACTGAGACCACTTAGATGCCAAACATTATAAGCTATTGCCAATGCTGTTGGTTAGCTTTGAGAATTGATAGTAAGATACTATTGTTGAAAGCATACGAATTTGAGTCACAGAATATGAAAATGTGAGATTGGATATAATATATATAGTTATAAGAAATATTATATATGTCTTTATGTTATGAAAATTTATTTCTCAAAGATTAACTTCAAAGCATATAAGCATATCAAGTTACGTAACATTCCTTATGGAGCTGATTCTTTCACACAGAGATATAAGAAACAGAAAGAGCAGGGAGGAAGTCTGCCGTCTATTAAAGAAGAAACCTCATTTGTACAAATTGTATCCATCCAGTCCTAGACTAGGAGAAGCGCGTGTGCTTCCGATTTCTTAAGGGAGTGCTGAAGCAGAAAACAGTCAAAGACATACAGTTCTGGGGTCTTGCTCTAACTCTACCCTGTTCTCTGCTACAGGCAACCTCTGAGGCTCAGCGGAGATCCCTCTACTCTGTAACAGCATTTCCTATTAGGAGAATGAAGGTCTCCGGGTGGCATTTGTGAGCAGATGGAATCCTCAGCCCGCAGATAGTATCTCCTACTTTCATCATCTGAAGCCTGTCACTGCCTCTTGCCAAGGAAAAAGAAGGAAAAGAAAAGCTTACTCTGCAAAAGTTCTGCAAGGGGGGAAAATGTGTGAAATGCAAAGCATTTGAAAGGATGCACCCATTACATATTCTGGAATGAGATATCCTGCAAAAAGATATCCGCGTTCCCTGCCTATACAGGACCCTTGAAACCAACCCGTGCTCTCTCCAGACCTTTCCTAAAGAAGAGTGGAGGCAGCTGGAGGATACACTGTTCTGAAAACATTGTTCTAGGCTCTGTACTGAATACACTAGCCCCATCAGCACTTACTAAGCACAGAGGCTGTTATTGTCACAGTTAACTTTGCTCTGTGCTTGCTGTCCTCATTGGTGAAGTCGGTTATTTGTTAATTTGTCAGAATGTCTGCCTCTGCCCTGAGAAGTTAAAAGGTAACCTGTGAGTTCACATCTTACCCAGGCAGGCCAGGAAGAAAGGTTTGGAAATATTGTGTGAGGTGATACTTGAGACAGCAGATTTGTACTTTAAAGGAACACAACTTCAGCCAACTCATTTCAAGTTAGTGATTCAGTTGCGTTCTATCTCCTCCCCACTTCTGCTGTTCTGATGGATGTCCACCCAGGAACTGTGTCCACAGCTCCCTCCATGGACCATTCGTCAGTGTTGCAATGTCACAGTGTCAGAATCTTGGTATCATCAGTGGTTTCTCTTTGTTTATGAGAGGAGTCTTGTTTTAATTTGTCTGTGTTTTAGATCTAGATACTTTTCTTTAAACCTCTGTGTACCACTTTCCTTCCCTTGAATCTGTTCTTGAGCTATTCAGTGTTACCTTATAGTCATCAGTGATGGCCACTTCACTGGCCTGGCTTCCTGATCTCTGCTAGTTGAGGGTGTGCGATTACCTCTTTAATACTGAGGTTCTTGTGTTCCTTCCAAAAAATAAAAAGAAAAAGAAAACCTTCATTTCCCTACACTCTGTTTTCACTATGGAAAACTTACAGTAGTTTGTATGTATCTATCTTCAGTTTTCAATTTTGTTGTTTGACAACATCTGGGACAAGAGTTGAGTAGTTTCTATGAAAGTCGGCTGCCTTTATTGGTGTGAAAACTTAAGACTGACCTCCATTGTGAGACTGTCTGATGATGACGAACTGTGGACATGCCTCCTGCACTGAGCCTTTCACAGAATACTTTCAAGATTGTCTTCATTTGTTTCTTGTTGAGAAAAGCCGCAGGGAAATGTCAAAGTAGTACTCAATGACATGTTATTCTGTATTAAAGCAAAGGGCAATTTTTAATTTTTTATTGTTAGTACAATTGCCTGTGTGTGTTTTTCTTTATTCTGTCTTTACCTCTTGTAGTTTTATTTCTTCCTCCTGTAAGAACCCCTCTGATGTTAAATCTTTTCTTGCTTTGTGACTTAGAAGGGAAAGATTGCTTATCTGTTAGGAGTTTCTCATCAGCTTTTCCCTAAGCCCTGGGATCTTCCCTCATTTCTTTTGTCCCAACACAGGGATCAGAAAGGGAGTGTCTCTGCAGGAGGTGAGGGAGACGAGAGACAGGGGTGAGATAGGAGAAACCTGAGGAAAAGCATTGAAAGTCTACCAAACTCCAGACTCTTCCCCTCAATTTCCCTCATCTCTAACCCCTGACATGGGGAAGGTTCAATAGTGACCTGCATGTTACCATTTTAGTAATAAGATTATATATATATATATATATATATATATGCTCAATTCATGGTAAATTTATATGTTGCCACAAAGATATGCTTTATTCTTATTGCATTAATAAGCTGTCTCAGCAATTCATTTGAAATAGTTGTCACAATTGAGAACTAACAAAGTTTTAATGGATAATAGTGAATTTTTATACGGACTGGATCTCTTCCATGACAGATTATTATTAGCCTGGAATTCCCAGTGACAAATCAGGTTGTGTGATACTAAGCCACAATCTAATAGCCTTTATGATTTCATGTGTACAACTTTATTATTGTCTTTTTATTGTGTTCATAATCTAGCAATAACGGAGCAGAGATGTGTGGTTTATCAAGGATGACCAGTGGTATATTGCATCTTGTTTAGAGAAAGTCAGTCCTCTTGCCTTATTGAAAATATATAGTTTAACAAGACACTTGCCATCATTTTCTTAACAGGGGTAATAAACAGAACAATTCTGCATAAAAGCTCATATCAGCTTCTTTCATGCCTCTTCTTTCAGAAGGCTGCCTTAGGGTTGAAGCAATTTACTGGTCTGACCCGCATCCTTTCTCTGCAGTCTGCGGTTCTTTTGTTTAACATTAGTATGTGGGCAAACAGCATTCTGAGCTGTGCAGAGCTTATCAGGCTGTGTTCAGTCAACTGGAACCCCATTCTATGTATCTGAGCGGGGCCACATTTAATACTTCACAGTGGGAGCATCTGCAGTTCCCAAAAATGACTTGTTTATCAGATAAGCTCTGTCCTTATTCTGAAAGATGTGGTAGATGGTAGGTCTTCAGTATTATACTTCTTCAATGAAAGTCATGTGTAAAATATGGGAATGCTGAGGGGCAATGAGACCCGCTGACCAAAGCTACAACATGAATTGCTTATGTAACTGCTAGTCCACTCCACTCAGAATCTACTTGCAGTGCATGAGAGTCATCTCTTGGTTTCTCTTTTGAAGTGAACAAGTAAATCTCATGTTATGAAAGTGTTAAACAGAGAGAGGAAAGGCATTTTCACTGTTAGCTTAATGCTGTGGGACTCATTGGTAAACACTGCTAGGTGCCTCAGTGCCATGGTCTGATAAAAGCCGGGAGCCTGAGGGGGCTGATGGAAATATTGATCACCTTGTACCCAGTGGTACCAGGATGCTGGGAAATTAGCAGGATGGACTTGGGAGACATATCTGCATTTAGCCTAAAATAATGCTAAAATACATTGTTAATTCAAAGTGATCTTTCCTTGGAATTGTTATTAGAATTTCATGAAGTTCATGAAATTACTTTGACACATTGAGAAGGTACTAAACACCATTTGTAAAATATAAACTGTAATTCTGAGATTGTATGCTATGGGCATATACTGTTATATGAAACTATTTTGAAAGCACATGTACTTTGCTAGACACATGTATATCTAATACTTAAACTAGTTATTTCTTGTAACTAGAACATTTATTAATATATTTCATTTCACCAGAATTATTTAAATGATTTATTGGAGTGTAATCCCTCAGAATTTATTCTCAAGAGAAGTTCAGTGATTGTAGAACAGTCTGCACCCTGCCTTGAGATCTCTGAAATTCTGAAGCAGCAGTCAAGTGATACTCATGAACGTGAAGCAGGTATGAGCAGTGTCTGCGGAAAGAGGGAGGGTGTTGTCACCCAACAGCGGCTGATTTTAATGGAAGAGTTTCATCCTTCATGCAGTTCACGTTCCCGGGGTTCTTTTATAATTTAGCACATATGTTACTTCTTTTCTCCTACCTATAATTACTCTTTATATTAAAGCATTTCCTCTCTAATTATTTCACTACTAGTAGCCCCCTTCACCTCTCAGCTCTCTGCTAGTTAAATAATTTTAAACATGTCTTTGTTATGAATTGTGAGGTGTTTCCACAAACATTTGATAAAATAATTATTTGGAAGACCACTTTAAATCAATAACTTAAACCTAAGTATTGTCATGTACAATGTAAGGCACCGTGTGGTGCAAGTATCACATATTGTCATGAGATGCACCTTTCTGTCAGCTCATAGACAAGACAAAGTTGATGCAGAGCATGATCAATTGAATATGTGAATCAATATGATTCTAGAAAAGTTATTTATGTGTTTTTGTTTGTTTGTTTACTTCTTCCATATTTTTCTATAAAGTTCTGTGATCTATTTTACATATGGCTATATGCATCCATGTACTATACATAAACAGCCAAGCCTGCTATTGTTTTTTCTTAGCTTCAGTCATCTAAACTTCCCTCTTCATCCTTTCTCTTTTTCATATAGCTTTTTTTGCATGTAAAGCCAGACAAAACAGCAGGTGACAAGGGCAGTCTTGGATATCCCCCCAAGAAGCAGCCATTAAGAAATATATTCAATAGCAGGGCTAGAAGACATTTGTGTGTCTCCCCTAGTCTCACTAATGTGTGTTAGCCAACTGCTCATGCAGAAATTGTAACTGTTAATGAGGGTTAAAAGGAAATTTTAAATTAGGTGTCATCTTTCCACTAAGGTATCTCAACTTTCATATCCTGCCTAATTCTTTCCTTCTTACCTCTTGATCTTAACACAACCTACTTCTAAAATTATAATGATAATATTTTGAAATGAAACCCTTCCACCCTTTCCAGTCCCTGCATGTTTCCCAGGTCTAACATTTCTGATTGCTCACTGTTTTTCCTAACACTGAATATCGCATGTCACACTCCTTGCATGGCTGCAGACTCTGCCCTTTCTCACCTGCTGTTTTGGTTGGCTTTAGATGCAAAGAGAAGAATATAAAAAAGAGATGGGGGGTGGGTGGGGAGAGGGAAGTTTGGAAGACTGAAGCTAAAAAAAAAATGGCAAATGTTTTTAGCGCCTTCATCTAGACATGTGTCCCCTCACTCTGTGACATGGCTGCTCCAATGTTGCCATGGTGAGGATTTCTAATCATCCCTACACATGACAGGCTCCTATTTGTCTGCGCTCCCTTGGGTGTAAATTTCTAGGCTTAAAAAAAAATCCATGTGAGCGTATCATCCGCCGTGCAGATGTTTCGCTGCTTTAGAATATCAGGCAGCTGCTTGTGCCACCGTAGACAGCTAATTGGAGACTGCATCGTAGGAACAGAGGCGCAATTATGGCATAAATACACATCCTCTGGTGAATCATTGTATCTCTATTAACAGAAAATTTTAAACAGTGCTCAGAGTGTAATTAGTGTAGTTGATAAAGTTGTAAAACATGTAAATAAGGGAAATAGCAGGTACGTGGCCAATCCACTATCCAGCACTAGGGGATGCAGATTATTGCCTATTTAGAAATAATTAGCAAAGCTGCATTAGCAAAGCCTGTGTCCAACAGAAGCAAGGCAAACATTTATTCTGGTAACAGCTCTTTCTGTGCTAGCCATGAAAATCTACTAATATTGGTAATTTAGCCCTCATTACCAGAGGATAAAGCATGAAAAGAGCTCAGACATGAAATATGACAAGTAATATTAATTTTTATTCCAGAGGAAAGGAAGCTTCCTTGGGCTGCATGCTGATTTCTCTGCAGGGTCTCAGCAGTGCGTGCAGAGAGGGCAGTGGGTATCTGGTAGTTGAGAATTCAGGATATGGAGCTGACTCCCCGCTGGAAGTGTACCCTGGGGTGGCTATGACAGTGGCTGATGAGGCATGCCACTGTTAGTGCCCAGCCAAACCTCAGGTCACAGTTCAAAACAAGCACTCAGCCATTAAACTTCAGTCCTTATGGACCCGTGAGGGTTTATGTCCCCACTCCTGCTCTCTCCCACCCTCCTGACTCCTTTTCTCCTTAGTCTGAAATGTTTTTTTTTTTCTCCCTGGAATGATTTTGCAAAGCTACACCGGCAATCAGATTGATTTTTTTTTTTGTGCTTGCACCGCCCTCTGCAAATGCTTCTGATAATGAGCCTCTGCTGTTGTTGGAGGGGAGCCTGTGGGAGGGCTGGTTTCAGCTGTGTCTTAGCTCTGTCCTGGGCTCCCGGTAAGAAATGATCCTCTTACTCATATGCATTGAAGACTGTGGCACTGAAGAATATCACCCTGCGGCCAGAAATTGTGAAGTGCAAGAATTTGGAGCTTGCTTTACAAATATACTTCCTAATGAAGAGAAATGCAGAAGCAATGAGAGTTTCTGGACCCTCAATTCGTTTTCCAGACAGTGGGATAAAACTGCAGAACGTCTGGGGAAGAGCTGCCTTTCCTACATTAATCTTTGCATGTTTGCATGTTCTTTGTTTTAGTCTTGAAGCATAAACTGTCTGGAATTAGGAAGGAGTCCTCTGTATTGGGGCATGCTTTGTGGTGTTTCTAATCCTTAGCATTCCCTCCTTACCTCTAATGAATACAGGTTTAAATGTTTCTAGGTACATATATGGGAGTTGCTTTTGTCAGTTTTCTAAACTGAGTTTTAGCAAATTCAATTTGAGTACTTTTTTCTAAATTGAGTTTTAGCATAATAATAATAATAATAATGATGATAATGATAATAATAATAATAATAATAATAATAATAATAATAATAATAATAATAAATTTGGATTCAGCTTGGAATTCATAGAATATCCAGGCAATCATTCATGGTTATCATGTGGTATATTTTAGAACTTTTTAAAAATGAAGATGGCATATTCATAAACACATTGAAATAAACATATGGTTCACCCTCTTTTACATATATTAAAATTAAGACTTTCATTTCTAATTTCAGATGTGATGGAGATTTAAGACCATTTCCTATGCAGGGCCTATAAAGGGACAATGATGGTGTTCTGCATTGTTCTAACATCTCCTCTACTTCTGTTTTATATCATCCTAAGGAGTCTAACCGAGCTTAGCTGTGCCTTGGGATGTAGATTCCAAACATTATAGTGACTAATAAAACCAATCATACCAATGTATTCTACGCTACATCTGAATACTTGCTGGTCAATATCTATAGCACAGCTACATGCACAATGCAAAAGCAAATATTTATATATTACAACTGCTTTGCCCATGCAGAACTGGGCTATATCATATTCTGGATTTTGAGAGATTCATTTCTTTCTTTCTCTCTGTCTCTGTCTCTGTCTCTCTCTCTCTCTCTCTGTCTGTCTGTCTGTCTATCTGTCTTTCTCTCTCTGTCTCTCTGTCTCTCTGTGTGTGTGTGTGTCAAACATGTATACCTATATATTGTGCCCATTAAACCTAGATAACAATTGGTCAACAGCAATCTCTGAATTGCGTGGGTTTATTTCTTTTCATTTTTCTAAAAAAATGGTCCTACTTCAAAACCACCTTGCTTTTATTTAGCAATATCCTATCAATAGTGAGTTGAAATGAGCACCTGAGTTGCATTCCGATGACCTTTCTCCAAGTTCATGCTTTAAAAAGTTCTATTGGACTCTGTTTCTTCGACTATGAAATTGAAGCTCTCTCCTTGTTTAGCATGGTTTAGCATGAGAATCCCTTGGCACACCACATTGTGAAACACTTTGCAGACTGTGAATATGGCACCAATTAGTGTTTCTATGATCCTCCCATTACTATTTACATGATTTACTCACTGGACAGAGTTATGACTACGTCAGTATAACCTCACAATCACACTTGGACATTTGCCTAGGTTTTAAGGCGAAGAACAAATACCCTTAGAGCACGTCATAAAATTGACCTCTGATTGCGCCTGTAACATGCTAAATCTACTGATTCATAAATGCAATTTCAGTCAGGCAGCCAGATGTTTGTTCTATGGGATGCCAAAATGCCACTTAATCTGCTTCCATTCAGGAATGTTACGCTATGTATAGAAAGTATGAAAAGACAAAAGTCATCGTTAATTGTTTTCATTTTAAACTCATATACACATTTTATGAATACACATATTCTATGAATATACATATACGTATACCGTATATGTTGCTAAGAAAAATATCTTTGTGTCTCCGAGATGCTCTTCTCATGTTATGCACAGTGCACAGCCTCCTGGGAAGCTGCCTAGAAAGTCATGCTCAAGTTGCAGAGTTTTCTCAAGGGAAGACGCTAAAGGATTCCCAGTCTTCCTCAGGAAATCCCGTTGGAGCATAGGCATGATTTGAATGATCACAGCTCTTTTAACCCTTTGTAGAAAATCAAACTAATAATAATTGCCGAGAGCTTAACTTCGTAGTTTTTTCTTTTGGCTTCTGGTGTGTATCGAGCAGGAACTATGTGGAAACAGGGCACAGCTGCTTTCAGCCCTAGCACCATACCAACCACCTTCACTACACTGGTACTGAAACAGTAACTTTTGCGAAGACCATGCAAGGTCAGGAGGGACTCAGAGACAACTAAAGGCAAAATGATTCCTAATTAATTGAATTGTTGTTACTTTCTTTACACATACCTTACCTCTTTCCTTATTATTCTTTTCACAAGGGAGGAAATAGGTCCCATAAAGAGGGTCTTCAGTGTCAAGTTAAACTCAAGCACAAGAATCAGATGGGCACATGGATTTTCAGGGTGCCAAGACCTGATTTAATTTATATCCACTTCCTAGTTTCTCCTCGTTTGGCACCTACTGAAATAATGCTTTGTGTAGAGATCTTGTAACTATATATTTCATACATAATGTTTTTAACTTAGTTGGAAACATAATTTTATATATTTTTGCATGCAAAATTATATGTGTGGATAGTAAATTCTGTGTGCCAAGTATTGAGGCCAGGTTTATCATTTCTGTGGTGTGTTAGCTTCTCTCTGAGAAGAGGCCAGTAATTCATAATTTTGCCATAGTTAAAAGACACCCTGAACAGCTTTTCAGAGTCTCTTGGTTATTACTCAACTATTAGAAAGGACAAATGATACTTTGTATCACCAGCTATCTATGTGTGTGTGTGTGTGTGTGTGTGTGTGTGTATCTTTCTGTGTCTGTCTCTCTCTTTCTTTCTCTCTCTTTGTCTCCCTTCTCTTCCCTCTTCTCTCTTCTGCTCTCTGCCTCTGTCTTTTCCTCCTGTTCCCCCTTTCCCTTTAAATTACAGACGGAAGGTGCTCATTGTAAATCTTTCAGGCTGGAGAGCAATATTGCATAGAGATCAGGAGAGAGCCTACTGGAGGGAATGGTGTGGGGGTGGGAAGCCTTTGTGAATGAGTAGACATTCCAGGGGTCCTGGAATGGTTTTTGTTTGGTCAAAAGTAGTTCACTAGTGGGCAAAAGGCAAGCTGCTCATCCTTTAGTGTAGGCAATGGGTAACTTTTTCACTCTAAGGGTTTTTTTTATTATGTTGTTATATCCTTAATTAAAAAATCCTTTTTATTTCATTTGTATTTCCTGTAACCTAGATCATAAATAAACAGGTCTTTGACTTAAAAGAAACAAATAGTAGCTGATAGTCTAAATGAACTCCTTTTAAATAATTTCTTTGTAGTTGCGAAATAGTATTGAATAGGAATTGGAGAAAACCGTGGGAGTGTTGAGTCTTAGGGTTCTTATTGTTGATGGCTAAAATAAAATGTATTTTAACATTTGCAATTATATTAGACTCTCTTCCTCACTGCTGTCTATCACCCAGCCACTGAGTAAAATAGAAACAGAGCCAAATAGGCAAAAATTCATCACAAAAAAAAAAACCTAAGCAAACAACATGACATCCTCTACTGATCAAACAGGAAGAGTCTACATATCACCATGGTTTGGGAGCAAATTTTTTCTTATGAAATTTCTCTTTAAAGAATAATCAGATATCCTCTACAATCCTCCAAATTTTTAAAGTATCAGAACTCAGGAAAATCTTAAAGTCTTCAATTATATATGTGTACACCGACCAAAATAAACGTGGGAGAAAGATGAAGAACATACATGAGTCATGGGAGACGGTGTTAGGTGGGGAGCTGTCTGTGATTTTTATTGGGTGTTTGCCACGCCTTAATTTTAAATTTTTTCTGAGTTACTTAGATACTTTGTTCATTACAGTTATTTTTTCTGTAAGAGTGAAACACTGTTCTAATAAAGAGAAATTAGGTGTTCTTTTAATTGATTTCGTTGTCACATATCTTCAGGTCCAGCACCTTATATAAGGAACACCTGTGGAAAGCACAGGCAAAAGGCTGACACAAATCTCCAAGGTCCTAGATTCTTGGGTTCTTACTTTCTGATGAGAACTATTCAAAGCTAATAATGGAACAGACAGAGCTCATAGTAGAAATATTTTGAAACATATACACAAACAAAAAAAATGGACTTAGCAAGTTGTATTTATGTATATATTAGTAATGTAAAGCCATTATATATATATATATACATATATATATACACATATGAGGCTCTAGGGAGGGGAGGGAGAGGAAAAGTGACATAATTATACTTCAATTAAAAACCTCTTGTATAATACAAAATGAATCATTTCTTCAGCCTTACTAGGCAGCTTATCCAAGTTTCTAGATAAACAGCAAGTGTCTGGAATTTTGGATTTTGTGGGTTATCCTGAAGAAGTCTAGACTAGGCCATATGCGGCAGCATCCTTGCTTCATTCCTGCTGCTGTTTTCAAACCTCCTGAAGGCATTGTTTATTTGAGAAAAATCATTGCATTATTTTACTACCACTTTTCATAAATGATCTTTTTTAAATTGGATGAATCCCTTATGAAGTCTTTGGGGGTTAGGTTCATTTGAAAGAGGCAGACAGAAAGTTGCAAACTATTGTTAATTTTAAAACCCATTTATAACACCATTCTCTTATATAATTCATTCTGATAAATATAAATATGTATATTTTGGCTATTATAAATCATATTTTTATTTCAACTTAGAGAGATGGGAGTGTGAAATATAAGACTTGAGAATAACAGAAAGTAAAATAGGCAAAAGTTTATCCAGAAATGTAAGGTACAAAAATTTAAAATATAACAGGCTTCTAGCTTGGTTTAATGCAGAAATGATACAGTATGAGTAACTAGACATTAAATGATCAAGTTTATAACAAAAGAAATGAAAAGGCTGAAATGAGAAGCAGGTGAGCTGGTCAACATCCTTGACATTTGACGGCTGACTTAGTAGCTAATTCTTTGTTTCACTTTCTTCCTTATGCACAGCATCTTTTTTGTCCTCCTTTTTTCTTACTAGACTTTGCCATATAAGTTTTAGATAGGGAAGAGTTGAGGAGGAGAGCAGTTCTGTGAACAGAATGGTTTGTTATTGAAAAATTACAGGAAAACAAACTGTGCTCTAGTAAATGATCATGGAAGTCTATGACATTTGAAATTACTGAAAAGCTCACTATAGGTAAAATGTTGACAGTAATATCCTAACTTAGATTTGAACTTGATGCTATCATTTCCCCCCAAAATTCCAGAATATATATTTAAACTATCATGACTACTTTTCAAATGATATGAGAACATCAACCTATGCAGTTTCAATTTGATATTACTAACTACATATTACATATTTCAACAATTTCATTTTATTCTTAATAGTTCATATTTCAATGTCACAGATAACGATTTTTTCCTATCCTTTTATTATTCATTTCCAGTACTGAACTCATTGACATATTTGGAGTACAGATACTATTGTTTAATTAGAATACCATGTTCATTATATTTGCATCAACTATGGAGTGATCTTATTTAAGCAGGTTTTATGATGTAACAAATCTGTATATATTATAGCATTGATGTAGTTGGGTTATTTATTCTTTATTATGAACCTTTTTATGATAATTTGTGTGTGAGTCTCAATTAAATGGATAATCATACACTTTTGTGCCATCTTCTTTCTGATAGTCTTGGATGAAGACTTTTTTCCTTAGCTTTCTCTCTCGTGTATACGTATGGATTGTATAAACTATATCTATACCTGCACAGTGGTAATTTATTGAAAAAATATGTGGGACCATAAAATTGTAGCATTGAACTTCCATTTGTGTGTTCTAAAAATGTTCAATGGAAATATTTAGGGTGTATTATTTCTGGCCCCATTGCATAGGTTTCCTTTTGACAACAAAAGAATCCTTGAAAAATATCATAAAAATGAAAAATTGATATTGTTCGTAGCAGTTAGGTATCATATTTTACTAATATTTTCCATCCCCTAGTTTATTACTAATAATTACTAAATATTTATATTCATCTGCTAAAAGAAAAAGTTCCATAATACCTCTCCAAAAGAGAAGAAGAAAGGGAAGAGAATATTTTCAAATATAAGACTAAATTTTTTTTACATAATTCCTTATAAAAAAAGAAGAAACAAATTTGGCCAGAGGATGCTTACTTTAAATTAGGTGCCGCCATGCAAATTAAGTTAATTCAATAAGTAACCTAAGTATGGCTTGCTATACCATGTACTAATTAATATATAATGATTTGAAGAATTCTTTTTATATTAAATGTATATATAATACTCATTTTGTGGCTGATTTTTTAAAGCAGATTTTTAGAGCCAGAGATAGTTGCATCTCAAAGTTAAATTTGGAAGGTAAACTTTAAAAAGATTAACAGTTCATGCCAACTTTTATCAATATAAACCAAGCCATATAAAACTAGTAATTTACGTCCCTTTTAAAAATCATGCATTATGGATTAAATTCACATTTAATTTTACTAGGCATTAACAGCACAAGTTTGTGACTCCACTTAATGCTGCCATTTGAAAGTTAAAATTGTGGTAAAAATCACCCATCATGATTATTCGTCAGGACAGGGGTGAATGTGATAGGTATTATATTCTTAACATATCGATTATTATATTACTGGGACTATAAAAAGGCAATTAAGGCTCCCGAGTTTAGAGTGCCACACTAACATTTGAATAATAGTCAAAATCAGGTTCAGATTCCATAAATAGGTATTAGTCCTTTTCTTAATTTGTTTTATTTAATTTTACTTTTTGCTATGATGAAACCTTACACATCCTAGGCAAACATTCTACCACTGAGTTACATCCAGTCCTGGCTTGTTTCTTAACTTTTGCTTTACTTTGTTAAACATTTTCACTTTTATTTGTAATGTGGAGTGGCAGTCCTATGAGGCACACATGTCTAGGGGTCAAAGGACACATTGTGAGATTTCGTTCCCTACTTCTGCCCGATGGATTCTGGGAAAGAAGTCTGGTTGTCTGGCTTGATGGCAAATGCTTTTGCCCACTGAGACACATGACTGAGCACCAGGGTCATTTTTGTAAGATAATTTATTAAAATTAATCTAGATACACTTTAATATCCCACCACTAAGCCAGCATAATCCTTACTAGCATTATAAATATTTGTTCTTTTATCCACAGCTAAGTGTTGTTCTCACCCCTTTATCAAAGAAACTTCTCTTTGCAATAGAAAGAGAAACTACAAAACCATAACTGATCAAAAACGAGTTATAGCACCAAAAATAATAATGCAAGTAACATTTTATGGACTGAGTAGGTTGTTTTTATACATCTAGAAATACACACGCACACACGCACACACGCACACACACACACACACGCACACACGCACACACGCACACACACACAAGTATATGCACAACAATTAAAGAAGGCAGCAGAAAAGCGAGGGCCTGGTAAGTGGGAGGGAGGAGAGGGAACGTAGAAATATTGTAATTATATTATAATATCAGAACAAAAATTATTCAAAAACACAATCTAGATTTATTTTAATATACATGATTTTAAGTCATTTACATTTATAAGCATTTTATAATACAACATATAAGTATGAAATGATACAATTAGTATATATTATGTTTTTCAAAAAAACACTCATCATTTTGGAAATAATGTATTTTAAAGATTTTATTGTATTTGTTCTAATTTCCAGACAATGAAAAGGATAACATATTTCATACTTCATAGTATTTGACTGTTGTTAGGAAACACACCCACCCAAGCCTGCATCTTGGATGAATTGTGACAAATAGCTTGAGCAAACCGTTGCAAACTATTTAACTGTTTTCACAATATCAGTCCTTTGGAGGCGGAACTATTATTAGTTCTGCTTCTCTGAACAAGCCAAGTGAGTCTTTGATTGTTGCAGCAACCTAGCCGAGTTTGCCAGGCTCGTGAGAGATGCAGCAGTCTGCTTCTTGCACTGAGATGCAGCAGGCTTGGTGGACTCGTCCAGCATGAGCTCCTGTACTGCAGTTTATGACGTGTGCAGAGAGCACCAGGTTAGCCTGACATCTTGAGCTGTTTTTTTGTTTTCAGTTCTAATTGATGTGAGAGAGGTGTAGAGAGACACCTCCTGACACATCGTGGGCAGGGTGTGGAGAGAGAATAAGGCAGACAAGAGAGCTCACATGAGCCTAAAGGAACGGGATTGATCTCAAAACATTAAAACTTAGAGTGAAGGGGATGAAAAGTAGACGGCAAGGATGAGAAATGTGTTTAGCAAGGCTGAGGATAACTGTCTAAGCAAGGCCGACTTCCCACTGTTTTAACATATCAACACAAAGGGAAATTACTCAAATTCTGAGTAATCTGCTATGATCTTTTAACAGCTCAAAAAAATTAAATAGATTTTATTTCTACCACACTTCTCATTTATAAAGGGAAAACAAAGGAACCAATGAGCAAGCAAACAGACAAACAAAACAAAAAAATCCTAAGAAGGAAAGAAGACTCTGCTTTCCCTAGAGACTTAATCTGGTGGAAATTATCCAGCAATTTTTGGGAATGGGCAAATATCCTAATTTGCTTTTATAAAATATTTCCAAGTTAACGTATTATAACTTCTGTGGTTCTCATTTCCATGACATAAAACTATATAAAATAGGCTCTTTAATCTCCAGTTAAGTTTACTTTACAAACACAACATTTGCTTAACATTTTATCAAGCAACTGCTAAAACACACTGGTCAGATTTCACTGCCTATGCTGCAAGGGCAAATCCCATGTTTCTGTGTATGAGCTGGCCATCAAAACTGTGCTTACAGAAAGTCATCCCTTCCATCTGTATCTGTGCAAACATGCACTTCTTCCAGTTTTTCTACGGGACTGTAGGCTGTCAAGTTCTGGTCTGCCTTATGTGGATTTCCTTATTCTGAAAACTGTGGATTCGATTGGCTGAACAATCTTCAGCTTTACTACTAGGTAGAGGATCTCATTCCTTTTGGCGTATTGTCCTTTCTGCCCACAAAGAAGAAACTATTACATCTTTCTATGGGATTTCTCACAGTCCAATGTATATAGGAATCTATTTACTGCATGGAGAGTATAACAAGGAGGACATGAAGGTGAGATATTTTTAGGAATTAAGAGATTTTAAACACATTGTTTTAGTAAAAAAAAAAAAATACAAACTACACATTAGAGGAACTGCGTTTAACTTTTTTCTTTGTGTTTTATACTTAAAACAATATTAGAAAAGTGTCTTTGAGAAGTCCAAGATAAAAGCCAAAATTTAAATAAGCATTTACATAATGAAATGATCACCAATAATGTGCATAGTACTACCTATGTCTCTTCCCAGTGTAGAAAAATCAAGCAGTCAAGCAAGCAAACAAGCAAACAAACAAAAAACAAAATGGAAATCAATAAGATTGAGTCTGCTTTATATTTGAAGATCTGTAAAAACCAAATATAGGCAACTCTTTAAGTAACACATCATAATGTTGAGAAAGCTTCCATTAATGAAAGCCATTATGTCCCATATTTCTATTTAATCTCATGCATTTAAATCACAATGATTAAGAATGGTACGTATCAATATTTATTTACAAAATAAGAACCAGCTTTTCCTTTTTATTTTTTGTTATCTGAGAAAAGTGTATTCTTCAAAGATTATCTATTTCTCCTTCTCCTTCATCTTTTTCTTCTTGCTATTCCTCACTTACCCCTCTCCTGCCACAGAGAAATCACTGACTCGATTTGTGAATGGAATATACAAAACTCAGAGAGTTCTTAGTTATGAGAAATGGAGTATAGCTCGTCAGAAGCAACAGGAGCCAAAAGACATAAAAGACATAAGGGAGTTGACATTGGGAGGCTCCTTGTGGTACACAGGAGTTGTAATTAGTGTGATCAATGCAGATATTAATGTATGTTTTAATAACTCTGAGCCTCAATTCATGTGTTAAAAATAGATATAAAACCACACACTTAGATACACTGTGTCAAACTGTTGGTTCTTTTAGTGATGTTACCAAAACTTATACAACCAGTTGGATTATAAAAAACAGAGTGTGCTCTTATATGTAGAAACAAAGAAAAATCGGAATGTGTACAACACACACCCACACCCACACACACCCACACACACTTGCAAAAGGTAAATTTCCACTTTATAGAGTTTGAATTTTAAGTCATATGACTTTATGAAATCGCTTGCTTTGACTTCTTAAAATGAAAAATGGAATCACTTAGCCAATTTTGAGCACTTTTGTGTATAAGTTATATCAACATATAGTCATGTAGACATGAAATTTAAGGCAAACTGTAGACTAAATTTTAAAACATAATCAGAAATGTTATTAACTAATATTCAGAGTATATCTCAACTAGTAATGGTGTATTGATATGCAAATGTGTCAAACAGCCATTTGAAATTCCCTATTAATTAGGTATAATCTTATGGGTATGCTTAACAAATATTAAGCAGAAGAGAGCTCAACTCCGAAACTACTGAGTAGAAGAAGCTAGTGAAATGCATCTAGTATGTCGGATATATTCAATAACTACTCTGTAAACACTCAGAGTATTACTTAATAAATCAAAAAATCTAACTTTACTGTCAAATATTTGATACAACTTAGTTTGTTATATTATATATCTTGCATAAGTTCCACTTCAAAGACAAGATTGTACGCCAATCCAAGTGTACCCATTAACAAATGCACTGAGGCTCAAAGGTGCTAAAACACACTTTATTCTCTAGTCTGGGACATTGCCATCTTGACCCCTGTATAGTGCTGCTAAGCACAGAAGATTTACTTTGAAGCTTTCATTTAAGTGCTTGAGTTATTATCCTTTGCCAGACCTTTGTCCACGGCATATTTATCATGATGCCCTGTAAAACTAATGTGTGAGAAAAGTGAGGAACGGAAGTCATATATTTGTGATTTATAAAGACAAAAGGAATGGTGTAAATCACACTTTAAAATTCATTCATAGGTACCTCTTATATAAACCATTTATAATCACAAGACCCCCTCAAATGGTGTTTGTACATTTTTAAAAAGTAAACATTAATGAAAGTTAGAAGTCCTTCGTGATCTATGACTTCTTAGATCTATTACCACATATTGTTTATATTTATTACTTGAAAGGAAAGGTGCACTGTGTTATTTTTAAAAGTACAGAAAGAAATAGTTTTCAAGCTGTTCCCTTAATGAACTGGAAATAGTAACCCTGTCAAATTTAATATAAAAATAGTGTTATAGGCCTATGGCATCTATTTATTACTAGAGAACAAAAGCCTTCATCCATTTCCTTTAGAGAATGACATTTTTGTAATTCGCTGCCCATTCCATTTGTTCCAGGGCCTTCGTGGGCTGACAAATATCCCACTAAAATGGCTACTGATACTTGATAGGATAATGTGCAGCCCCTTAGGACAAGGGCAAAGGCAGCAAACTTATCATCCTTTAGTTTAGCTTAGCATGGGTCAGTAACAACGCCAGAGGTGACAGAAGATGTTAAAGTGTGGGAAGCAAGAGCTGAAAGCAGTAGGAGGGGGGGTTTTATAGTTTATCCTTTCTTTTGCCAAGAAGCTATGGAGACAGCTTGAATCACATTGTTGATTTGGTTCACTGCACGCCACACTAACTGTTTCTGGAAAAGAGGAGCAAGGGGGAGAGAAACCCAGCAACACTTATGGGTCATTCTCCCCATCAGCATGTGGCATTGCAACATGTCCTGGAAGAGGAGGAAATGCATATTTAATATTTTAGCTTCAAGTTCATATTTTCAGAATACATTAGCCTGCAGGAAGGTCTATGGTGGATAATCAGCAGGACATCCCCAGTATATCAACCTGATCACTTGCAGAGGAAACAGCACTAGCTGTGTGGCCTTTCATTGGGGAATTTTCTCAGTTCTGTTTTCTGGGTTATAGTATACTAATAGAGCTCTACTTAAAGGATTCACTAAAATATGTTTCCAAAACATAGCACTTTGAATGTATCATTAACACAGGTCCATAAGTATAAGTGACTTGCATTAAACCTGACTATACATATTTAATTCCCAAGAAATTAAATTAGTATAGAGCTCTCCTTTAGAATCTCTTTTAAAAATGATGTGCACCAGCTGGCATATTACTCCTGATTCTATTAAAAGATCATGTAAGGAGATTCTTCTAAACAATTCTAAGCTTTAAAAAAAAGGCAAAAAGAACCTGGTGGCACTCAGAAGAAGGATAGCAGGTTACCAAGAAGAGACTTGATACCCTATGAGCATATACAGGGGGAGGAAATCCCCCTCAGGAACAGTCATAGGGGAGGGGAATAAGGGGAAAATGGGAGGGAGGGAAGAATGGGAGGATACAAGGGATGGGATAACCATTGAGATGTAACAAGAATAAATTATTTAAAAAAAACCTAAGTTCTTTGTTAGGCGCGTATCTGTTTTCATGGCTGCCATTGCACTTGATGACATGCACACAAACATGATGGTTATGTTGGGGTGTCTCTGGAAGCACATCTGGTGAAATGATTTCTTATCTGCAATATTAGGAGATCACTTTTTATGGTACATATAATTTGAATTCATTCACTTAAAAATTTCAACAATGCAGTTGAAAGATTCCTCAAAGAACGATAGGAGGAGTTAAAAATTGTGACTTTGTTTCACAACTCAATCCAAGTACTTCACAGCTTGATAAACATCCATACCATGACATCCCTGTTCAAACCACCATGTCTTCATCGAAAAGTTTGTTTTTTTTCTTCTCTAAGCCTGTATGGTATTTCTAAGTATTACAATGCAATGTATGTATCAAAGGAGAATGAGAAGAATTGGAACTTACATATAGAAAAGGAACTTTTTGATTGGGTGACTTATTTAGGACTTTGACATAGATATACGGTACATTTAATGTGTGAAACATTTTCTTGCCGACTACTTTTATTCCAATTGTATGTGGAAAATTATATAATGCTAAATTGCAGGAAGATGAAGACAAACAGATACCTACTTTGAAATAAGTATGTTAAATAGGCCACAAACTTTATCTCTAAAGACCTGGTTGTGTGTTCTTAATAATGCTATTCGTGCCTAAAATTTATACAGTGCTTTCCCTATTGAGTTGGAAATTGTTCCCCCTTCAGAGGGATGTTCATGTTTATTTCCAATTCAGGAGAACTTGTTTTAGTTTTGAAGGTAAATTGAACAAGTGATTGCTTTCATATATCATGTAATTCCTACATGTTTATGGCTGTAACTTTTCTACTTAACACATTTTATTCCTTAGCATGCCTGTCACTGGTTTAAGCAATCTGTGGGTAATTGATTTCTTCTGTAAAACAGATAACATTTGCTTAAAGCTCTTCTGATAGCTTTACAGCCTCTGCATTAGGAGAAGCACTTCCATCACCACTGGCATTCTTATAAAATATAATTATTATATATCTATCAAAGACTAAAATAAAAGGAATAGGAAAAGGCAGTGCAAATACACTTCCTCCATTGCTTGTGGCATCTGTGTTACTACTGATGCCCAGCACATAACTGTTCACTTTGTTTCACTGCCTTGGGCACATGGCCTGAGTTTCACTGTTTATTTGAACAGACTATAGTCTTTTCAAATGCTCACCTCAGTTCAATTTATTAGACTTCCTACCAGAAAATAAAAGTATCTTTCCTTTAAACAATGACTATTTTTCAACTAAGACTCATGTTTTCACTAATGTGCTCAGTAATGTAAATACGTATAAATTTCCTAAATAATTTTACAATATACATAAACTGAGTACAAATAACTTCATACTGTCAGATGTTTTTCTTGTTTTCATTTTGTTATTTTGCTTTCTCAAGATCTAAAGCAATTGGTACATTATGACCCAGGATCTCTTGATCTGAGTTGAAAATATCTATTGTTGTTGCATTCCTAATCGTTTGGTACATCACACAAGATAGCCAACTTAACACAGCTTTGCATTTTTTCTAATATGTACATATTTATCAGATAAAAGTTCAGAGAGAAAGGGAATTATAATTATTTGAAATGAAGTTTTTATTGGCAAATGTATGAATAAACACCAGTTCACCCCAGATGATGAACCAACAAAAGCAAAGAAATAAATCTACTTAGGACCAGTTTAATGGTACAGCAGGTTAGTTAGGGTTACTCATAGGGTAAGAGACAACTTCCAGGAGGATCATGGGTTCCTCTAAATCAGCTGCATCACCAAGCAGCCCACCCCAGAATAGGTGATGTCTCATAAAATTACGTGTCAGGAGTTCCCTGCTCATATTGCAAGTAGCTGGGCTGATAGGAGAGTCTCTCTTCCCTCCCTAGCTATTGTTACTAGCTGCATAACCTTTGGAAATAGGGAAGAAAAGCTTTTGTGAATCTTTTAACTTAAAGAAGTTTCCTGAGAGTCTACGAAGTTTTGTTTATTTTCTGGGCTTCTATGACTTATTGAGTTCTCTGAATCTCATTACCTTCCTTCTGTCTCCAGAAGGGAGTGTTTCATTTCTGAGAAAATAACTACACCACACTGTGGAAGGTTAAGAAAAAATAATTTCTTTTCTAGGTATCATATATATGTACATATATAAAATGAATATACATATATATATATATTCTTTTGCTTTTCTCTAGTTTCTTAAATATCTGCTGGTATTTTTCTAATCTCAAATACAAATTCATGGTAAAAGTACACTGTAAGCTGAATACATTGGCAAGGAGAGAAAGACACTGACATGGTTCAGTTTGAGTCAAAGGAGATTTGCCTTGTAGATTTGGGCACAGGACATACAGTTTACTATCACCTGTAAGTATTTATGAGAGCCATATAAAAAGGCAGTAAGGAACCAATCAACAAGATTGACGAAGAAAACATGTTTTGAACTTTCCTATCATAACCAAAGCTAGTTAATGTTTTCAGTTTGATGTGGAAGCCCTGAATCATGGGTGAAAAATCAGTTTCTAATTTATCCTTTTCTCTTACTAGAGTTATTCATTTATAATTCATACATTTATGATGGTTTTGTCTTTAGTTTGTGTGTCTTACACATAGATTTGTAGTTTTAAAAGACAAAAGATCTGTATGGGAATGTCTCAATGAGTAATTCTCATATTTGTCTTATTTCTATAATGTCTCTTTCGATTTCTTCACTTGAGCATAAGATGGAATGAGCATTTCCTCAGGCTGGGACATAGTCAAGTCTGGATTTGTGACTCTGGTGCACAACCTTTTCTGGCCTGCATTTACCTCCATTGCCTGCTTTGTCGTGAGAAGTTCCCTGAACATTCTATTTCACTAACATCTGTTGTTGTCCACTCTGCCAACCACTCCCACTGCCTAGCAAGATGCAGCAGGCAGTCCTAGGTCTTTTTAATCACACAGGGCATCACTGCCCTGCTTTCCTGAACTTGGATTTTCTGTAAGCATCACAGTTCCTAGGATACCATACAATGATTGAAACAGTGCTGACCTGGCCCATGACTGTAAAATCACACTCACCTTTACTTGGCTGTTTTATGAACACTATCTCTTTCATATATCTTTATGTGAACTGATAATAATGTTCATACATCTGCTTTTCAGTTACCATTGCATACCTGAGACTACCTTGCGGAGGTACAGTCAGTCATCAGTTATTTTCAACTCCCAGATGGTGAGGTGTCTGCCTGAGCAGTTCTTCTGAGTCAGTTCCCATTGTTGACTAATATGTAACATGATACCTCATAAGTACATTTAATTTATCATAATAGTATACATTTTCTAACTATAGGGGAAATCTCTATCCAATGATATGATGACATTTATAGAAAAAGAAATGCTAATAAAAGACAAGTGAGAGCATCATTTGCTCCTCATCCCTTAGTTAATTTAAGTCATTTATAAGTTTTATTATTTACTTTTCATTTAAAAACATGTATTCAGTATTCATGAGTGTAAATAAAGTTACATTCTCTGATTCTTTAAAAAACAAGTTCTATGTAAAGCCCATTGTGATATTGGATGATGGAAGAAGGAAGACCAATCTTCAAAATATTTCATTTTCTGCAATATTTGTAAATGGTGTAAACATCTTCCCAGGTATTGGGATATATATTTGAACTGAAATGCTCTGGAGATACACATTGCAGTTTTGACATGATTTTGTATGAAGTCCCAAGTAATTGTCCAGGGGAGAGATACTTTTCCAGAAATCATTAAGAAAATGCTGTTTTCTAGGTCTGTGGTTCTTCATTATAATGAGATGAGTAATTTGTCTTTCATATATCAATGATACCTTAAGTTTGACTAATTGTTAGGCCTATGTAGGATATCATATGGAAGTGAATGATATGTGTTGAAACCTTTAGGTAGTAAGTACTGAAGCATTGGGCCATTTGAGTGAAGTGATGAAATGTGATAAAAGGAGAGCTTCCTATTAATGATTTATTATCAAGAAAACAGTTCTGAGCTCAAATATAATCATAAATGCCATTCTCAAGGTTCTTTCTGAGTGTCCCTCAGCAAGCTGTCCTGAGTGACCCTTGAGTTGAATGCATTTTTTCTATTTGTTCTGTCTGAAAATAATATTGGGACTTCTACTAATATGCTGGCCTTAACTGGAATTTCCTCTCTGTGCCAGTAGTACAGAAATCTCTATGTTTTTATAATGTGATGAAGCTACAAAAGAAATATCTATAAACTGAATACTGGCATGTGAAATGTCTACATGTTTACTTATTGTTATTTTTTTAAGTACAGTTCTCTGGGGACCCATTTAAGGACTTGGTGAGGTATGTGTCCTGATGATGTGAAGTGATATTGTATTTGGACAGTAAGACTTAGAAGTGTAATGCAGCCTGCTTCAGAACAGGCCTGAACACTCCTGAGTGCAGCATAGAAACAAGATGATGAGTCCACTTCCTTTGCTCTCGATGTCAGGCATTTGGTCCCTGCAGCCGTTTAACATGTGGTTACAGGGGTTGTCAGGATGAGTGCTTTATGCTGTGACAGGCCAGAGAGGAAATCCTTAACATGGCAGAGTCAAGTGTGTTGGGCATTGGGCGGCAGGCAGGTGCCAGTGAGGTCACAGCTATTTCAAAGCAAGGAGAGCCTTGATAACTCTGAATGTGAGTCAGAATGCATTAGCTTATTTCCTGCTCTTCTTTTTTCCTTTAGCCTTTGGCACATTTTGTGCCCTCTTAAAATAAGGAAAGCTTTGCCTTTTAATTTTATTTTAGATCTGTACTTCTAGAGCCAAAACAGTGAGTTTTTTTTCTTTTTAAAACATTTTATTTTTAATTTGTTCATTTTACATCCCAATTGTAGCCCCCTCCCTCATCTCCTCCTAGTCCCACCCTCTCTCCATCATGCCCTCTCCCTCCCTTCCCTAGTCCTCAGAAAGAGGAGCCCTCCTCCCCTAATATCTGACCTCAGTCTACCAAATCTCATTTGTACTACCTGTATCCTCTTCCTTTGTGGCCCGGCAAGGCCGCCCTGCTAGGGGGAAGTGATCATGTAATGGGCACCAGAGTCTATGTCAAAGGTAGTCCCTACTCCCTATATTGTGGGACCCACAAGGAGACTGTGCTGCCTATATACTATATCTGAGCAGAGGGTCCAGGTCCACATACATGGTCCTTGGTTGGTGCATCAATCTCTGTATTGTAGGGTGGTTTTCCTGTATTATGTGGCTAATATCCACTTATGAGTGAGTATATACTGTGCATATCTACTTGGGTCTAGGTTTCCTCACTCAGAATGATCTTTTCTAGTTCTATCCATTTGCCTGCAAATTTCAGCTCTGGTGCCTCATATTTGACCACGTTCCCTGAATGGGGAGACCTGGTGGCACTCAGAGGAAGGATAGCAGGTTACCAAGAAGAGACTTGATATCCTATGAGCATATACAGAGTGAAGAAGTCCTCCTCAGTCACAGTCATAGGGGAGGGGAGTAAGGAAAAAATGGGAGGGAGGGAGGAATGGGAGGATACAAGGGAGGGGATAACCACTGAGATGTAATATGAATAAATTAATAACACAAAATAAAAATAAAAAGATTTCCTTGTTTTTAATAGTTGAGTAGTATTCTATTGTGTAAATGTACCATAGTTTCTTTATTCATTCTTTGGTTGAGGGACATCTAGGTTGTTTCCAGATTCTGGCTATTATGAATAAAACTACTATGAACATAGTTGAACAAATGTCCTTGTTGTATGGTGGAGCATCTTTTAGGGGTATGATCAGGAGTTGTATGGTTTGGTCTTGAGGTAGAATTATTCCCAATTTTCTGAGAAAGTGCCACATTGATTTCCAAAGTGGTTGTACAAGTTTGCACTCCCACCAGAAGTGGCGAGTATTCCCCTTTCTGTAAATCCTCACCAGCATGTACTGTCACTTGAGTTTTTGATCTTAGCCATTCTGTCAGGTATAAGATGGAATCTCAGAGTCATTTTGATTTGCATTTTCCTGATGACTAGGGATGTTGAACATTTCTTTAAGTGGTTCTTGACCATTCAATATTCCTTTATTGAAAGTTCTCTTCTTAGTTCTGTACCCCATTTTAAAAATTAAATTATTTGGCTTGGCAGTGTTTAATTTCTCTTTTTAAATTTTAAATATTTTTATTTTAATATAATTTTAGGGTCCTGGAAAGTTTTAGAAATGAATACAATGAGTCCCTATAAATACTTTGCCTCTCTTTACACACACACACACACACACACATACACACACACACATACACACACACACATACACACACACACACACACACACATTCTAGAACAGTTATCAAAATTAGATAACTAATGTGACCTGAGACCTGGTTCAGATGTCACTATTTCTCCCCAAGTATCCTGGCTAAAGCAGAAGAGTAGCATGGGCCATGTGTCACACAGTATGACCTGTCTTAGCTTCCTCCGCCTTTAATGATACTGATAAATTTTTAAAGTCAATTATATTTATTTATTTATTTATTTATTTATTTATTATTTTTTATTATTAATTTTTTCATATTACATCTCAGTTGTTAGCCCATCCCTTGCATCCTCCCATTCCTCCCTCCCTCCCGCTTCCCCCGCACTCCCCTCCCTTATGTCTGTGACTGAGGGGGACCTTCTCCCCCTGTATATGCTCATAGGGTATCGAGTCTCTTCTTGGTGACCTATTATCCTTCCTCTGAGTGCCACCAGGCCTCCCCATCCAAGGGACATGGTCCAATATGGGGCGCCAGAGTTTGTGTGAAAATCAGATCTACTTCTCCACTTAATGGTGGAGAATGTCCTGTCCATCGGCTAGACTGGGTAGGGGTTTGAAGTTTACTGCTTATATTTTCGTTGGCTGGTGCCATAGTTTGAGGAGGACCTCAGGGCCCATACTCGCCAGTAGTTTTCCAGGACCCTTTGGATCCTTCTATTTCCTCATTCTCCCAGGCTTCTCACACCTAAAGTCTCAATATGATGACCTCCCCTCTGACCCACTTTCCTGGTAGGTAAAGTTTTTCATGGGGACGTACCCCTTGAACTAGTGTCTCGATATAAGTGAGTATATACCATTTGACTCTTTTTGCTTCTGAGTGAACTCACTCATTATGATAATATCTAGTTCAATCCATTTGTCCACAAAATTTGGAAATTCCTTGTTTTTAATAGCTGAGTAGTATTCCATAGTGTAAATGTACCACAGTTTCTTTCTTTCTTTCTTTCTTTCTTTTTTTAATTTGTACCCAGGAAAGGATACTTAATAATTTATTTCTGTCCTAGGGATTCTGTGGGGATTCTTGAGATACAGTTCTGTTGTTGGGATTTCTTTTAGGGACACGTAGGCTGTTTCCATAAAACAGTGAGTTTTAAGGAAATGTTTCTATGTTAGATAAATCAACCTCTAAGCCAGAAGTGGTTAGAACCTGGATTATTATACGCAAATACGGACATTCCTGACTGTGAGGTCAATAGGAACATACTAAAATAACAGATAAAAATTCCAACTTTACATTGTGATCTCCGCAGAAATGTTGCCATATCAGAAAGAAATGTGTCCATGTATCCAATTTCCCTCCTGTATCATCACAGTGCTAACATATTGAATATAATTATGCTGGCTAGTTTCATGTCAACCTGACACAACCTAGAATTATTTGGGAAACGGAAACCTAATTGCAAATACACCTCTACCAGATTTGCCTATGGACAAGCTTGTGGAAGAAACCTTATCTTGGTTAATGATTGCTATAGTACGGCCCAGCTCACTCTGGTCAGGGCCACACCCAGGAGGATGGTCCTGGATGGTAGAGGAAGAGAAGAATGAGCAAGCCAGGAAGCAGAACTCCCCACAGCTTCTGCTTCCCTTTCTGCCTCCAGGCTCCTGCCTTGAGTTCCTACTGTAACTTCCTTTGACAATGGACAGTGATAAGAAACTGTAAATTTGAAGCAAACCCTGTCCTCTCCAAATTGCTTTTGGTCATAGGGTTTTTATCACAACCAAAGAAACTTTAAGACAAAAATCTATTTCACAGTCTTTGTAACCCATCTGGACTATTCTAACCATACTGAAAAACAATCCAGTCTGATATTTTAGATGAATATTTATCTGGAAAAGATGAAACATGGAAGAAAATTTAAAATAGAGAATTATAGACTTTAATAGATTAATTTTAAAAAGCACTCTTTAGGAGGATTCTAAATAATTTTACAGGAGAGTCCTGAAGACACTGACATCCTGGGTCAGAAGAGCCAGGCTGCATGCTGGACAAGCTGACATCCTTTAGCTCAGGGCCTTATTACAATCCTCATGTCATTCAAAGTTAAGGTTATTATTATGCATGGGAAAATGACAGCCTCAGTTGGAGGAGTAAACTTGTATGATGCCATGCCCAATCTATTAACATGAAGGTGCAGAGGCCAGAGTTGGAGGCTGAAAATTGGGCAACTTGCAAAAATTCTCCCTTCCTGTGCCTTATTTGCCTGGGGCTCTGTTCTATTGCTGCAAAGAGACACCATGACCAAGACAATTCTTTTTATTAGTTTTTAAAAATTTGTTCAGTTTATTACGTCTCAGCTGTAGGCCTGTTCCCTGGTGACCCTCAGTCCCACACTCCCTCCTTCATCCCTCTTCCTGCCTCTCTTAGTCCTAAGAAAGGGGAAACGTCCTCCTCTATCTTCTGACATCAGCCTATCAAGTCTCATCTGGAGTGCCTGCATCCTCTTCCTCTGTGTCTTGGCAAGGCTGCCAGAGGGAAGTGATCAACAAGTGGGTATCAAAGTCTATGTCAGAGAAAGCTCCTACTCCCCATATTATGGAACCCACAAAGAGATGTGGTGCCTACCCACTAGAGCAGAGCAGAGGGTCTAGGTCCTCACAGTGCATGGTCCGTTATTGACACTTCCATCTCTGCAGCAACCACCTGGACCCCCACCCAGACCAGTTGGCTCCATTGGTCTCCTTGTGGACCTTCTGTTCCCTCCAGGTCTTTATATCCCCCTAAGGCTCCCTGCTCTCCACTCCAAAGTTTGGTTGTGAGTTTCAGCATCTGCTATGATCCACTGCTAAATGCAGTCTTTCAGAGGACCTCAGTGGTAGGCTCCTGTCCTGCTCCTTGTCTTTAACAGCTTCTGGTTTTTATTCTGTTTACCCTTCTGAATGAGAATTAAGCATGGTCCCTAGGGTTCTCCTTGTTATTTAGCTTCTTTAGGTCTATTCATTGTAGTGTGGTTATTCGGTATTATTTGGATAATATCCACTTATAAATGAGCATATACGATGTTTGTCTTTCTGGGTCTGGGTTACCTCACTTAGGTGGACCTTTTCTAGTTCCATCCATTTGCCTGCAAATTTCAAGATTTCCTTGTTTGTAAGAGCTGAGTAGTATTTCAGTGTGTAAAGGTACCAGTTTCTTTATCCATTTTTCAGTTGAGGGACATCTAGGTTGTTTCCAAATTTCAGCTTTTATAAATTAAGCTGCTATGAAAATAGTTAACTAAATGTCCTTGTTGTATGGTTGAGCATCTTTCAGGTATATGCCCAGGAGTGGATTACTTGAGTCTTGAGGTAACACTATTCCCAATTTTCTGAGAAAGAGCCACATTGATTTCAAAAGTGGTTGTACAAATTTGCACTCCCACCAGCAATTGAGGAGTGTTCCTCTTTATGCCTTTCCTCACTAGTATGTGCTATCACTTGAGTTTTTTATTTTAGCCATTCTGATAGGTGTAAAATAGAATTTCAGAGTCATTTTGATTTTCATTTCCCTGATGACTAGGGATGTTGAGAATTTATTTAAGTGTTTCCTGGCCTTCAATATACCTTTGCTGAGAATTCTGTTTAGTTCTATATTCCATTTTTTTAATTAGATTATTTGGTTTGGTAGTGTTCAATTTCCTGAGTTCTTTGTGTATTTCGGATATTAGCTGTTTGTCAGATGTAGGGTTGGTGAAGATCTTTTCCCAGTCTGGAGGCTGTTATTTTGTTCTGTTGTCAATGTCTTTTGCTTTACAAAAGCTTTTCATTTTCATGATGTCCCATTTATTAATTGCTGATCTTAGAGACTGAGCGGTTGTCAGTCTGTTCAGGAAGTTGTCTCCTGTGCCAAAGAGCTCAAGACTCTTCCCCACTTTTTCTTCTGACAGATTTAGTGTGTCTGGATTCATGTTGAGGTTTCTTCAGTAGGATTAACATAGTAAAAATGGCCATTTTACTGAAAACAATCTACAGATTCAATGAAATTCTCATCAAAATGCTGAAACAATTCTTTACAGGCCTTAAGAGAAAATTCTAAACTCCATATGGGAGACAAACCAAACCAAACCAAACAAACAAACAAAAAACCCAAATATCTAAGACAATTTTATGCAATAAAATATCTTCTGGAGGTATTTACATCTCCTTCCTAAGGTGTACTACAGAGTAACAGTAATAAAAACTTCATGGCATAGAAACAGACAAGTAGATCAAAGGAATCAAACTGAAGACCCTGAAATTATCACAGACACCTATGGACATATGATTTTTGAAAAGGAAGTCAAAATTATACAATGGAAAAAATGTACATCTTCAACAAATGATGCTGGTCTAACTGGATTTCTATGTGTAGAAAATTCAAATAAGTACTTATTTATCACCCCGCCCAAAACTAAGTCCAAGTGGATTAAAGCGCAAGGCAATTCTTAAAAAAATAAAATAAAATAAGAAGCACTTATCTGGGGAGTTGCTTACAGCTCCAAAGATTTAGTTCTTTTTAGTTCTTTATTATCATGTGAGAAGCATAGTGGCAGGCAAGCCCAGGACTACAGTATTTAGGGGAGATAGCTGGATCCATTGGCAGTGACAGGAGAGAGAGAGAGAGAGAGAGAGAGAGAGAGAGAGAGAGAGAGAGAGAGAGGGAGGGAGGGAGGGAGGGAGGGAGGGAGAGAGAGAGAGGGGGGGGTGGACAGTGGAGAGAGAACAATGTCATGAGGGTCATGGAAGCAGCTGCCAGTGGGCAACAGCATGGAAAGGGAGAGTGTTTGGAAAGCAGCGACAAGTGCTGACAGTGACATACAGGCTAGAGATAGGGTGAGATTTTTCCTTGATAGAGCTCACACCCCTGCTGCTGAGAAGACTTTGGGGTTTTTGAAATCTCATAGCCCATTCCTCAGCAACACATTTCCTACAACAAGGACACAGCGCCTATTTGTTTTCAAATAGTGTCACTCCCTGATGACTAAACATTCAAGTATTCTAGACTATGCAGTCCACTCTTTATAACCGTCACACATAACTTGGAAAAGCTTGTCAAAGTATACATTTATGCACAAGACTTTCACATTTCCTTCCTTTTTAAAGCAGCATTCATCAAATATTCATTTAAACTTGAGCAGCTGATAATGATTCTGAAGGAGACACACGTAACTGTCCAAATCTGCCTTTTGTTTTTTCTGTGGTGCAAGGCTTTTACTAATGATATGGTCATAGAGGAGCAAGTGAGCAGCAATGTAGTTGCATGTCTGTCTCAATTTAGCAGCTATCAGAGAGGGTTTCATAGTACCAAATATAATTAAGGACACACTCGCAGATGACATCAGTCAAGGCATTGATAAGCCACTAAAAGTCCAAGTTATTATTTATTCCTGTTCCTTATTTTTCTGTCTAAATCTGGCAAAAATGCCCTTTTATATTGTTAGTTGGTAGGCTAAAGTAAATATGCTTTAACACTACACAGGTTATAATTGTAAAAAATTATAAATACTGTATTTCACTAGTCCTGGGAGGCAATGGGCTATTGCTATCCACTCTAGATGGATAAGAGAAAATACAATTTCAAAGTATATGTATTAATAGGAGCCAAGTTTTCTGACTTTGAAAACTTGAAAAACAAGAAAAAAAAAGAAGATGAAAATAAAACCATACAGTTTGCTTAATTTGTTTACTTTTCTGGCAAAGACTAAAGAGACCTTGTCACAGGCAATGAGCATATAATAGGAAGGCTAGTATGAGCAAAGAGAATTTAGACTATACCATTTGGCTTTCAGTAAACTTGTAGACTGGGGAGCATGGCTAGTATTTTCTTTCTTTCTTTTTTTTTTTTAATAATACACAGGACTTAGAAGTGCTTCTAAGTATCTAACAATGGAGGGAATAACTGTGGCTAGATATAACAATAGTATATTTAGTGTGGTGCATCAGTACACTTCATGTACATAAACCTACTTAATGCTCTATATTTTGCTTATTTCATCACTGTATTAAAAGAGGTATAGACTGAATAGTCATAGGAATTATTTTTATTTAGTTTTTCTTTTTACATCTCAACTGACCTTTCTTCTCCCTCCTCTCTTCCTAGTCCTTCCTCATATACGCCCCTCTGACCCATCTCCACTCCTCCATTTCAATTTAGAAAAAAAGCTAGTCCCCCATGATTATCAATTAAACATGGCATATCAAGTTGCAGTAAGACTAGGCACCTTCTTCCTTATTAGGCTGGACTAGCCATCTAGTATGCAATAAAGGCTCTTAAAATCTAGGAAATGAGTCAGAGACAGTCCTTGCTTCTACTGTTAGGAGTCTCACCAGAAGACCAAGCTACACAACTGGTTCATATTTGCAGAGGTCCTAGGTCAGAGAGAGTATTGGGAGAAACAACGGGAATTCTCGGAGTTTGATGGGGGCATCTGAGGGAAAAACTAGAAACTTAGTGCAATGGAAACTACCAGGAATCTATGAGGGTGCCTTCCGTAAGATTCCTAGCAATGGGGAATATGGAGCCTGAACTGGCCATCTCCTGTAACCACCCACACAAGACTTCCAGTGGAGGGATTGGGACAACAATGCAGCCAAATAATCTTCAACATACCATTTGTCCTGCCTAAAGATGTGTTAGGGTAAAGGTGGTACCGAAATTGTGGAAGTGGTCAACTAATAAATGGTTCATTCTGAGGCCCACGCCCCAAGAGGAAGTCCACCCCTGACACTGCCTGGAGAGCCAGGACTCAGAGGAAAGAACCAAACAGGACTGGAAAAAAAATGTAAATTAAATCATGTGTAATGATATTCTGTTATACTCTTAAATTGGGGTCTAGCTTAATTGTCACCGGAAGCTTCATGCAGCCACTGATAAAAACAGATTCAGAGACCCACAAGCAAACATTAGCCAGATCTCAAAGAATCTTGAAGAAGTGGTAAGAAAGGACTGTAGTAGCCAGAGGGGCCAAGGATAGCACAGAATCAACTAACCTGGCCTCATAGGGATTCACAGAGGGAACTGACATCAGGGAGCCTGCATGGGTCACAAGAATTCTTCATCCCATATATAGCAGACACTAGAGTGCATTCAAGGAGGATCTAAGAATAATACAGGAATTAACTTATAGTAGTCATTTTGCTTTCATAGAAACACTATTTTTAACTTCCCTTTTTTGTAAAATTCAGTGAATTATTAGGATTAAAGTATTTTATCTGAAATTCTTGTTGATTGTTTTCCAGATGGGATTTTCTTATATAACCCAGGCAAGGCAAGGCAAGGCATATTTTTCAACCCACCTTCCTCAGTTTCTCAAGAAGCTGGATTTACAGTTGCCCTGATAATGTTTTTCTTCCTCCCACCTCTAATCTGTGCTCTGAGAATAATTTTAAAAATTCTGCACAAGACCGTTGCTGCTCAAATGTTGCTCTAGTATGAAAACTTTTAACAGAAGTGAAAATTCCATAATTCTGCAACTCCAGAGTAATGGGTATATGTTTGGACATAGGAATGTCTTTACATACATATATGGACATTGTGAGGAAAACAAAATTTTAGTTCATATTTAAAAATAATCAAATAAGGCACTGGAGAAATGGCTCAGTCATTAAGAGCATTGCTCTTCCACAGGACCTTGGTTCATATCCCAGCCTCTATGTGGTAGCTTACAACTGTCTGTGACTCCAGATCCAGAAGACTCAACACTCTCACACAGTCATGCATGCAGACAAAACAAAAATATATTAAAAAATCAAATACATGTTCTTTTAAATTTTTTCTTTGTTTATGTGTAGTAGACATGTGTGCATATGTATATATAAGTGTGTGTGTGTGTGTGTGTGTGTGTGCATTCATATATGAATGTCTGGGTTGATGTAGGGAGTCTTTCTTAGCCACTTTCCACTGTATACATGGGAGCAGCATCTCTCCACTGAGTCCAAAACTTTTCGCTGATGAGGCTAGCATAACCAGCCATCTTGCTCTGTGAATCACTTCTCCCTGCCTTTCAAGCACTAGAATCATAGGTCCAGTAAACTTAAAAAAGTTATAAGCAATTAAAAAAAACACTGTATTTTTCCTTTCTAAAAGCACAATGACTAGCTTGTGTTTTTATTTATCTTAATTGAATGAGAATAAGAACCATTCAGATTCTAGATCAGAGAATAATACAGAAAATAGAGCAGTGCCAGCTGTTCTTGCCTCTGTCTAATTAACAGCATAAATTAATAGTAACCACTTTTACCCAAAGTAAAATGTTAAGCTAGGTGACTAATTTTTTTAATGAGATAAAATTTATTCCGGGCTCATAGGGCTTTCAATCACCCTAACTGTACAAACTATTCAAAAACTGGAAAATATATTTGGAAGTGGTTTTAAAGTCAGTGCCTGACACTGATTCCCAAGAAATATGAATCAAACAAAGCAAATCTAACTAATTATCCCAGCTTACTACCTTGATAAGCTTTGTAGGTGATGGTACACCAAAAGGGAACATAGGGTCTGTCCTGATACTGAAAGATGGAAGATAAGCAAGCTATACTGCAGTCCAGTAATGCATGCAAAGAGACATAGATGAACTCAGAGAAAATGTCAGAGATCAATAGAGGATGCCCCTGGACTAATCAAAGAATGCCCTGGCAACTATGTTCAAGTGAAGATAGTGTTCTGGCTTAGGAAATAGCCATTTAGGATTAGAAAGAATTGTCTAGATATCCATGTAGCATATATACTGGTAATTGTTCTTATTAGCCAGAGTGTAAACAGTGTCCAGGAATAGGAAATGTTTCATCTGACACACCCATAGATGCTCCCATGATCTGAAGTAGCTAACAGACTGCAATAGTCAGTGAGGGAGGGGCCAGTTCTACACAACCCCTGGACATGCAAATGGTTCCTGGTGGCTTCCCCAGCCAGAGGCATTGCCAAGATTTCTAATAGTAATAAGAGCCACAGACCAACTCCTGCTGCTCTATAGCCATGGAGCCAGACATGGTCCCTGGTCCCCAGTGACAACTTGGGCTGGAACCTCACCATGGCTCCAGGAGTTTGAGCTGGTCAGTCACAACAGGCTACCCTCCTCCATCCTCAAGTCTCCAATTCCCTCTCTCATGGATACCAGTATCTCTAGATCCAGAAAATCTGATACCTTTTTTGGCCTCCATAGGCACCAGCATATGCATGTTGCCCATAAAAATATAAATTATAAAAACATATATCTTTAAAACAGAAAAGGAGGAATCAACTATTGAGGCTTCTGAGAGGGAAACAAAAAGAAAAAAAGTAAAAGAAAAAAATGAATAATGCACTTTATTATCAGACTTATAAGTAGGAAAGTCTTCGCTGATCTCAAATGTTACTGCATGAAGCAGTTTCAATAGTGACAATTTATGTAGTAGAGGCAGGCAGCAAAGACTGTAAAGTGTTCAGTTTTATTAGCAATTTCTTTAGCATATTGAACTACAAAGATTGTTTAGTTCCTACAAACCACCAAAAATGAAGGGACTGTCTCAAACCTTTCATTTTTTAAAAATGCAGGTAAAGCTTTAGGCAACCCCTATTTGTTGGTTTGCGGCCTACCACCTCCTCACAGGATCCCCTCTTGTCTTCTTAGGAATCTAGAGCTACATTGACAGAGTGCGGATCTCTGCTCTGGGAAGCGCATCTTCATTCTGTCACCTGGCCACACCTCACTTTAGTCACACACTATCCCTCCAAACACATGGTCCCTGGCATTCCTCAGACTCCCTGGTGCCCACATCTCAGACTCTGCAGAAACAGCACTGCCCCCTCTCCAGCGCTGCTGCTTTGCTTTCCTTTTGGATACTTCTCATAGTATCCTTGGTTTTTTTGTTTGTTTGTTTGTTTTTTTGTTTTTAAATTTTATTAATTTATTCTTGTTACACCCCTATGGTTATCCCATCCCTTGTATCCTCCCATTCTTCCTTCCCTCCCATTTCCCCCTTATTCCCCTCCCCTATGACTGTTCCTGAGAGGGATTACCGCCCCCTGTATATGCTCATAGGGTATCAAGTCTCTTCTTGGTGACCTGCTGTCCTTCCTCTGAGTGCCACCAGGTCTCCCCGTCCAGGGGACATAATCAAATGTTTCAGTGCAGAATTCTACCAGACCTTGAAAGGTGAGCTAATACCGATACTCTTCAAGCTACTCCAAAACATAGAATTGGATGGAACATTACCAAATTCATTCTATGAGGCCATAGTCACGTTGATACCTAAACCTCACAAAGACTCAACAAAGAAAGAGAATTTCAGACCAATTTCTCTTATGAACATCGATGCAAAAATACTAAATAAAATTCTTGCAAAACGAATACTAGTATCCTTGTTTTACATTTTGGAGAAATCTATTCAATTTCCAGATTTCTAAGCCCCTCTCTTCCATTGTGATTTTATAAGTATTTTGATTCCTTTATTTTTATGACATTCATGGAAGAAAGGAGTAACCCTCATACTTAAAGCTTCTCTTAACAGGCAGTGCTGCAGTTACTGCTCAGTTCATCACCCTCTTGCAGTGAACTGGAAATGGTGGACACTTCCTCTTTTAACCAGATGTTTTGTGTGTACTTATACTTACTTTAATTTTGTTCCAAAGTGATTTAAAGATGCATGGTGTGGGGTGGGGTATATTTTGTTGAAGGGCCTTACTCTTCCTTGTATAGAAATATACCCATGCTTAAATTATTCACTCAGTGAAGTATACAGCTTTCTAAGAAGTTAGACATTTAGAGAAGACATGTATGAAAACACTTAAAAGGTTACAGTATAATGTACAAGTTATAGTTTTTTCATACGACATATCTTTTGATGTAATGTATAGACAAATGATAGGCTTAATAATTATTTCAGAAAAAAATCAATACCATGTGGAATACCAAGCAATTTTTGGGGTGCTCTATGTAACAGAAGGCTTCATTTCATGGGAAAATCAAGAAGTCATTGCAAAGGAAATTGATGTTATGCTAGAACATTCTCTATATAAAATATTTACCTGACTTAAAAGAAATAAAAGGGAAACATGTAAGTGATCTAACATACACGAATCAGAATACATATCTATTATATGCTGAAGTGCATGCTATAGTTCGACACCTTAAAATCATATATATAATACATATGCAGATAGAAAGGTATATACAAAATATACTTATATCCATAATATATTTAGTGGCGTGTTTACAATCATATATGCATATGTATTGTTGTTACTGATAACACCCAGTTTGACCTGATAAGCTATTTCCATACATTAAGATAATCTTGATGTAAATATGAAAATATATTTGTGTTAGAAGTGAGAGATTTTTAAAAATAAGTAAATTGATATTATCTTTTTTTGCATTAGTAATGGCTAAGTTTACAAAAAAAGCACACAGCATTTTAACAACAGATGAAAAGAACTCAGTGGAGATAAAGAGCAAGTTCTATTCTCACAAGACTCATACAGAAGCAAAAATACTTTGATATGTACTGGGGACTTGGATTTTACCTTGGGATGAGTTATCTGAAAAATTAGGGGACTTATGACTGAGTTCCAGCACCATTTGTTTATTGCATAGACTCCTTTCCATTAAACCTTAAGTGAGACTGTAAAAAGATAAGTGCAGATGAATGGAAACTGTAAATAAATGTTATGCTTCATGAAGAAAAATGCACTTTCTCCTTTTCTGGTGTTGTCTGCTTCTCTTGATGAAGATGAAAGAAAGAATGATTTCCAACACATCACCTTTCCTGACAGTAAACTATTAACCTTAGAAACATTTTGTGGTATTTAGTTCTAAATAAATTCTACTAAACACATGCAGCTGTGAGTAACAAAACTCTCAACACAAGAATAACAGAAGGAGAACTGGAACAAAAACTGTTATACATATAAAAAGTAGCATTTTTGACACTGATGATTTGGAGTGTAGAACAATACCGACAGATTGAAGTTTATCTTAGGCTTTTTGTGTAGGAAAAAATAAGGAAATGTAAACAAAATGATAACCCGATTAAAAGACTTTCAAAAACTGTTGGTTCTTTTCAGCGTCACCAAAGCACTTCAGGATAATCATCTTCACTATTTAAAGAGGGGTCTAATGCTTGTATTACTTAATTATCCAAATCAGCTTGAAATACCATTTTCCAGGTATTGGAAGTAAGCTTTGTATTATAATTGAGTTGTATGGGTTCAGTGCCTCATATTACAGGAGAAATATATATATATATATATATATATATATATATATATATATATTCTTAAATTTGAATTCTCTATCAATGTATCAAAGTTAATATTATTTTGTATCAATATACAAAATTCTATACCAATGAATTAAAGACAAGCTTCTTTGTTAGTAACAAATAAACAAATAAGGCCTTCGGTTGAGGAGTAGATTTAATAATCCACTGTTTATCCTATCATCCCTATGTATTTCTATACTCCCTTTGTTTCCTTTCAACCTCTATCTATAAAAGAAAGATAGAGGAAGAGAGACATCCCTGAGTCCAACCTAGTTTTCTCTCTGAATAAGACCAGGATAGTTATGTAATACAAGCCATTTGTTAGTGGATCAAATTATGGTCATGTCAACTACCACCCTATTTTTAATCACAGGAACATATATCCTAAGTTTAATAGATAAATATGATACAATAGATAGATAAGGTAAAATAATTAGATTAAGTCTTCAAAGACCTTCAAAGACTCAGAGACTTATAGAATATGGCACTTAAGAAGCTTTTAATGTACTAAAGATTCTTTGACAACAAGACAATCTAACTCCTGGCAACAACCAGTCTACCTCAAGAAGATAATGAGCATCAAAGAGTCTCCTTATGGAGTTGGCTTCAAATGAGGTAAACCAGCTACTGGGAAAAATGTCCTCATTTCTGCCTCACACAGAATTCGGCTTAAAAATGGGCAAGCTTGGATACAGGCAGAGTCAGCAGCCAAACTCTGCCAAGACAAGATAAGCAAGTCCTCAAAGGTTCCTGCCTCACAAATATGTCTATGAGATACATTGGGCCAGAAGGCAGTAGATGATATTATATAGAGTTTTGTGTGACTGTTTAGGCAGTAAACTGTCTCTGTCATTTTTTTCTTCCTTCTCATTTTGGAAGCTGATAACCTACACTTCTGGTTCACTCAAGTAATTAAATTGTATTCTTTCTCAAGTCTCCAATGCAGCTGAGGTCCAGATAGTTTAGTCTTACAATTAACTAAGCTGTTTAGGGGTTAAGATGTTTTTAGGTCTAGATAGAGGTATTGAGTTGGCAAGGATGGGAGATGATAGATGTGGATTCTCATTCAGAATTTTAGACTTACCAAGATGGGAAAGATATTTTCTAGAAGATTGCCAGATGCAATTAGCCAAAACACCTTGAATGTAACATTCATATGAGAGCCCTGATGTTTCATGGTTCATCTTGCTGTATGCAATTTTCTACTTACTTGTAATAATATAAATGTATATGCCAACAAATAAAATCATAATAAAAAGAGATGGATCTAAGGGTTTTATACAGCCATCGAGAATAAAAGCTCGAGGAGGCAGGAGATCTTCCTTCCAAATGCATGAACTCCCTGTTCCCAGTAGTTCAGTGCCAATTTTTGCCATTCAAAAGACCCTTTCTAATGTCAGCAGTGTCATTAATAAGTGCAACATGGACATTCTTGGGGGCATTTTTAACTTTGGCCATGCATTGTTATGAAAATGAGTGAAGATGGCAAAGAAGAAAGGAGGAAGTCAGACAGAAAGTAGGTAGGAGGAAGGTCTTCAAGGTAAGTATGAGCAATTAAAAGCATGTGGGAGGTGGTGTAGGCGGGAGGCATAATGCCAAGGTCATAGACAGGTCTGCCTTGCAGGTGTTGATATGAAATATGAACTCAGTCTCCCTTCATGCTTTATAAGCATGACAGTTAGATTTTAAAAAGGATTTCACTGTCTTTGGTTGTAACACCCAATGAAGTGAATCTTAACCTGGCTCCCATTTCTGTCATGAATATTTCATTGACAAGAAAAATACTAAAACCGCTATTGATAACAGTCAGCCACTGAGCAAACAATTGCATAGATGAAACATCATTACCCTCTCGTTTTTCTTCTGTCTGTGTGTTTACCATTGAATCCATTTTCGTCTTCAGATCTTGGAATACTACTCAGCATTAAAAACAAGGAATTCCCGAAATTTGTGGATAAATGGATTGAGCTAGAAATGATCATAATGAGTGAGTTAACCCAGAAGCAGAAAGACTCAAATGGTACATACTCACTTATATCTGCATACTAGCCCAATGGGCATGTCCCACGAAAGCCTTCCCTTACCAGGAAACTGGGACAGAGGGGAGGACATCCTATTGGGACTCTAGATGAGAGAACCATGGGAGAATAGCAATGTAGAAGGATCCAGAGGGTCCTAGAAACCTACAAGTAGAACATTATGATAGGCAGAATTGGGCCAAGGGGTCCCGCTCAAACTAAGGCACTAGCCAAGGACAATACAGGCGGTAAAATTTAAACCCCTACCCAGATCTAGCCAATGGACAGGACAGTCTCCACACTTGAGTGGAGAGTGGGATATGACTTTCTCATTTACTCTGGTGCCTCACATTTGACTATGTCCCCTGGCGGGGGAGACCTAGTGACACTCAGAGGAAGGACAGCAGGTCACTGAGAAGAGACTTGATACCCTATGAGCATATACAGGGGGAGGTAATCCCTCTGAGGAACAGTCATAGTGGAGGGGAATAAGGGGAAAATGGGAGGGAGGAGAGAATGGGAGGATACAAGGGATGGGATAACCATAGAGATGTAACAAGAATAAATTAATAAAATAAAAAAATTTAAAAAAACCCTAAAAGTATGAAACAACAACAACAACAACAGCAAAAAGAAACATCATTACCTAAGTTTTCTTAAAATGCCCTGTTGTATCATCTCATTGTTGCACACACTCATATTCCTTGTGCTTTAGATTGTCTTTTTTACTTGTTTTCTACAGCATTCCAGCTCATATAAAATGGGAAGTATTGATAAAACCTAAACTTAGTACTATGTAAAGATATCACAGTGACTCTCAAAAAGCAGGTGATAAAGCAGGATGAAATATTCAAGGAGTTTTATTAGGATCTACATGTATATGAAAGAAAACAGTAAGGCAGCCAGGTAAAGCTGGGTATCTCATAAAATCTCTGACTCTATCTATCTATCTATCTATTTATCTATCTATCTATCTATCTATCTATCTATCTATCTATCTATCTATCTATCACACACTACATATAGTGAGTGTATTATTGTAGAGAACCATGATTAATACAATCACCCATATGATGTCCTCATTTCCTGATGCATAGTGAGTGAGGTAGTTCAGTTCCTATACCATTTATCATTTGCACAGATCTATCTTTGTACCAAGTGTCTAGGCCGTAGAAGACATAGACCCCCAAGATGAAATTAATCATGGTAATTTTTTTTTCTAGAAAAAAATGAGTGTGACTGGAGAGATGGCTCAGTGGTTAAGAGCACTGGCTGTTCTTTCAAAAGACCAGAGTTCAATTCCCAGCACCTCCAAGAAAGCTAACAACTGTCTGTAATTCCTGTCCCAGGTAATCTGACACGCTTACATAGACTTACATGTAGTCAAAACATCAATGTACATAAAATAAACAGAATAGAATATTTAAAAAGAGGAAAATATGATATAGGTGTAAAAAGTGGGGCATTTTCAGACCACAAACTAGCGATCCATCAGAGAGAAAATGCTCTCATGCGGATGATGAAGGTTTCAGCCTAGATATTAGCTAAAACTGGGCATTGGAATATCCCATATTTCTGAAAAGGGTTCTCCTAGTTAGAGTTTCCATTGCTATGAAGAGACATCATGACCATTGAAACTCTTATAAAAGAAAACATTTTAGGGGCTGGCTTACAGTTTCAGCATTTTAATGCATTATCATTTATGGCAAAAACCATGGCAGTATGCAGGGAGACATGGTGCTGGAGCAGCTGAGAATGCCATGTCTTTCTTTAACCTCAGGCAGCAGAAGGAGGTTGTGTTGCTGAGCATGACTTTCTCATATACGAAACCCCAAAGACTGCCTCCACAGTGACACACTTCCTCCAGTAAGGCCAAACATCCTAATAGTGCCACTCCCTATGGAGTCTATGAGGGCTATACCTATTCAAACCACTACAAGGGGCATAATTTAATATCTCTGCTGTGCTCCATCACTGGTTGAGAGTAGTGTCTGGGACAGCATTCATGCTGTAGGATTTTTACAGCCAATGGCTATGGGTCTTTGTCAGCAACAGTCTCCATAGAAAGATACAGGGCAAAGAAGGCTTCACACACAGATAAAGTCTTCTCCTACTCACTATTTACTGTCTTTCTGGGTTTTTGTTGTTGTTGTTGTTGTTATCATTTTTGAGAGCACATGCTGTTTTCTCAAGCTTTTATTCAAATATATATCTATATCTATCTATCTGTCTATCTATCTATCTATCTATCTATCTATCTATCTATTATCTATCTATCTATCTATCTATCTATAAATCCTATATAAACCCAAATAGAATAATCTGAATTAAATTATTACCCTGTTAGAAAATGAATCTTAGGAAAAGTTGGGGTACACACCTGATTTGCAATATCCTCAGCTAAAAATATCTATATTTTTAAATGAATATATCTATAAATGAATAAATCTAGGACAATATAACCAGACAAGTTATATATTAACTTATATGTATATTTTCTAACTTCATTTTCTACTACATCAAACACTATGAATTTTACATTAGAATTTAAGATGTCCATGTTCTGGGGACATTTTTGAATAATTCAAATATCATTACAGAACAATACATAGTAGTTATTGAAAGAACATCCATTGGATAGAACAATTCATTTACTTAGATCAATATTTGAGATATACTATATTTCCAAAATGTAAAATTTACTATATCCTTTTTTATCCAACACATTAATATTTATGACATATTATATTCCTTTTTCTTCATAAGTAAACAATTATATACCTCCTGGAAAAATTGGTTAAAAAATGACAAAGGATTTCTAAGAATATTCCATCATGGATGTGAAAAAACAGATATGTATAAATGACAAATAGTTACTGTTGTCCTAAAATGTTTTGTCTCAAATCCATACTTTAATTTGCTGTACCAGGCAACAAATGTTTAGAAGGTTTCAGATATTGTGCTACTGTTATCGAATTGCACGGGGTTATACATACAATTGGATTGCTAACTGTTTTGGCAAGCTTTACTAAATAGTGACTCAAAAAGACAGTCCATTATTAGAATTCCACTCCACACAAAACTCTGCTTTTATGATACGTGTGTGTGTTATTTTCCTGGCCTCCCAGCATGCCCAAGGCCTTAGTTCTTCAAAGGACTGTGAACTTTCTTTCAGTGGTATATCAGGGCACAAGAGTCTATCTCAGCAATAGTAAACAAGCTTTTACCAAGTGTGTGGTATAATGCAGAGTTGAATAGCATTGTGGATTGTGAAATGCATGGAGTAGGGACCATATCTAAACTGTTTTCAGGGTTTGAGTTTCAAATGAAAGAAAAATCTGAAACAAATGTAATGTATTTCTAACTATTGGAGTTTCAAAAAAATTTCCACCAGAGAGTAGTGGGGGACTACACAGTAGGAGTTTGGCACTTATTTTAAAGAATGTGAGTTTTATGTAATAAATATTCATTTCTGTTTCCTGATTGTTTTAACCAATGTGATTTTTTCCTTGACATATATAATAGTATTATACAAATTTATTCATCCTAAAATGAAAACAGACAAATGTGCTTTTGAATTGATAACCTGTGTCAATTAAACAGTGATGCATTTATTTGAAACTAAACATTTAAAAATATTATTGCTAAGTAACATGCATACATACTAAAACACAAACATAAAAGTTATGTTTACTTATATATATATATCAAAGTTTCCTTCAATATCAATTTTGATTAAATTACATAATTAAAAACCTTGATTTAAATTATTAAAAACAGAACTTTAGATATATATATTTTATTCAATATATAATTATGTTTTCCCTTACATCAGCTCCTCCCAGATCCTCCCCACCTTTCCAAAACTCCACACCCTTTCTTTAATAAATAAACAAGCAAACAAACTAGTAAACAAACAAAAAGCTAACTAGGATAAAAACAATCCAATAAAAATATAATAAACACAAACACAGAGACATACACAGAGTCAAACAATCCATAAAACACAAATTTAGAAAATATAATGTATAAACAGATCATTAAAACAAAAAAATGACTATAAACAAAGCAGTATGAGACAAAAATTCTACAACTATATCACTAAGTTTTTTGTTTGTGTTTTTACTTTTTGTTTTTGTTTTGTTTTGTTTTGTTGTGTTGGAGTTTGTTTTGGGAATCAGGCATTTCTTAAGTGTGGTTTGTATACTTAATGAGACTTCATTGAGACAACTAAGTTTTCCTTTGAGGATGTGTCCAATTGCAGATAGCTTCTTGGTTAGAGATGGGAGTTGGGTCCACTTCTCCCCTTAACCTCTCACTGCCTTTTAAATGCTAAGTAGTGCCCTATTATACCCATATGTAATGCTTTGCTTATAATTTCACATATTGATCTGTACTAATTAGTTCTAGCTGTGGTTATTATAAATGCCTTGTTTTTCAGGGTCCAGGACATGCCAGTAATTCCAGAACTGGGAGATTTGGATTTCAAATTCAAGGCATTTTGAGTGCCAGAATCACAGTCACATAATGTTATTCCCAACAAAACTGAAAATATACAATAGCCACAACTGGATGAAGCTTAATAAAGGAGATAAGGGTCTACAAAATGCACAAAAGAACAAGCAGTTAAAAAGTATCTGGAATGGCATCTCATACAGAAACATGCAACAAGGAGAAACCTCAGAACTCCATGTGGCTGAAGTCGAACAAGAAGAACATTCCTCTGCTATTCCACACTGTTCCGTTTGTATGGGATCCTGCAAGGGTTACAATCAACAGCAGCAAAAAGTGAACCAGTTGCAAATTGGGGCCAAGCATGGGGCTGAGGATTATATGCAAAAGAAGAAAAATGCAAGGAGAGTTTGAGAATCAAAACTATTCTGTGCTTTATTAGAATAATGATTGCATTTGTGTAGATATGTGTCAAACTGATAAAAACTCAACTTTAACTGGCTACAGGCAAATTGTAAACAATAACAAGTATACAGCAGGCATCCTGTGGGACTAGCTTTTTATTATTAGTGAAAAAAAAAACCCTTAAATCCATCTTCCTGTTTGCTGGAGCATACAAGCACTCTTAGGATCTGCAACAATAAAGGTAATCCAGGAAGTCCAGCTATGTTCATTCCAGAAAAGTGTGTTTAGAGAAGCTGTCTGACAACCTGTCAGACTTCAATCAAATGCTTACAGCTGGCTTAGGTTTAATATTGCTATTTTACCAAAGACCTAGATATACGTTAATGATAATTAAAATAATACATTTTTTCTGAAAGGTAGTGCAAAGAGAAAGAGCATTCATTATTCTACCACCTAAAGGCAGAATATTTGTATTTTGGCATATTCCTCAATTTTTAATGCATTTTACATATCTCAGATAATATGGTAAGTGGTATTTTATAAGTACATTTTCACTCAATATTAAATCATTAGCATTTTTATGTCATTAAACTTTCCATAAACATCATTTTAATAACTAGATAATAGCTCATCATATGCCTGTACCATAATTAACTAACACTCTTTTAATGGTGTTTAATTATTCTTTTAAACAGCAGACACATTGCCTGGCACATTGAAAGTTTTACAGTTTTTTTTCTGGTGAACAATTGGCCATTAACAGTATTATAAAGAATATCCTTGCGTCCCAACCTTTGTATTATATAAAAAAAATGTAAAGAAAATTTCCAGAACTCAAATTTCTGTGGCAAATGCATGAAAAAATGCAAAGATGCTTAACTGACTTGTCAGATGCTTTCATCTGAGAATAAAATAAAAAAAATATTGCTATTTATGGTTTCCCAATGTTATCAAAGGCATTGCAAGATAATTGGACATGATTTTTGGAGTTATACATGCTTAACTATCTCTCTTATAGTGTACATAAATGATTAGGTTAAGGTAAAATATTATGCAGTTTCTTTCTTCTAAAAATAACATCATAGTTATGATCATCCTCTGAGAACATGTTGCCTGATTGCCTTGAGCACCCTAAATTTCTCATATCAAATTTCTTTACTCAAGATACTTATACCTTGTGGCTAGTTTTATGTCATTTGACCCAAGATTGGGTCATCAGACTGTGGAGGGAGCCTGAACTGAGAAAATGCCTGCATTATATGGAGCTCTAGACAAGCCTGTAGAGCATTTTCTTAATTAGTGACTAATTTGGGAGAGAAGGGAAGCCCACTGTGGGGAGTGCCATCCCTGGGTTGCTAGTCCTTGGTTCTATAAGGGAGCAGGCTGAACAGGCCTTGGGGAACAAGCCAGTAAGTAGCACTTGTTCATGGCTGCTGTGTCAGCTCCTGCCTCCACATTCCTGCCCTACTTGAGTTCCTATCCTGACCTCCTTTAATGATGTGGATGCATAAGCTAACTAAACCCTTTCTTCCCCACGCTGGTTAAACCATGCTGTTTCATCACAGCAATAGTAATCCTAACTAGGACAGGCCTTTATCTTAATTACAGCTTCTAGAAATCTGTTTTGTCATTGTGTCTTTTTCCACCCAGTTATGACTTTTTGGAAAAATCCTTGCTACCCTGACACCTGGGCATGTAATAAACACAAAACCCACAGTGTTTCTTTAGTCTTTCCATCTGAATGAATATTCTGCTTTATTTTCCCAGTGCTACATCTGACAGCAGCCTGCAATCACTTCTTACATTCCTTCAATTTTACCTGTTTATTAAGTCAAATTTTCTGGTTTTCTAAGGGGTAGAACCTGGGTCAGGTGATTGTAGAGACAATCTGGGTCGACGCTAGAGAACTTCATGATTCTGGCATCTGTTTCAACCTGTCCTGACAAATATCTGGCATTGTATTAAGTGAGGAGGAAGCATTTCAGCCTGTGCTGTCATGGACTGGGGACTGTACTATGTGAAGAGGAAGTGTCTCGGCCTGTCCTGACACAGATTAAGAACTGCGCTATGTGAGGGAGAAGAGTCTCAGTGTGTGCTGACAAAGAGTTGGGACTGTGTGAAATTCTCTTCAGTATTCCCTCCCCCCTCCCCCACCAGAGTTTTAAAGAAGTTGTTTGACATCAATATATTCTGGTATTTATTTATCATAAGTGTTGTTTTTATTTTCTCACTAGAGAAGACCCAAGCTTTACTAATACATGGCTTGGGCTAAGCCCAGAGCTTTTCTAGCTAACTATCACCAGACCTAGGCCTGGAAGCTTCCAGCCTCCAAATAATAATAATAAACTGTTTTCTCAGACCCCTTGAACCTGACTCCGACATGAGCTCCCGTGTGCCCTTTGAAGTGGATGGCAACAGAACTAAGAAAATGGGCAATTGTCATGGGTTTTGATGAACTTTTTGACTAGGCATTTTATGTTTCATCTCATTGCTGATGAATATAAGTTCATCTACATAATTGAAAAGCTGGACTGATTAGTCCTAAAATTCCTAACTTGGCTTCATGATATCATAGCTCTAACTACTGTCTTGTGTTATCAATATCTATCCTATCTCAACTCTAATAGCTTAACTTCTTTATCTTGATCTAAAACGATCTTATCCCCTAACCACCTAATTGGTTGTAAAACTATACTATCTTGTCTTCAATGCCCCTCAGAGACTTGAGAAGGAATAAAACTTAAATTCCTGAGTGAACCAGCAGTGGGTGGTTAGCAGCTTCCAAAATGTACAAATTGACTTAAGACAGTTTACTGCCTGACCAGTCACCCAATACACTTTATAACGTTGGAGCCTCATCTTCAGCTTTCTGGCCTAATATCTCTGCCAGACTTGTTCTCAGGGCAGGAACTATTTAGGACTTGCTTACTCTGACTTGGCAGAGTGCAGCCGTTGACTCTGCCTGCATCTAAGTTGCCCATTTTTAGGCAGAATTCTGTCTGTGGCAGGAATGAGGACATTTTGCCCAGTGGCTAATTTGCCACCTTTGAAGCCATGTCCATAAGGAGGCTCTTTGATGTTCATCGTCTTCTTTGAGGTCAGCTGGGTGTTGTCAGGAGTTGACTTGTCTTGTTGTTGAAGAATTTAGGGTTGTAAGAACAACTTTAAATGCCATATTCTGTGTGTCTCTGAGGCTTTTGATGACCTTATTCAACTAATTTACCACATATATCGATAGAGTCATATTTATCTGTTAGACATAGGATATATATTCTTGTGTTAAAATCTGCCAAGTATTTGAAATGCCCATGTTTTGTATCAGTATACTAAATTCTATAGCAATGACTGAGACATAACCTTCATTATAAGTAACAATTAAGGCCTTGAGTTAAAGAGTAGGTTCAATCATCTATCTTTTGTTCTATCCTCCCTCTATGTTCCTAAATCTCTCTTTCTTTCCTTTCAGCTTCCATCTCCTTTCCTACATATGCAAGATAAAAGCCAAGAGAGACATTCCTGCATTTCCCCTAATTTTTTCTCTGTATAAGATCAATAATGACTTATGACCATCTCCTGATGAGAATAAGCATTTGTAGACCAAGCAAGCAAACAGCAATCTATTCAACCAGCCCCTTTGAGGGATGGGGTGTCATTCTCTTAAGGTTTCTTCAGGTTCAATTGGGGCACAAAATACCTTGGAATGGGCCCGCCCAAAACTGGAGAGAATGATTAAGCAATCTAGTGATTGCATTTGTGGTTCAGTTTCTAAATGTTGAGAAATTCCAGGCTTAGTTGGAGATTGAAATGGTGGTCTGAATTGGATCAGAAGTTTTCTACAATGTTGCCCAGGAAGCTGTCCAAATCTGATGGGTAAAAACAACAGAATAATCTGGGGCTGGAACTAAGAGGATGCAGGATATCAGTGTCCATTGTGCTGAGGGGAATGATTCCTGTCAGGTCTGATCCAGCTGGTTATTTTATTCTGACAACATAATTTCTCACAAGCATTATACAGTACTGACATTATAATTGTATGAGGTGTGTGGCATGCACAGAACAATTAAAGCTAGTTTTCTGGTCATTGTGTGGGTCGACATAAGGCATTTGCAAATCTTCCTTCATGCCTTACTAGTAGTGGTCTCCAATACTAAGTCACAGAGACTCTGTGGTCAATATGAGGCCTCTCTATGCCTTTACATCTATATCTCTGCCAGTTTCAGAACTATTCCCATTGATTGTGTTCTTACGTTGGCATTTAGGCATCTGGGGTTGAGGTGATGATAAATCTAGTTGTCAATTTCTGAGTTTGTCTATCTTAGATGGGTCTTTTGTTCCTTGGTTTCAGTTTCCCTCCTCTGGTCTTCTAGATAGTGTGACCTGTGGATGAGATCAGGGTTTCCACATGAGTTGAGGGCTGAAACACATCAAAGAGGAACAAGAGGATTAGGGATAGGATGGAGGGATACCAAGAATGAGGTCTAGTGGTGGGTTGCCTACCTGGACTTCTTGTGATTGGATTTGCCTCTCTTGATATATATTTATAAGAGAATATGTGGCTCAATCTTCAACACTTGTTCATTTTTCCTCAGATACAGATTATTTTCTACAATAATTACTTTACTTTTATGTTTCACATTTAGTTTTATGTTTCTTTATTTTCCAGGTTAACTTTGATACATAATTAAGAATTTACAGCTAGGGCAATGTGAATAATCTTATCTTCACTTGGGCCAAGGGTTTGTATTTGGCAAGTTGGGCACATATGTCTGATAAATATTTTTCTTATCTGTATAATCACTGATGTGGATATTTTGCCTGAAGAAAATTTATTACCAAAATTTAAGTTTGATCTTCAAGAGGATATCCTTATCTCATATTGACTTGTATAAATTGCCTTATATTTTTAGTTCACTTAATGTACAAATACATTTAACTGCTGGATTTACAATGTTTCTAGAAAAACTTAAAATTACTGAAACCTTACCTCACTCTATTTGCTTCAGGTATTAATCTGAACCCCATGACATCTTAGGTTTATATATCTAAAAACCTCACTTATTTTTCTGTGTAAATGCTATTTTTGATTTGAGATTAAAATATCCAAGTAATAGTAGATACTAATGTTAATATATTTAATAAATAAAGATATTGATAAATCATTTGGTAATATCATCAATATTGTCTTTTATTTAATCATTTATATAAAAATAAAATTATGGTCATTTGAATTGAAAAAAATCAGAAAGATGTTAGATAGGGAAATAATCCAAGAAATCAGGACGCAGAAACAGAATATTAAGGAAAAAATAGAAACATAGGTTATAAAATGTAAAATAATATCAGTGTATTCTTCATCCAATGGCCATCATTTAAAATCTCTTCTGTTATGCAGTTATTTTCATGACTTACTGCACTTTAAAACTAGTAACTTTTCAGACATGAAAACTACCATATAAATATTTTGATATTAAAAATAAGGCTGTTTGTGTAGAAATCATTTGACATGTAAAAAAATTAGGATTGAGCATAAGACTAACTGCTCAAATACTTTATAAACAAGCATGAAACTACAGATTTCACATAAATACAAATAAAATTCTCAAAGAGAAAACAATCTAGCTAGTATCACCTAAAAGAAATATCACTACATTTATGTCACTGTTCTATTACTGTGTATATTATATCCATCTGAAAAACCTTCTGAAATTGAGTTTCTAGAGTTTCTCTTCAAAACTGCCATTATTTTATAATAGTTTTTGAACATTTATACACATTTACACAACAAATATGTAAGGTAAAATTCATTCAATCTGCCTCCTATCCTGAGATATTTGGGCTATTCAGTGTTTGTTGCTTGCAATGTTATAACTAATTTCTTCATTCATATTGTCTGTTTTTATCATACCATGGCATTAAATAAATTAATGAAATGCTATGAATATAAAACTGATATCTAGAGACTTGGAGGACAGCTCAGTGGTTATGAAAATTTGTGATTTTTATCTGAAGACCCAAGTTCCATTTTCAGCACCCACACAGTGGCTCTCAGCTTCTTATAACAATAACACCATGGCTTCTAACCTCCTTCTCTGGCCTTTGCTAAAACTGCATACATAACACATGCATAAAATAAATAATAAATAAATATCGAGAAAAACAATTTTAATTGGAATCTACTAATAACTTGTAGATTATACATAACTTGCCCAACACACACACACACACACACACACACACACACACACACACACACACGTGTGGTAGATGATTAGAAGTCAATTTCTTAGGAAATATACTTCTAAAATAATTGATAATGAATAGAGAAAAATGAGATCTAAAACATCACAGCTTGAGACAGCAATGGGTAGAAGATACTATAGGGGAAATACTCCATTGTCTTCTTTCTGTGGGGAGAAAAGATAGAAATAAAGAAGGAGGTAATCTGACTCCTCCAAGGTGGCTGTACTACAAATTTTGCTTTGGTGTGCATTGCATGATTTTAAATCTAGTTTAATGCTTTCATTATTAAGTGATTATTAATCAGTGTGGATTTTAAGCATTTGTCTTTTTCTTATGTTATAGGAGCTCCATTGTGATATTAATTTTGTTGTTGAAATGTGTGCTAATAATTTAAATTGCTTTTACTATTTGTAATAGTTTACCAATTTTTATTTGCTTTCTAATTTTCATCTTTGATTTTCTGAATTTTAATTTCAAAGAAACCCTTAGAATTTCCATCATGATTTATTTATTTTTACACTGAAATTTTTCATTGAGAGCATAGAAAGAATATACTTTCACTTTTTTTAGCCACCTAATACATTAATTATGTGGAATATTTTTGTTATAACATGAAAATGGATTGTAATATAACAGTCTGAATAAGTAACTTCACCAGGTGAAATATGTAATCATGTTTCCCATATTGCATTCAATATACATGAATAATGAATGTATTAAAATATATACAAAACTTAAGTAACCTATTTTCCATTAAAATCTATAACTATATGAATAACTTTAAGAAATTCTTGATATAATTTGTTTCAGTCAAATAAGCCTAGTATCTTGAGAACTGAGGGAGGGGGTCAGGAGGGCAGACTGGGAGAAAAGTAGTGTTGGGGCTAGGATCAAGTTGTAAAATGATTAAATAAACAAAATAAAAAAATCTTGTATCTTTCTTCAAATTGTAAGATTATAGTAATAAAGTAATACTTCACTAAGATTTATCAAAAATTACTAATCATGCTTTGATTAAAATTGGTTTTGGTGTGTTTTATTATTATGTAGTCAATTCAATTCTATTTTGCATAATTTTAATACTGATTATTTATTCTTTTGAATAAGAAACTGTTGAGGACAAAGTTCTATCAATATGAGCTTAGAATATTTTAATTCAATATTTTTAGTTTTTAATTCATAACTATAGAAATCTCAAGATTTCACTAAAACTATATATTATTCAAAATTATTATATACATAATGTTAAGAAAAACATACTAGAAAATATACACCCTATCCAAGAGTATCACCAAAACACATACATACAACTTCTAGATAATAAAAGTATAAAGACCTCTTTCTGGTAACATGAACAACAGAGTTTAAGATAGATATGGCTGGATCATTAAAATTTGTAATATATTTATAATAAAATGGATAAATGAACTGGAAATATGTAGTGTAGTGCTCTAATAGGACTCTAGAAACATGAGCTATTCTGTAAGTGATAATTTAGTACATTTATTGGATTGAAAACATGTAAGAATTTCAGCAAACCTAGCAGTTGATGTTTGAGTTAGCAAAAGGTAGATGAATGGAATTAGGAAGTAACATGTTTCCGATGTCTGTTACCCATGAGAAGGAAAGAGAAAAGAGGGACCAGAGGAAGTGGAATTATCCCTCCAATCTGGTCACACTACAGTAAAAAGTCCAGGAGAAAAGGGATAAAAAGCAGCTTGTCAATAGAAAAGTTCATCTGCAGGAAGCATTATCTTTCTATTTTCTCATTATGAGGTAGAAAAAATAACCTGATTATGCAAGTAGAAAAAAGTGCTCAATGATAAAGTGGAAAAGTCCAGATTACTCTCCAGTTCACAAGAGTAAGTAGGTTAAAAATAACTTTTTTTCAGTGAGTTAAAAAAAATTGAATATACAAAAATACAGTTACATTAGAAGCAGGACAAGTTAAAATTTAAACTGAATGTGAGTAGACATTTTTCTCTCATTATACAGAGACTTATGAGTTGGGTTAGTATGTCTAAGACAAATTTAAAAATAAACTTATGGTACTGGCTTCAGTGGTATCTAAACACCAAATGGTGAACCAATGAGAGGCAGTCAAAAATAAAAATAAAAGATGCCAAAAGTAATATCAAGTCTGGTAAACCAGTAGTAAAAGAACAATGAGACAAATATTAACTGAGAATATTTATGACTTTGAAATGTGTCATATATTTACATTTAATAGGTCAAAAATATCTGAATCCATTTTTAGAGGGAGCAAAGAGATTATAGAATTGAACAATGAAGTCAGGAATGCTGAGTAGCCCCCACCCTGCCTACTCAGTGGGGGCTACTTTTTCCACAAGCCTACATGTAGGCCTGCAGCCCGTGAACCTGCTTTGTTCACAAGCCTTTAGCAAGATGCTTGCATTTTTCCTCTTCTCTTCCCCCCTCCAACTGCTGCCATCTTCACACTTACAGGCCTACCATTAGACCCATGATTTAGGAGCCATCTCTGTCTGCTCCAAATAAACACTCATGTACTAGCTTTATTCAACCTATCTTTAGTCATCTAACTCCTGCACTGGCCTCATCCAAGGTGTGGCATTCTCACACCAGAAACCCAACAATTCTGTTGATAATTCTAGGTCCTACTACAAAACAAAATAAACATCAGTATGAATGGCCAAGAAAATATATATTCTAGTCCTTATAGAATGCTATATGATGAGATTTATCCAATACAGAATGTAAAAGAACGATCATAAACTTTTCAAAGAATCAAAAAAAAAAAATGAAAAGACACTAACAAACAGCCCATTGACTGTATTAGAATAACAGTAAACATTGGCTGTATAAGAGAATACGGACACACTGTGAACAAAATGGAAAGAACTAGTCAGGATTTGAAATTAGAATTCAGTTAAAGAAGAAACAAGAGAATTCAAGCTGAAATGAATATGGAATTGAAAAGTTCAGTAATCCAAATAGATAATTCAGGAGTCTTTCAATGAGAATTGAGCAAGAAGTAGGTAGAATATATGGACTCAAAAATAAAGTCAAAACAAAGATTAAAAAAAGTAAATATCAGGAATGGAGTACTCAGCAAATGTGGGATACCAGAAAAATGCAAAATATTTCATATGATAGGAGTAGATGAATGAGGAAAATTCCAGGTCTCAATAGCATAGACAAGATCTTCAACAAGATCATAGAAGAAAACTTCCTCAAACTAATAAAAGTCATAACCATAAAGATAGAAGAAGCACAGAACACCAAACAGGGAAGCCAATAAATGATTTACTTTGTGGAATATAATAACTAAAAGAAATAAATATGTAGAGCAAATAAAATTATTGAAAGCTTCAGGGAAAAAAAAGTCAAGTCACATATAAAGAAAAGCTTGGCAGAGTAAGAGCTGATTTCTGAACAGAAACTTTGAAAACCAGAAGTGCCTGTAACAGTACACTCCAAGTTCTCAATGACAGCTACCAAATAAGCTACTCCACCTGCCAAACTGTCTGCCATAGGCAGAAGCTAAAGTAAAACTTTCTATTAAACTGTACTTATAACCTAAAAAAAAAAAATACCACTAAAACAACTCCAAAGAGAATACTGGAAACAATATTTTAAGTGAAAAGAAAATAAAAACAGATAAGTGACTCAGAGTGAAAAGCAAACAAACTCATAACAGAGAAAATATAAAAACACTACTAGGAACACAAAACTACAAAAATAGAAAAAAATGTCTGTATTCAACATATACATTTGAATTTTTTAAAATAGTAATGACCTCAAATGATCAATCAAAAGACATTGGTTGGCTAATTAATTAAGAAACAAAATCCACCTATCTGCTTAAAATAAGCTCACCTCAGTTTTAAAATAGGCAAATGAAAAGATGAAAAAAGCATTGCAAAAATCAGAAGAGGAGACAAGTAGGTATTGCCTTCCTAATATCTGAAAAACTACACTTCAGACTAAAACTAATTTGAAGAGACAGAAAATGGTATTTTATTCTAATCAAGGGAACAATGAACCAAGAAATTGTTACAACAATATGTATGTATTTGAAATAATTTCAAACTCTAGTGCATCAAATTTCATAAAAACCATACATTTGTTATTATAAACACAAATTAACACTAAACCAATAATAGTAGGTGATTTTATCACCCCACTTTCTTCAGGAAATAGGTCATCTACACAAAAACTAAACAGAAAAATCTGAAATTAATGGACTTAACAAATATCTATAGTACATTCCAGCCCCCAAATATATATAGACATGTCTGTGTGGAAGTTTCTATAAAATAGAGTACATCCTGGGACACAAAACACGTTGAAAAATTGAGATAACTCCATTTATTTTAACTGACTAGTTTACAACTAAAACTATATTTCAGATGAAATAAATTCTAGTAAGTTTATAAATTCCCAGATATTAAACAAATAATTAATGAATACTAAGTGAGTCTAAAAAGAAACATAAAAAGGGATAAAAAGAAATTCCTGAAACTAAAGAAAATGAAAATCCAACATAAAAAACTCTTGGACACATTAAAAACATTTCTACAAGTAGACTTTTGAGACCCAATGTTTATATTAAAAATAAAAAATAAAAAAGAGCACAAACAAAGAAACACCTTAATGATTCAGTTCAAGAATTAAACAAAAGCAGCAACAACAAAACACACTGAAATACATTAATTCCAGCAAATAAAATTTACCAAGTTTTAATAAAGATAAATGTAGAAATTGTTGAAATTCAAGCATGGAAATCAGTATAAAGAATCAATGAAACTCAGAGCTGGTTCTTTGAAAAAATAAACAAGGTCTCAATAGACACTTGGCCTAACTAACCAAAAGCAACAAAGGCATGACCCAAATTAATATAATTAGGAATAAAAAGAGAAACATAGAAGATACCAAAGAAATTAAGAATATTATACAGAATAAGTTACAAACCTGTAATGTATTAAGTTGGAGGCAGAGTAGAGAAAGTTCTTGATTTATCAAAATACCAAAGTTAAACCAAATGAGCTAGACCCTAAATGGATCCATAATAAATTAGAAGATTGAGACAGCAATTTGCTGGATTTATAGCAGAACCCCATCAGGTTTTGAACGTACGCTTATAGCCGATCCTTCTTAAGTTGTTAAGAAGAGGAAAAGGAAGAGGGGGCCAGGGAAGGCAGGGACAGAGAGAGGGAGGAAAGAAGGGAGGCAGAGAGAGAGAAAGAGAGGAACAAAAAAGGAAAGAAGGAAAAAGAAAGAAAGAAAGAAAGAAAGAGGATGAACAATGCCCAAGTTGTTTTCTGAAAACAGTATTACTCTAAAAACAAAATCAGGTAAAGACACAACAAAGTAACTATAGAACAATATACACAATGTCATAGATGAAAAAAATTTTCAATAAAATGCTAGCCACCTGAAATACAGAAGATCAAACATCATTATCTAGCTAGCTTTATGCCAGAAATACTGGAGTCATTCAACATACATTACTCAACAAATATAAATAACTGTATAAGAGGACATAAAGAAAAATAACACATAATTCTCTCAGTAGTTGCAGAAATTTTTTTTTGACAAAATCCAACATGATAAAAGTTCTAGAGAGGTCAGGGTTGGATGTAATCAAGGTTATGTTTGACAAACCCACAGTCAAGATTATGAAGAAAATCTGAAAGCAATCACATCATAACTTGGAAAAAGGCAAGGCTGTCCATGGCCCCGCCTTCTTTTCAATGCAATGATCAAACAGTATTATCTGGAGCAATAAGACAAGAGAAAAAAACTGAAGTGATGTGAGTAGGAAAAGGAATCAAACTATCATTATTTCCACCAGAAAAGCTCTAGAAGTAGTCAAGCAATCAGCAAAGTGACAGGATGCAAAAATTAACTTATAAATATCAGGAACTCTTCTGTAATCTAAAAACAAGGATGACAACAACAACAAAAACAAACAAACAAAAAACCCCAAAATGTGTTGAGAACGAGATCGTAGAAATGCCCCATTCATGATAACATAAAAGACTAGAAATCCCTGTATTAAACATAACCAAGGAAGTAAAGACTTCTACAAAGTATCATTGGAGGGATTGAGAAAGACACTGCAATATGAAAATGCATCCTGCATTCATGGATTGATAGAATTAATACTGTGAAATGCCCTTCTCATCAAAAGCCATCTCAAACTATCCACTGTCTCCTTCACAGAAATAGAAAAAATACAAAATTCACATGGAACCATAAAATACCTATACAGCCAAAACAATCATCACAAATCTAACATTCCTGGAGAGATTTTCTGTCTAAATTTCAACATATATTATACATTTATAGTAATGACAGAAATACAATATAGGTGCAAAAATAGACATGTAGACCAATAAAATAAAATAGAAGACCCAAACTTGAGTTATGTAACTATGGACATATGATATTTTACAATGAGTCTAAACACATATATTAGAAGCAAAAAAGCAAAATAATGTAGAAGAATTAAATTAGACACTTTTATAACTGCACAAAAATTAGCTCCAAATGGATTAAGAACTCAATTCAAAGACTCAAATGTTAAAACTGTGAAAAGAAAATGGAGACAGTACCTGGGAAGATACAAATACAGAGAAGGAATTTAGAGTAGGAATCCATTTGCCCAAGAATTAAGGCCATCTAATTATGGTGGAACCTTAAACTAAAAATTTCTACACCTAATGAAAATGTCTATCCCGTGAAGAAGAAGCCTATAGAGTAGAAGAAAATCAATTCCAGCTCTAGTCTGACAGTGGATTAATAGCCAGAATTCACAAAATCAGACAATCAATCAATAAATAAAAAAATCAAGACCAAATAACCTAATTAAATATGTGCTGTGCATCTGAGAAGAGAGTTCTAATAACACCAAGGATTTTAATAAAGTTTCAAAGGATATATTTCCTAAAATATATATAAACAGAAAATCTCACACACACACACACACACACACACACACACACACACACATGCACACACTCACATGCAAATAAAGTTATAAATCTTGGGTGACAAAGTTTCCAAGAGCCATAGACTATCTTACAAAATTCCCACTACTTCATTTGGGTTGCTTATCAGTGTAGTGAAAGTACCAGAAACTACCATGCAAGCTTCCAAGTGAAAGAAATAATCAATAGTCTTACGCAATTGTGTGATTCATAATAATTATGAATCAGTGATGACCCACAGGCAAGGCATCCCCAAAGCTGCAATAGTGACACTAATGGTAACTTTCAGCTGTCTGTTTGAACTTAATATCCACTCAACAGGAGAGACAAAGAACAGCTTCTCCATGAAATGAAGTCAAGATATTACTTCTACAAAGTAAATTAAAAAAACTCTATTAGAAAAATACCAACCGATATTCAAAGGTAAATATTAGAGTAACATCAGATACTTTATATGGACCCTAAAATGCATGAGAACATTTAACAATATATTTCAGTCCTTGAAAGTAAATAATTTCCAACTAAGATCACTATTTATACCAATATTATCTCTCAAAATTAATCAAGAAATAAGGATATTTAAAGACAGACAAATTATTAAGGTGATTTATGACAACAATGAAGAAAAATTTTAAAGAAATATATATGGAAGAAGAAAAACAGCTTAATCCTCAAGAGTAGAGAAGGAGGAACATTTTGCATGAGTGGAACAAATAAATACAAAATCTTGGAAGAAATCAAATGCATCTGATGTAGCAAACCAGTAAATTCCTAGTACTAAGAAAAGAAAAAGAACACAAATATTTATTACCCAATCAATGAACAGGTTCATAGGAAATAAGAAATTCTTACTAATGATAACCTTAAATGCAGATTCACCTCATGAATACCAAGATAGGACTAGATAACTACATTAAAAAAAAAATCTAACTTCATGTTTTCTGATAGCGCTATGAAAATGTAACCGCATGTTACATCTAACTAGTGAAGACGTTCAAAACTAAGACTGAAAGGATGAAATCAAATTACTAAGCAAGCAGAAACACAAACAGGAAGGATGGAACTGCGTATATAATAAGTAGATTCTGAGCCAAATTTCTTAGAAAGTAGTAAGAGGGATGAAAAGTGTTTATGATATTTATTTATAATACAATTACATAAAGTTATGAAATTTGTTGATAATTCAATAAACAAATTTATGAGATTATATAGCCAATGTAAGCATTCATATACTGAATATTGGGGTTCCAGTTTCATAAAGCAAACATTAAAAAGTGTTAAACGCAGTCTAGATACTTTGCTATCCTACTCACTCTCAGACTTAGCAATCTTCCAAACTAAAAGTCAGGAAAGAAACTTTGAAGCCAAATTATACCACTATCAACAACAACAACAAAAAAAAAACCAGCAAAAAACACCTTAGAAATTACATGAATATTTATAGATTGAATAATGCACTATTGAGTGAACAATGGTCCACTTAAACAGAGAATGAAATTTTAACATATCTAGAAACAATTAAATTGATTGTACAATCTGAAAGATCCTCTCTGTTACAGGCAGGTCCTTGAGGAAAGTATATAGGTGCTCATATTTTTTAAGTAAAAAAAATCAGAGATTTCAAATAATCCAATGAAACAACATAAGCCTCTAGTGAGAAATAAGCTAAACTCAACTCAAGCAAAGTACAAGAAAAACAAAAATGTCAGAAAAGAAATTAATACAATAAAGACTACAGGAAAATTCTTACAATAAAACAGAGTTCATTCTGGGTAAGAATGAACAGGATTGAAAACCTCCTGTTTAAAGTAATAAAAAGAAAGAAAAGGGACCTAAGTTAACAACAAAATATTCTATGTAGAAAAATTCTATGAATCAGATTACAATGTAATGCAGAAGAAGTAATAATTTAAAAACCTATATTCTGACAGGTTGGAAAATTAAGAACTATGTACATTTCTAAATGTATAAGGTCTATCAATATTAAAGGCAGGAGACAGAAACAACTTAAATAAGGACATAACAATTACTATGGGAGAAACAGTGAGTAAAAATCTCTCCGCACAGAAATCTCAAGAACAGACGTATTCACTGCTGAAGTGTTCCAGGTTTTCACAAAGACCTAACAATACTCCTCAAGCTGTTTCACAAATCAGGCAGGGAATGAGCATTAGAGATCATTGGTGAAACAAGTATATCAGCCTGGCAATGAAACCAGAAGAAGAAACACCAACCACCACCCCCCAAAAAGAAAAGAAAAGAAAAGAAAAGAAAAAAATTACCCAATTTTTCTCAGATGAACATAAGAAGATTTTTTTAAACAAAATACTTGCAAACCATATGCAAGAATACTTAGAACAAATCATTTTAGAGACTCCTCCCTGATGCAGCGAGTTACTGGTTTCTCTTTAAATAGAAAGTTGCTTGATTGGCCTTAAACCAATACATCAGGGAGATTATGAATGGTAACTGATTAGGTTTTATCTCAGAGATCCACAGCTGGTTTGACACAGGCACACAATTAAATGTTATATACCATATAAATAAAATTAAGACTAGAAACCACATATTCACCTTGATATGTATGAACAAAGCATTTTAAAATATTTAGCATGTCTCCATGATAAAAACTTAGAAGAGATTTGATAATAAATGCATCATATGCAAAAATAATAAAGGTTTTATAATTTAAATTAACATCCAAAGTTTAATTATTTGAGAATATTTGTTCTAAAAGTGGAATTAAACAAGAATGTCTAGCCTTTTTATTTTTATTGTTTTGTTAATCATGTCTCAAGATATAATACTGATAAAAATAAGTAAGGTAAAATTTAATGATTTCTCTTCTTTGAAAGCAAAATTGTATATGTAAGAGATCCTAGAGACTTCAACAGAAAAGCTTTCAATTTGATGCTTTCTTTAAGACTGCCAAATGTAGGCAAAAAACAATGAATGTAACATATATATAATTTCTGACTATTTGGTAGTTCTTCTTGCTTCAGGTAGTTTATTGTATATATATGTTATAATATAAGTGTATATGTAAAAAATTTTTAAAAAAGAAAAATCACACACAGACAAAGAAAACTACAGTTGGTGAATTTGCAAGATACAAAATAGAACGTAGTAGCGTTCTAGTGTCCCGACAGTAAACTTGATGGTAGGGGAAATAGAAAAAGAATCCTAGTCACCATAACTCAAAAAGTCCATAAAATAACTTAAACAAGAAGGTTAAAGACTGTTATGGTGAAAATTAAAGACACTAACAAATAAATTGAAGAAGATATTAGATGGTAAAAAAAGAACTTCCATCCTCAAGGATGGGCAGAATTAATATTGTGGTGTTGGCCATATTAACAAACAATTTATGGACTCAATGCAATCCTAATCAAAAATTTGATGAGATGCTTCACAGAACTAGAAGAGTCAATAAAAAATCACATGGAAATAGAAAAGACCACACTTATCCAAATGAATTCTAAGCAGAATGAACAGAGATGTCATTGTAAAAATAATTCAGTTCAAATTACACTACACATCCATAGTGACCAAGACAGCATGGTACAGATACAAAGGCATACATATATAGATAAATAGAACATGATTAAACTCAGACTCTGAACAAACACATTAAAGAAAAACAGGGAGGAAACCTGTGAAATAAATGGTGGTTTCAAAACTAGTTATCTACTTGAATAATAATTATATTAGTTCTATATTTGTCAATCTGAAAAATAATTTAAATGGATGAAAGGTTTTAATTCAAAATCCTAAATGCTATAACTTCTAGAGAAACATGTAGAAAAAATTCAATCATACAGTTACAGGTAATAACTTTCTGGAAAAAAATTAATTGCACAAGAGATAGGCCAAAATTGACAGATTAGATCACACGAAGGCAAAAGACCTCTGTACAGCAAAAGTACCCCAAAATAGTCAATAAATAACTTAAAAGTGTTCAACATCCTTTGTCATAGAAATGTAAATTAGAACTAGTATGAGTTTTCATGTCACTTGAGTCAGAATATCTGTCCTCAAGAAAGCAAATGATCTAGCACTCAGAGAGGCAGGGGTGGGTTGATCACTTTGAGTTCAAGTCCAGCTGGTCTACAAACTGAGTTTAGGACAGGGAAGGCTACACAGAGAAACCCTAAAACATTATCTCAAAAAGTCAAAACAAAACAACAACAAAAACCCCAAACCCAAAGAAACCAACAAACCAAACAACAACAACAACAACAACAACAAATCCACCAAACAAATGATAGCACATGATGAGGGGGATTTGAAAGAGGGGAAATTTATTTATGGCTTGTTGTGGTATTAATTCATGCATCCATTTTGTAAATATGGTAAATATAGAATTTAAAATATAAGCTACCATATTTCCCACCTGCCACCACTGGACATATACCAAAAGGGCTCTACGTCCTGCCAGAGAGATGTCTGCACATTCAAAGTTACTATGCTCTAGTCACAACATCCAGGGAATAGAATCAGATCATATCCCTAGCAATAGATGAATGGATAATGAAATGTGGAGCATATAACCTATGGATATTTTTCATCCATAAAAGTGAAACTAAAAATTTCATAAAAATAAATGAATCTGGATATTATTATATTAAATGAAGTAACTTAGACACAGAAAGTCAAATACCATATGCTTGTCCTCATGTGTTGATTTTAGATTTTAAATATTATAATAATGTGTGTGTGTGTGTGTGTGTGTGTGAGTGTGTGTGTATGAATTTGGGATAGGTCTTGAAGTTAGGAAATAGAGCTCAAAAGGATAAAAATTGTTCAGAAAAAAGGGCAAGAAAACACATGTGACCAAAAAATAGAAAGAGGCTCATGGGGGTGGAGAGCGGAAGTGGGAAGGGATGGATGGGAAGAGGGAGAATTAACAAAAATAAGCTTTGTTTGAAGATTCCATGATACTTTGTATGCTAATTTACAAACTCATTGTTTAAATTGGGAGGTGGAAGACCCAAAATTTATTATATCAAATTTCATTTTTCACAAAAGTTTCATATTTAATATAAATTTATTACAGATTGGAAAGATGGCTCAGTAGTAAAGAGTACTTGCTCAGGCTGGGCTGTGGTGGCACATGCCTTTAATCCCAGCACTCGGGAGGCAGAGGCAGGTGGATCACTGTGAGTTCGAGGCCAGCCTGGTCTATAAAGCGAGTCCAGGACAGCCAAGGCTACACAGAGAAACCCTGTCTCGAAAAACCAAAAACAAACAAACAAACAAACAAAAAAACCAAAAAAAACCACCACCACCACCACCACCAACAACAACAAAAACAACAAAAAAAGAGTATTTGCTCTTTTTTAAAAAAATTATTACACATATATTCAATAAACTACCTATAACAAGAACCACAAAATAATCAGGAATTATATAAATGTTACATTCATAGTGTTTTGGCAATTTGTATTTGGTAGCCTTGAAGAAAACGTCTTTCCTGTCTTTGTGGGTCTAAAATTCTGAATGTAAATCAATGTGTATCATATCTCATCTCTATCAACTTAAAACATCTATCTAGACCTAAAAACATCTTAACCTCTGCCATTCTCCAAGACCAGCTTCAGGACTGGTGAAGAGAGAAGAGTGGTGGATTCACAGCAGGGAGAATTGAGCCGGCCATAAATGTTGGTTAAGGGAACCAACCATTGGTTGAACAACTAGCTAGAGGAACCAGTTGTTGAGGAGAGGCTGAGGAATGGAGGAAAAGAAATACTTGAAGACTCAGGCATATGTGCTACAAGCTAAAGGTCTTAAAGTCCAGGAGAAATTTTCTTCTGGCTCTCTATCTTCGTCTGTGTCTCACTGCTGTCTGTCCGACTCCATGCTCCTTGCTTGCTTATTTGCTTGCTGTCTTTCTAATTAACTATCTTTCTGCTTGCTGTTGCTCATCTTTCTAATTTTCTTCTTGTTCTCTGTTCCTCATCTATCTGCATCTATTGCTGCTCACCATCTCCCTCTAGCTTACTCTTTCATGTCTTTCACATGTTTGCCCCCTTTCTCGTTTGGCCAATCCCAGTATTTTATTGAAATAAAGTTCAATTTTTTTCATAGTGATGTTTTTTCCATCTTTACAATCACTAGGCTAATCGAAAATTAACAAAGCAACAAGGAAATACAGAAAAGTTCTGTAACCTACACCAAGGCATACAACAAAAATCAATTAATTTCCAAACAATGGTCAGCATAACCAGCTCGTTATCTTTTAAACAATGCACAGGAAACTTTAATCATAAATTTCCCCAGGCTAAAGCCAATGTGTTTACAAGATGGTCATAGAAACATAGCTTGAGCTAAGTGTTCTCTAAAGAAAAATCTTGATCTACTTCCAGTCCCACACCAACATATGTGCTATCCAATCCTACTCTAACTGCCAAGAGGTTCTCTATTGTAAAATATCGGTAAATCATGATGTTCCAAGCCCACCTTCTATTGCTCTCAAAGCAGATTCTAAGGAAACATTTCTATAGATAATAGTATCTAGCTGGGTACTGTTATGTGTGGGTCTTAACTTTCTTTCATGCAGTTTCTGCTTGGGTGCTCACAGTCAGAGCAAAAAACTCTATCATTGTCTCAAGCCTTTGGCCAGATGCCCTCTTTCCACATTCTCTGTGGGAAAATGTTTTCCCTGTATGAATTTCCTAAGGGCTGAGAAATAAAGAGCAAAATCACTTTAAGGAGAAATAGCAAATTTCTAAACAACATTACACCTGCACCATACATAATATTTGGGGGCAGTGGTGATCAGCTGGAGATCTTTGGAACTTTGTCAAGCAAAGCCTCTATAACGTATCCTCATGTCTGTGAAAAACCCCCAAAACAACTAAGCTTAATTGTAAAAATAAACTATCTGGTCTTCAGCCCCATCAAAGACTTGAGACAGAATAAAATTAATTACCTCAGTAAACCAGAAGTGCAGGGTAGCAGCTTCCAAAATGAAAAGATGACAGAGGCAGTTTGCTGCCTTGAATAGTCACCCAAAACTCTATAATGTTGGAGCATCATCTTCAGCCTTCTGGCCCAATATATCTTACAGACATATATGTGAGGCAAGAACTATTGAGGACTTGCTTACCCTGTCTTGGCAGATTTCAGCTGTTGACTCTGCATGTATCCAAGCTTGTTCATTTTTAAGCAGAATTCTGTCTGTGGTAGAAATGAGGACATTTTCCCCAATGGCTTGTTTACCACAATTGAAGCCATCTCCATAAGGAGAGTCTTTGATGCTTGTCATCTTCTTTGAGGTAGGCTGGGTGTTGCCATGAGTTTATCTGTCCCATTGTCAATGAATCTTTAAAATAATAAGAACATATTTAAATACCATATTCTGTATGTCTCTGAGGTTTTTGAAGACCTTATCTATTTTACCTTATCTTTCTACAGAATCATATCTATCTGTTATACTTAGGATGTATATTCTTGTGATAAAAATAGACTAGTAACAGGATTCTAATCAAGGCTTGAATTTCTCAGCATTTAGAGAGAGTGCTTGTGCTTAAAGAGTTTTGTTTCCAGCACCAATATGGCAGATCACAATCATCTTTAACGCTCATCCCAGGGGATCCAACTCCCTTTTCTGATTCCTGTGGGCATTAAGCGCACATGTATGATACACCTAAAATATAACAAATTAATCTTAAAAATTAAAATATTATTACTTCTATTTTCTTTTTGTACAGTTATGGCCACATCGAATCCATGTTTTCCACAGCAATTTGAGAAGTACTCTTTTCAGTGTCAGTAAGTGAGGAGAGCATGGTACGCTTATGGGCTTGTGAAAGTTGTTTAGCTGCTAATGAATCAGAACTAATTTGGGCTTTCAAGCAAGTGCTTCTCTCACTTTCACAGTTTTTCTCCTGGTGATTTCTTACTCCCCAGTGCTGTGCTATGCTTAGCCACATTGGAGCCTGAAGCAAAATGATACATGAGCAACGCAAATCCTGTCCTTATTTAAAATTTTCATATTTTGCTCACTATGGGTTTATTTGCATAAATTTTAATTTAAAAATCTGATTAAAATATTATGTATCTTGATTACTGGATTTTTGTTCCTCCTCATATTTTGTGATCATGAAAAGACCTTATTCACTTTGCTTTCATCTTGGTTCTGATTACCCCCATCAGACTACATGTAACTCTACTTTAAGAATACCCAAATCATCCGATATTCCAAATCATAACAATGTGTGTGATGAATTAGCCAAGTCGCCACATCAAAACACTACTTGTGCTGATTCCTCTCTTCAAATTTGAGATAAAAATGGCTCTTCGATCCTTTGTGTTTTGTTATTGGAGTAATGGGATCTTTCTCTAATTTGTAGACATATTAATTTTTAAATATACTATGGCTTTCATACTGTTAGAATGCTTAAATTTAATCACCCCAAATCTTCAACCAGTGACTACATACAAAGGGATGAACTTGGGACCCAGATTAAATCAACTGGTTTCCCCTGACATAAATGCGTAGTCACAAATTTTGTATCTCTAATGGACTATTCCCCATGTGGCATTTTTAAGAGGGGTTCGGGGGTCGGGGTGAAGGAAATATTTGTGAAATTTGTTGTACAAAGGTTTGAAGAATACTAACTCTTCCTAGAGATTTTAATATGTTAATGTTCTGCAGACATTCTAAGAGTAATGACAACATGTACTTCTTAACTTACCTGATGATTGCACACTCTCTTCTCTGACGTGTGTGTATGTGTGTGTGTGTGTGTGTGTGTGTGTGTGTGTGTGTGTGTGTGTGCATTCACACATACATTTGGACTTTTGCATAGAGTAATTTTCACAGCACAATTGCTTCAAATGTTTGGAACATGCATCTCTAAATGACTAGTGAGGCTTGGATTTTTGTTTTAGTGAAAGTGTTTTTGAGGCGTCATGTAATTCAGTCTTTAATTATACTACCTTACTCCTCAGTAATTGCTCAATATCCCGAAATCCCAGCTAAAACTATTCTTGTGCATGAGAGAAATATTGAAAATTAATCAATTATTTTTTCAAGTGCTAGTTTATAAGAAAAGATTTTTTTATGGGCAGCAAACACACATCTTCCAATGGCTTTTTAAAATTTAACTCTTGGGCAGCTGGTATTCACTTAACGAAGAGGAGTCTACTAATCAGTAATATTTGGCACAGATACATGTTTATCTCTGATTGGTTCTGATATTGTTGACCTAGTTAATTCAAAGAAAATTTGAAAAGCAAAGATTTCTTCCTTTCCATAATTCTATATTTTCTTACATACAACAAACCTTTTCATCTGACCATTTCAGAAACCTGAAAATACCCCAATTGTTCAAAGTTTGCTTATCCACGGCTATGCATAGAAATAACATGTTTGGACCTCATTCTCACTTACTAATTTTGTGGCGGTGAAAAATATGCGGGTTCTAATGCTGGTGTCCATGAAAATTATTTAAAAATTTTAGATTTCAGCAGATTGTGACAATGGCACTTTCTATCATAGTAAAAGTTTGGAACCCAACCAAAATTTACATCATTGTCCTAAACTCCATTTTCACCTCTTCTGTTTTAGGTGTGGACATTTTGGATAGTGTTTTAAGGTGTATAAAGATACCTCTTTAAAAATTACAAAAAAAAAAGTGTGCACAACCAGAGTGGGTATATTCCTAATTGAGTTCTCAGATCTTAATAACCTATGTGTAGTTTATCCATTGTTTCAGCTGCTTGCTTGGACTGTAGTTTGATTAGAAAAAAATCCATTCATTCTCATACCTTCTTTAGCAGAATTACTTCAGAAGTTTGTCTTTTCAAAATAAAAAAAGGTAATTGTTGTTTATAAAATATTATGATGGCACAGTCTGTAGCAACTAAAAACATTCCAGTGTTTGCTGCAAGGCATGAGGAGACAGTGACACAGCTCATTTCCCCAGCTCAGCTCTCTTTGCTGCCGTGTAAAACACTTATTTCAAAGCACGCCACAGCTTAGAACTGCCGTGATCCCCATTAATATAAAATCATTGACCCCTGCTCCCGCTGGTGCGACTAAATTACATTCTGCTGCTCAGCAGCAGCCGCACATGGGGACAGCGCTTTTAGTCATCGCCAGGTGCCTTGATGCCAGCACAGCCCCTCCTAAGGCCAGGGTTTGCCTTTAATGAGGATTAGGAACCTTCAAAGATCTAGGAGGACCCACTCCCAGGATGGAAGCCTGTCTAATGGCATCTGTGCTTATGGTAGGCAGTAATTTAGTGTCTCGCTGGAGACTAGAGAAAGATTCGTTCCTTGCCTCTAAGAAATTGTGAGAACGTGTAGTTTTGTGATTTATATTCTCTCTCTCTTCCCCCACCAGAACACATTCAAGAGCTTTATGCTTACAAGTACATTTTTATTAAATGTAGAACTTCAGTGTGGTTAAAAAGCATCCTAAATTGTGGCAGGCAGGGAAATTATGCCTTTATATCATTTTGGTCATGTGTTACTAACAGGTATGAATCCCTTCATAGCACTGAACACCACATTTACCTTTTTATTTCAGATAGTGAAAATTTTTCACTAAACTTTTGGACTCCTACTTTGAGCATGATGTTTTCTGACTTGCATTGTTATTTTCCACTAGCCTTTGAGCCTGAAGGCCTGTTTTTCCATGCAACCCACTTGCCCTTCAAGGTAAAGATTGCAGGGTGTGAGACATTCTATAATGGGCATGGAATTTACATGAATATTGTTTATAAAAGGAGAGGAATCATTCTTGTATGGGCAGTTAGGTAGTGAAATATAGATAGTAGAACCCATAGCAACCTTAGAGAGGTAGACAATAATTCTTCCTTTTGTAGATGACATTAGAAATTAATAAAAATAAAAATAAAAAAATAAAAAAAATAAATGATAAATATAATTGAAAGTCATGTATACATGTGCCATTAAAAACACTGTTATTCTATGAAAAAATACTCATATATTCACATCCCTTCATGTCCCTTATATGTGATATGTTTAGAAAAGTTGTGTATATAACACACTGTTAACAAAACTTCAGGAAATTTATTATCAGTAAACATCTGTAGTTTGAAGTTTATTTGTAGAAAAAAATGAATGTGTTTGTCTGGTGAGGAGTGAAATTTATATAACTGGTAAAAATCTCTATGTTTAACTCAGGAAAATTTACACTTGTTATTCACTTAATTATATTTTTTGTTGTTATTTTAGTAGTGAGACCAAATACTATTAGATATCAGCACTTACATTTTGGTATTTAAGACAAAGCAATGTAGCCCCTTAGTCTACATGACTGACACCAGTCAGCAGTGTAAAGTGGGACATAGTTTAATCAATACCGTGCTGGTCACACAGGCTGTGGATGGAGACTGTCTGACTTTCTAGTCTATGATTCCTATCAGAAAAAACAAATTAAGTTTTATGGCCGTAGGGAGTATCTACAGAGAGTTCTTAGTAAATGGAGAGAGGTTAAATGGACTACACTATTTAATTACAAAATGTATAAGTGCTGTTTGTTGATCAAATCCATTTTCAATAAAACTGAAAAAGCCAACAATATAATAAATAGGAAACTTCTTGCAGTAATTTCACCTCTGTAGTATATAAAAAATATAAATGGTGTAAATAAAAATGTTTTTCCACAATATTTTTTTGATCCTGAAATTGTATTTTACCTAAAGTTTAATTGGGTTTCATGAAACTCAATGTCTGGATGATCAATATGCATTTGAAGGCTGATGCCCAGAAAGCTTTCTTTCCAGAAGGGTGTCCTAACCCCAGTCACACGTCTGCTAATTTGCCCTTTCTCTTAATCTCGGAAGAACTTGCAGAACAGAAGTGAAACTATGTGCATGCTAATGGCTGCACTCCACAAGCTCCCCTCTCCCCAAGAGTGTCTGGTGTGCAAAGCTGAGCTGGAACAAAGATACACTAATTATTCCCCATTAATTTGTCTGCTTGAATGGTCCTAAATACCAGAGTGATTAATTAGCGCAAGGCAGCCGGGGCAGGATGTCACACCCTTCTCTGCATTTAAGTGTCATGAGGTTGTGCTCAAGTGTTGACAACAGCATATCCTTAATTTTCTCTGAGAAGGAAAGTTTAGTCAGTACAATTAATTTGTGGTTGGTTGGCGCGCAGGGCTAAATGTGACATGCAGAATGATATTCCTGCTGCATGGGCATTTTTGTTTTTGACTCCTTATGGTAGTGTAAAACATTTTTTGGAAACTGAGTTATTGAATAGTATATTTATACAATTGTTTCAATTTAGCCTAATTACTTTTGTGTCCTTTGCAGCAAAAGCATAGATCATAAAATAGCTAGAAAGTCCTATTTATAATAGGCTGGAGGGGACATTAAATGAATGCATAGATAAGAATCACAGGCAATGGATGCCCTTACAATTTGATTTCCTTTTAATAAAACATGCTTTGTTCCCCTGGACTAAAAGGTGCATAAGTATTGTCAAGAAATATGTGATATTACTTAAGATATTAGCCATGGGTTAAAAGCAAACATTTAAAAAGTTGCTTATTTTGTCCAGTATTTTAATGACAAATTTTGATGGTGAGATTTTTCAAGTCTAATAAACAAACGTCTAGTTAGATTGGTTTTCTAAGTGGCAACATATTTGAGTCCACTGTAAGGAAGAATAATAACAACATAATAGGTGGTGTTTAACACTTTCATTGTATGTCTTTACTTGTAATTTTTCAAAGTGTTTCTTAGAAAAATTAGCTCGTTCTTAAAACAATTAAATGCTGCTTAAGAAATGAATGAAGTGAAGTCGTGGTTGCTCCTAGCACTTTTCTTATTTTTAAAGACTGAACAATAAGCATGTCAAAGAACAGAAATATAAATATATATTATTTATATATTTATTATGTATAATATATATGCAATAGTGGACTTCGTTTGTTACAGTCTTTTACTGTTATTGAAATTTTTAATTAACTCATCTTGCTTTGGGCATGCTGCTCTCTGTTTAAAACCATACTATGCCATATAAAGCCACACATGGCTGTTCTCTTGATTTTTTTCAGAGCTCTTTACAAACCACAGTCTTCTCCTCAGCAGGGGCGTGAGCTTTATGGAGGAAAGATCTCACCCTGTCTCTAGCTTGTATGTCACTGTCACTGTCAGCACTTGTTGCTGGTTCCCAAACACTGTCCCTTCCCATGCTGTGCCCCACTGGCAGCTGCTTCCATGACCCCCAGGACACTGTTCTCTCTCCACTGTCCACAGGGTCTATGTCTGTCTGTCTGTCTGTCTGTCAGTCTGTATCTCCCTCTCTGTCTCTGTCTCTCTGTCTCTGTCTGCCCGTCTGTCTCTGTGTGTGTGTCTCTCTGTCTCTCTGTACCCCCTCCCCCTACCTCTCTGTGTTCTCTGTGTGTTTGTTTTCCTACTGTAAGGCAGGATTACTCTGGCACGTTTGGAAGTTGGGATGATAAAACATACTTGTTGGAGTAACTTAGACTGAATATAGTGAAGACTTCTTACTAGAATGTTGCAGTTTCTTGCTACGTCTTCTTGCCTACGTCCCTGCATGAGCCTCTAATTTCTCCACAGGTTTTAGAATGCACTCTTTACTGAATCAGCATGCTCAATATGGCAAACACTAGTTGGGAATCTCAGTTTCCATGTCTATTTAATTTATAATTTCAGGGAGAATGTAAGCCCCTCCCCCCAAACAAATAAAAAAACAAAACAACCAACAAAACACCACTTAAATGTGAGCTTTAGCTCCAAAAATAGAACCCAGAATATTTGTTCCATTCAAATCCATATGTAACCATGAGCGTGGACCTTCACTTGATGTAACAGTCTGTTGCTGCAGATAAAGTAAAGGTAACTATATTTCTTTTTCACTCTGTAGTTTGCCAAATATTTGCCATATCCCAGTAGCATAAAATGTATTAAATATTTGTACTATGAAGTAAATTGTAATTTTCTCTGGTCCAACAATTAAATCTAGAAGAAGTTATAATGGTGTTGATCTCTTCATACCAGAGAAAGAATTTATTTTGCTGAAATGTCTTACTTTAATTCTGAGACATTGTTATGATGTTGGAGGTAAACAAAAAAGCAAACAAGCAAGCAAACAAACAAACAAGCAAAACCCCCAAAACACTGCAAGTCTGCAATAGAGAAAGCTAACAGCATTTTATGATTTTTTTCTAGCCCTGTATGTATATGCTATTTTTCTTTGTCTGAAGGTGAGGTCCAGTTTCTAACCTTTTGATTCTTGCTTGAATTTAGTGTCTTGACTTTCCTATAGAACACAGCTATAGAAGCCCTTGTATATCTATGATCTGGTCACTTTGAGCTTTGCTTCATTCTACTGGATCTGTAAGAATATGATGCTTTCTGAAAGTAAAAACACACTGAGAAATCTCAGTTCCACAAAAATGTCCCATGTGGATGCTCTTCTTTTCTGCCTTAGCTCAGCACCCCTGGCTTCTAGCATACACATTTTGACAGGTTGAATGCTCAGCCCAATTAAACAAGTCACTTTTTTTGCTTCTTTTGGTTTTTGTTGTTGGTTTGTTTTTGACACCCCTATAAAAAGCTTCTAGGAAAACCTACTGAAATGAGGGATACACATAATGTTCTAAGGCTCTATGACTATGAATGATTCGATGTATATGTAGAAAAAAAACCTATTGAGAAAATAATAAAATAATCTATAAGATATTTAAAAAAATTTGCCTCCACAATGACAAATTAGGAAAATTTTTATTTCAATATCATTGACTAATTTACAGAACAGTTGGTTTTCTGTGCATCTTTATTTACGTTTATTCTACCTCTATCATCATTTTATTACCACGATAGGGGATTTCTTTGCTTATGTTGAAAGATTTTTACAGTTTTTGTTCTTGAATGTATGCTGATTTTGAAATGTTCACTACCATTATCATGTTTATACTCAAGGAAACTGAATATGAAATTTGTGCTTAAAATAATACTTACTTTTACTTTTTAAAAAATGTATGGATTGTAAATATTATTTGAGTTCATAGCAGGCACTTATCAAACCCAACTTCCAATTTTATTCCTCTGTCTCAAATACACTTTTCTCAACCTTAGTAAACCTACGTTCACGTCAAATTCTTAGTTTCCACAAGTGAAATCCATTCTCTACAATTTGTCTTTGTATATATGTCTTACTTCACTTGATATAAATAAGCTGGTTCCATCTACACTATGTCTGGAATATTTCATTTTCTTTATTGGTAAGTAATAATATATAACACATTTTCCTTCAGTATTCATCTGTGGAGGAACACATAGTCTATTATAATATCTTGGCTATTTTGAATAGAGTTATGGTAAGCATGGGCATATAAAATATCAATTGGTTATACTGATTTAGTTTTATGTGTGTGTATTTAATTTATATTTGTCTATAATCTTTTACTAAAAATATCTAAGTATTTATTTGTAAAATCTGCCAGATTTTACTTTTTGCTTTAATGAAAGATAATAACTCTTCTAAGATGAGTATTATATTATTACAGTTATGATTTATATTGTCCTGCTGTCTAAAACTAGGATTATCACATTAAAAAGCTTCCGCATAACAAAGGATATACATTCAATAGAAGTCATAGTTGATGAAGTAGAAAAAATTTGCACAAAATTTATATGACAAAAGAATCATACATACAAAATATAAGAAAAAACTCAACAATTAACAGATGCAACAAAATCAAGTAACTAATTGTGATTTAATAATCAAATTCTCAGGAGACTAAGACTGGGGAATTATAAATATTGAAGCCTTCCAATGCCTGTGATCATGACTGAAAAAAAAGTAATTAATCAAGTTTAAAATGGACAAATAATCTGAACAGACACTTCTTCTAAGATGAAACACAAATGGTCCATCAAATTGACATTTTAAAAGTGAACGCATTCAATTCACTTTAAGATCCGCAGTAAGACACCAGGTTTTGTGATTATTTTATCTTAACTCTAAATTATACTGCTTGATACATATAAAGCTTCTGTGTACAGGGTTTCCAGTTTGGCCATCATTTGAAAATCCAGAACATGAAGGGAGAGAGAACAATGACTGATTGGCTAGTAGCAGAGTAACACCTTGTAAGAAATCTTAAAAACATACATACACACACACACACACACACACACACACACACACACACAAAAGAAACTTGTTCTTACAGTTGTGGTATTATTCTTAATTTTGATGAGATAGAAGTGTTCATGCCATTTTATTTGTTGTGACATCCTTTTCACACAAGTTGTACCTTTTTGAAAGAGATAGATGAATGCAAAATTGAATTTAAAAATTTGATTTCTTCAAAAATATGCATTCTTCTTTTTACATATTTTCTTTGGTCTGCTTTGACAGTTGCATCTGTTTCTTCTTTCTTTTTTTAAAAATCACTTTTGTGAAACTCAAGTTATAAAACTCAAAGAGTAGAGATGGCTTGTCAAAACAACCTGTGTGCTTTGTATATGAAGGCAATATTGAGTAGAGTATATTTATTATTTAGAAACTTAACAGATTGCAATATCTAAAGCTATGGTGCATCTCTGCCTGATTCTCTTTAATGAGCCTTCAATATTTAAAAGCAAGGAAAGGAAGATGGTAGGAAGGTGAGAGGCTTGCATATTGCAAGCTAGGTCTAGAGTATGACAGTGTTGGAAGATGGGAAACTCATGTGAGTCCTATTGGAGGTCACTTGAAGGTAGCCTTTGGATAAGAAGATGGAACTATAGGCACAGTCTCTGCTTCCCTGGTTTGAGATGTGATGCCTTTCTTCATGCACACCACTATGATTCACCGTTGATTCTCAATCAAATGCACAAACCTATATCACTGGCACTGCCATTTTTTAAAAAAAATTACTTTATTTAATTAATTTATTCAGATTACAACTCAATTGTTATCCCATCACTTGTATCCTCTTATTCCTCCTTCCCTCTCACTTTCACCCTATTCTCCTCCCCTAGGTCTATGACCGCTGGGGACCTCCTACCTCTCTATATGGTCATCGGCTATCAAGTATCATCTTGGTAGCTTGCTTATTCTGGAACAGCCTAAATGTCCCTCAGTTGAAGAATGGATAAAGGAACTGTGGTACATTTACACTATGGAATACTACTCAGCTATTAAAAACAAGGAAATCCTGAAAATTTGTGGACAAATGGATGGAACTAGAAATGATCATGAGTGAATTAATGCAGAAGCAGAAAGACTCACAGGGAACATACTCACTTATAATTGGGCACTAGCCTAAAAGGCATGTCCCATGAAAGTCTTTACTTACCAGGAGATTGGGATAGATGTGAGGACATCCTAATGGGACTCTAGGTAAGAGAAATATAGGAGATGGAGAAATAGAAGGACCCAGAGGGTCCTAGAAACCTACAAGAAGAACATCGTGAGGATGGATAGGGGCCCAGGGGTGTCTGCTCAAAATATTGCGTTAAGCAAGGACAATACAAGTAGTACACATGGAACCTCTACTTTGATCTAGGCAATGGGCACTGCCAGGTTTTAGACTCTTTTTTTTTTTTTTTTGGATTTTTTTTATTTAATCAATTTATTCTTGTTACATCTCAATGGTTATCCCATCCCTTGTATCCTCCCATTCTTCCCTCCCTCCCATTTTCCCCTTATTCCCCTCCCCTATGACTGTTCCTGAGGGAGATTACCTCCCCCTGTATATGCTCATAGGGTATCAAGTCTCTTCTCGGTGACCTGCTGTCCTTCCTCTAAGTGCCACCAGGTCTCCCTGTCCAGGGGACATGGTCAAATGTGAGGCACCAGAGTAAGTGAGGAAGTCATATCTCACTCTCCACTCAAGTGTGGAGACTGTTCTGACCATTGGCTAGATCTGGGTAGGGGTTTAAAGTTACCGCCTGTATTGTCCTTGGCTGGTGCCTTAGTTTGAGTGGGACCCCTTGGCCAAAATCTGCCTATCATAATGTTCTACTTGTAGGTTTCTAGGACCCACTGGATCCTTCTACATTGCTATTCTCACATGGTTCTCTCATCTAGAGTCCCAGTAGGGTGTCCTCCCCTCTGTCCCAGTTTCCTGGTAAGTGAAGGCTTTCGTGGGACATGCCCCTTGGGCTAGTATGCAGATATAAGTGAGTATATACCATTTGAGTCTTTCTGCTTCTGGGTTAACTCACTCATTATGATCATTTCTAGCTCAATCCATTTATCCACAAATTTCGGGAATTCCTTGTTTTTAATAGCTGAGTAGTATTCCATAGTGTATATGTACCACAGTTTCTTTATCCACTCTTCTACTGAGGAACATTTAGGCTGTTTCCATGATATGGCTATTATGAATAAGGCTGCTATGAACATGGTTGAGCAAATTTTCTTGTTGTGTGCTGGCGCATCTTCTGGGTATATTCCAAGGAGTGGAGTAGCTGGGTCTTGAAGAGCCTGGAACATATTGGCACAGGAGACAACTTCCTGAACAGAAAACCAACAGCCCAGGCCTTAATGTCAACAATTAATAAATGGGACCTCATGAGGCTGAGAAGCTTCTGTAAGGCTGGAGACACCGTCAATAGAACAAAGCGACAGCCTACAGTCTGGGAAAAGATCTTCACCAATCCTACATCTGACAAAGGTCTAATATCCAAAATATATAAAGAACTCAAGAAATTAAACACCACCAAACCAAATAACCCAAATGAGAAATGGGGCTTGGAACTAAACAGAGAATTCTCAGCAGAGGAATATCACATGGCTGAGAAACACTTAAAGAAATGCTCAACCTCCTTAGTCATCAGGGAAATGCAAATCAAAACAACTCTGAGATTCCATCTTACACCCATCAGAATGGCTAAGATCAAAAATTCAAGCGACACCACATGCTGGCGAGGATGTGGAGAGAGAGGAACACTTCTTCATTGCTGGTGGGAATGCAAACTAGTACAGGCACTTTGGAAATCTATCTGGTGCTATCTCAGAAAACAGGTTTTAGACTTTGAAAACCTCGAAATGTGAGCTATTATCAGAAGCTATTATTCATTGTAGCATGTCAGTCATTACTTTACAGTTATGGAAATTGCCCAAAAACATAGACAAATTTTAGAAGTCATTTATTTCCATCTAATTATTGAAAACATCAGAAGCAATGTTTTAATGTGCACTGTTCTGATAGTAGCAGTGTTTATGAACTCTGAGTCGCCTGTAGCACCTAAGTGTAAAGGTTACCTTTTGGAGGACAGAATCTCAAAATGAGCCCAAATTCTAACAACAAATAGTTTCACTGAAAACTTTAGAAAGTCTTAAGAATACAGAATCTAGCCTCTGTTCTTTAGGGGGTAAGAGTCTGAGATCCTATCTTTTCGCATCATCCACCAGACTTTTTCTTCCTGGAGAGTCTCAAATGCTTCTTACCACATTTGAGTCTTACAAGTGTTTACCTTGGCAAAATCTGAGATTTCCAAGCTTATTAGTGCTTCAAACTAGTTTATCATATAGCATTCAAAGCAGCCCCACTGTGACAAGTAAGGATTAAGCAGAATGATGAAAATGTCAGGCTCATACAAATCAAGTAAAACACAACTTCCTTTCGTGGGCATTTTTTATTGTTAGAAGTTGCTAAAATATTTTCTATAATTGTGACATTTATTTTTGCTGTCCAGTTGCTTACTAGAGGCTTCTAATTCGTGTATGACTTCTGATAAGATAAAAAAAAGTTACAAAAGACCTTAAAATTTTATATAATTATTTTTTGGGGGTGGGAGAAAGATCATGCACACCTGAAATATTTTTCCAAGCAACATCTATATTACACATTTAAAAAATAGATCTACTATAAGAATTTCTCAAAGTTCAATACATATATTTTCTGCAGAGTACATCATCACTAGGACAGCTGGTCATGTGCTTGCTTCTGCTGTATTTATTTTGTTTGTGAAATTTCTTCAAGGGCACCAAGCAAAGACATGATCTTGCTTACCTGGTTGTGTTCAAAGGCATCTGTTGAGTTCTTTCAGTTCTTGAAATTGGACTCCTCATGAACTGTGCTGATGTTCAGTTTTGTGGTTCATATACTTCAGTATTTGGCTGAATTTATTAGGCTTTTGTGTGTTTAAATTTTTTAACAGAGATTTTTACCCCCACATTGCATATCTGAAACATAATTAGTCTCCACACACAAAACCAACCAGTTCCTGTCTTCAGTAAATTAAAGACACAAATTATGTATCTATGTTGTTCTGCCCCTAAAAGAGCTACAATACTGTTTAGTAGAAAAGAATTCTGTAATTAGTTATGGAAAATAAATAACCCCGCAAAAATATGTTGAATGAATCGTTAATGTTTCTGAACATCAAAACCCTGGACATTATGCTCACTGCAGTGTTTCTGAGGGCTTCGCGCTGCTTAGGCACCAACTGGCTGGTCCTGTTTGCTTTCTCAGTGCCTTGTTCTTGTTTCTCCTGTTATCCATAGCCCCGAGTATTCAGCTTTGGAGTTAAAAGTTAGATTTCTAAGATAATGAATTTTAAAGCGGGTGTTTTATTAACTGCGGTAATAAACACGTGAGGGTTGTATTATACTGTGACAAAAGTTCTTCAGCGTCTATGAGCCCTTGCGTTCCCAGATGAAGAGGCAAGTGGAAATGTTCAATAAAAGATGTGCGAGGCTGCACAATAGAACAGTCCTTACATTTTACATCAAGCTACATCAGGGTCACGGGAGGTGTTTTATTAGCACAGTCAACAATAATATCGTGATTTTTATTAGGAGGAAAAGATAGTGAGAGACTACTAATTATTTTTCAGCCTGAGGGGCATTTTTTTTTTTCTTGAAATGACTGTTAATTTGATCGTTGTCGTGCAGTTCACAGATTTACATGAACTTATTTCACTGTGACACATGGTTAAGAACCCGAGTAAGATTGTTGCTTTATTAATGGTTTTCAGTAAATGTATTCAAAAGTGCTAACTGTGTGGGTGTACGTCTGATATTGATAGCACTCGGAAGGTTGAATCCTTTTGGAAGTAGCTAGCCTGAAGCGCTTTTCACATGGTATTTTCTTTGTTCATGCAGTGAGATGTTAAGCCTACAAGAATGAAATAAAATCCCAGTGAATAAAGAACAGTGTTGTCTCAAATATTACTAAAGTGGATTTTCTAGAAATGTTTCCTTTCTTGTTCCCCTCCCCCACACCCAGATGGGGAATACTCAAAGATGTGAGCAAGGCAGTGTTGTTTTGAGAACACTTTTGCTAGTGACAAATGTTTTTGTTGTTAATTGTAATAGAATAAGCACACTCTACAAACATGCTAACATTTCTTGTGCTTGTATTCTAAAACTAATTTACTATGATTTTCTTTCCAATGTACATGCTTTAATTAACCGTTATGAGATTGTTAAGCTTGTGGTGTTCGGGTTTGGTTTTTATTTTATTGCTAATGCTTTACAGTTGTAACAATCTGATATTAAAGTCTACAGACAATATCTCCTGTCTTATACCTAAGACAATCCACAAGACCTGGTGTTTTTAATGGTGGGAGAAGTCATCACAATGGGAAAAGTTTAACATAAAGGAAATCCAGAAAAATTGTTTTGTCCTTCAAGTTTCTCTTAATCATAACAGATTTGTTGTAAATAACTTAATGTGTTTGAAAAACAAATAAACAAGCAAAAAACCAATCTTGAACTGGATGTAGAAATAATTATTTCTTTTGTTTTATGAGATTATAATGAAATCATAGCATTTCCTCCTTCTCAAAAGTCTCTTCAAACCCTCCTCTATATCTCTTTTTGATTTTTTCAAATCATGCTCCCTTTTTATAAATTAATTGTCACATAAACATAAGTATATGTATATACATAAAATTTCCTAAGTACATAAGTACACCCTGCTCATAACGTTACCTGTATATACATTTTCTGAACTGCAGGCAACTAAGGAATTGTGAGAAAAGAAATAATCTTCTCTAAGGTAAAGCACACCAATTCATTATCCAATGCTAACTGCCAGTGCAGCTTGTTTTCTTACCATAAGAATACTAAAAAGAATCTATGAATCTTATTAAAATTAACTTTCAGATAATTTTTAATGTGTTGATAAGAACTTGACTTACAATTATAATGTGTATCTAAAGTACCATTATTAAATGAAGTGAATAAGGCTTCCTCAAGACCCAGCTATTCCACTCCTTGGAATATACCCATAAGATGCTCCACCACACAACAAGAACATTTGCTCAACCATGTTCATAGCAGCCTTATTCATAATAGCCAGAACATGGAAACAGCCTAAGAGTCCCTCAGTAAAAGAATGGATAAAGAAACAGTGGTATATTTTCACTATTGAATAGTACTCAGCTATTAAAAACAAGCAATTCCTGAAATTTGTGGATAAATGGATTGAACTAGAAATGATCATAATGAGTGAGTTAACCCAGATGCAGAAAGAGTTGAATGGTATATACTCAGTTATATCTGGACACTAGCCCAAGGGACATGTCCTGTGAAAGTCTTCACTTACCAAGACAGAGGGGAGGACATCTTATTGGGACTCTAGGGGAGAGAAGCATGGGAGAATGGGGAAATAGAAGGATCCAGAGGGTCCTAGAAACATACAAGAACATTATGATGGGCGGATCTGGGCCCAGGTGTCCTGCTCAAACTATGTCACCAGTCAAGGATAATATGTGCAGTAACCTTCAAACCCCTACCCAGATCTAGCCAATGGACAGGTCATTCTCCACAGCTGAAAGGAGAGTGGGGCCTGACTTTCACACCAATTCTGGTGCCCCATATTTGACCACGTCCCCTGGACGGGGAGGCCTGGTGGCACTCAGAGGAAAGATAGCAGGTGACCAAGAAGAGACTTGATACTCTATGAGCATATACAGGAGGAGGAGGTTCCCCTCATATACAGTCATAGGGGAGAAGAGTAAGGGGGGAAATGGGAGGGAGGGAGGAATGGGAGGATAGAAGGGATGGGAAAACAATTGAAATGTAATATGAATAAATTAAAATATATTCTAAAAAATGAAGTGAAAATATGTAGGTTAATATTTGTGTGTCAAAAATTTTAAAATTAAAAAAAACACATACTCATGCAACTGGACAATGTTCTAGAGGGCATTGTAGTTGGATATAAGTAAGCCTTAATTTCTATCAAGTTTAGCATGTGGCAAAAGTATATACTTCTTAATTGAAGGGATACATATACATTGTTAAAATTCATTTATACTGTTCTTATTAGTTCTTAATAATGAAAATGGAATTTGATAAGTAATTAATCATAACTTGAAAACAATTTGCTAGAAAGAGGAAAATATATCATAGCATTCAAATATTATAATAATAAAACTATTATAATAAATCTGTATTTGGATTGCATTATACAGACAGAATGAGGTTCATTTTCCAAATATTTATATGCTTGGGTTAATGGGTATATTTAAAATTGATTTTTTTATTATGAGATATATCTGTTTGAATTTCATTTTATGTGTCTCTTATCCATAATTAACAGACTGATCTGGGGAACAAGTTTTAAACTTACTTGGAATGTTTGAGTTTTCTCACTCTAAGAACTTATAAGTATAAATATAGATACTGGATGGTCTGGAGAGATCCTGAAAATTATTTAATCCATTTGTCATATAGTCAGCATGATTTGAGATTGTTTTATCATTGTCTTTTCCTACAAATGACTATCAAAAATCTCCTAAGATTTTGTTGTAAAAATTATGTGGTCAGAAAGGGAATATCCCACCCATACCAGTATTAGTCCCCTTAGAAAGGCAAGTCCCAGCAGTCGAAATCTGCTGGAGTCTTTATGCTAAGCAATAGACCAAGGACAGTTCTTATAATAATTTGTGCTGATATCTGTAAGGAATTTTGCCTGATATAACCTTGAATTCACTTCAGTTATTCTTAGAAGCTTCAAAATTATATCTTGTTTATGAATCAGCTAACATTTTCAAGAGATGTACATTGTTAGACAAAAGTCTGCATTGTAGACACTGATTCAGTGAACAAGTGCAAGTAGACATAAATTAACCATTCCTTATGAGTCACTTTATAGACAATTAAAGAATTGGATGAGGATGAGCTCAGTCTTGATGCAACTTGATATACTGGGATGCTGGGTTGGGGTGTGCGTGGGGCTCCCCTTTTCTGAGGAGAAGGGGCTTGGTGCTAAGGGAAAGGGAGGAGGAGGGTGGGGCCAGGATGATCAGGATGTAAAGTGAAAAAATAATAAACCTTTTAAAATAAAATATAATCTATCCCTTTTATGTTCTGGAACATTTGTTATTATGACTTAAAAAACATGAACTACCACCCTTGGATAAAAATCAATTATTGCCCAAGTCTGTAGATGACACTGGAAATAAAGAAAAAGTTAAAACCAGCAATCAAGCTTTATAGCACGAAGAATCGTCACATCACACTTAATAACTCTACATTGTCTTAACTTTTATTTAACCGTACACTTAAGATAATCTAGTTTCTTGACGGGTATGGGCACTGCAATTTAAACACACTTTTCTAAATATTCAAAGCTAGTATACTCATTTAAGAAAGAAAACCCTGCGGATACTGTGTTGTGCTTGCAGGCAGGAGCCTAGTAAAACTGTCCTCTGGGTGGCTCCAGCCAGCAACTGGTGGAACCAGATGCAGGGACCCACAGCCAAACATTGGATGGAGGACAAAGAGTCTTGTGGAAGAGTAGGGGAAGGACAGAAAGACTCAGAAGGAACAAGAGTTAGGAAGACCAACAGAGCCAACCAGCCAGGGCCCAGGGGTAGCTGTGGAGACTGAAGTTTCAACCAAGGACCATGCATAGACTGGACCTTGGCCCCTACACAGGAGTAAGGGATGGGCAACTTGATCCTCAGGTGGGTCCCCTAGTAAGGGGAATGGGGGCTGTCTCTGACATGGATTCTGCTGCCTGCTTTTTCATCACTTTTCCCTCTTGGGTCTGCCTTGCAAGGCCACAGGGGAAGAGGATGCTCTCAATCCTGATTCACTTTGATATGCTGGAGGGTGGGCTCCCCTTCTCTGAGGAGTAGCAGAGGGGAGACAGGAGAAACAGGCAGGGAGGGTGGGAGCAGGTGGAAAGGAAGGAGAGGACTATGGTCAGGATGTAATGTGAATAATAAATAAAATAAAAAATAAAATAAAAAGAAAATCACCCCCCCCCAAAGAAATAAACTGCATGAGATGACCAAGGACTTCTAGACTAATCAGATCTTTTGAAAAGAGACTGAGGCAGAAGTGTTTTGGAAGTTTTAAAAGACCATTACCATTGAAAGGCTGCCATAGGAAAAGCCAGCTTATTTGATGCAGGGTCTTAGACAGTCCCAAAATAAGGATGGAAGTGGAGAAACATATCACATATATTTGTTACAACCTGTCTTGCCAATCTTTCAAAGGTGAAAATGACTGTTCTTAATTTCAAGGCTGGGAGTGAACCAGCCTTATCATCTTGCTTAGGTTTTTAGAAATTAAAAACGGTGTGGGTGATATCAAGAAAGGTGTAAAAGTAAGCAACATTTTCTTCATCATCATAGAATCATTTAAAAATGTAAAGTCCAAAAACAAAGTTGGAATTGGAGAAAGACTCAGTGTATTCTTCCATTGATCACTTAAGAAGGGTCACTATTATGAAAACACAGTGAGAATTTGTCTGCCTATCAGTTTGCAAACAGAGATCAGGTATAGGGACTGAAGAAACAATAACACCACTGAGTAAGCAGTTGACGGTAAAACTTAGCCCATTGTTACAGACCAAAGTAAGCAAAATTTATAAAGGACCAATTTTTCCTCATTTATTAATAATTGCAGACAAATAGAACACATCTTTTTCCTCATTTGAAATTCCTAAATTGGTATCCAAAAAGAATTTTATTTCGTTGCTTTGCATTCTGAGACTGAATGGTAGGGTTTGATTTCTTATTCATATTTTTGTAGCATAAGGTGATTGATTTCTAGACAAGGTAAACAGTTAAAAATATTCAATATGTTGTACAGACACATAGGTGAAGTTGTCTGGTCTCATCATTAGCATGCCATCTGCCTTGGAGCCTTTTTATAGTGACCCATCCTTGTCTTATTGCTTTGGCTTTTCTAAGTGAAAAGAAGGATGATGTCAAGAAAGGTAGATAAGTTTTTGTCACCATAGAATCATGTAAAGAATAGCAGAAGCAATTCTGTGTGGATGGCTTTAGAACAGTGAGAGATTTAAAACCAACAAGAGAGTGACAAATCTCTAGGATTTGAACTAGGATTATGACACTAGGATTATGAACTACACCCAAGGAAGGGCTCATGCTCAGGGTGAGTTAGCCAATACAAAACATGTGCCATTTCCTAGTGATGGTTTTGTTTTTCTTTTCATTCTGGTTTTGGTGGTTTAGAGAGAGAAAAGACATGAACTATGGTAGGTATAGTCTGGGAGGAGTTGAAGGTAAATATTATCAAAATATATTGAATAAAAAATTAGAGAATCCCAATAGGATGTCCTCCCCTCTGTTCCAGTTTCATGGGAAGCATGGGAGAATAGCAAAGTAGAAGGATCCAGAGGGTCCTAGAAACCTACAAGAAGAGCATTATGATAGGCAGATTTGGGCCTGGGGTCCCGCTCAAACTATGGCACGAGCCAAGGACAATACAGGCTGTAAACTTCAAACGCCTACCCAGATCTAGCCATTGGACAGGACATTCTCCACAGTTGAGTGGAGAGTGGGGTATGACTTTCACACGTACTCTGGTGCCTCATATTTGACCATGTCCCCTGGATGGGGAGAACTGGTGGCACTCAGAGGAAGGATAGCAGGTTACCAAGAAGAGACTTGATACCCTATGAGCATAGAAAGGGGGAGGAAGTCCCCCTCAGGCACAGTCATAGGGGAGGGGAGTAAGGGGAAAATGGGAGGGAGGGAAGAATGGGAGGATACAAGGGATGGGATAACCATTGAGATGTAACATGAATAAATTAGTAAAAAAAATAAATGAAAAAAAAAAAAAAGAAAATAAACTTCAAAATGATGTGCCAGAAAAGGAAAGGAAAGGAAGGAAGGAAGAAAAGAAAGAAGGAAAAAAGAGAGAAAGAAGAAAGAATGCAATGTTTTCCAGTTACATCATTTAGAATGAGGTTTTGCTTTTTTTCTTCTCTATACATTTACAAAAACTTCAATTTTTTTTACAGCTGAAAAATATTCCCTTATGTACATGAGCCATAGCTTCACCATTCATTCATAAGCTGAGAGACATCTATTTTACTTTCATTTTCTGCCTATTATATAAAAAGCAATAATGAATATGAATATGCGAATATCTCCACAGTAGAACATAGGGTCCTTTGTGAATATGCCCAGGAATGGAGTAACTGTTCAATATGGCCGTTCTAGATGAAGTTCGTTTAAAAAATTCCAAACGTATTCTCATAGTACCTCCAGCAGTTTCCACACCTGCCTACGCTGAGTAAGTATTCCCTTCTTCTTACATCCACACTGGCACTGATTGTCATTTGATGTTTGTTTAAATTTGAGCACAAATACGAGTTAGGAAATGAGTAAATGTCCAGATGGGTGTATTTGAAGGGAAAGAAAACAAAACTCAGGTAGTGAAAAGGGGAAAGGTAAAGTGTAAAGTAGAATCAGGAAGGCCAGTGTAGAGGGGGAGCAACTCACACTAGTGCTTGTTAAAAATGATACATGAAAGACTACTACAGCAGAAGCTCCATAAAATATATACAGATACACATACAAAAGGAGCCGAAGGGGAGTTACCCTATACTGTGGCCACAATGTCTCTCCTACACACCACAGACTGCAAAATCATAAGAACTGTGATTTTGAGTAGTCGGAGAGTCAGGCCTCATATCTCTTCCCTCTGCCAACCATAACAAGCTATTGGTCCTGGTCTCTGATACTCTCCAAAATTTGCCCTTATTCCTGAAAACACCATATACCTGAATTATAGAACATGGGACAATCAATCTGTTACTGATCTAGAAAGGTAGGTATATTCCTCCTGTCTTGTATGGTTTTGGGACATTCTCTTGCAAGCTAATGGGGAGAAACACCGTCAACAGACTTAGACATTTATGAACACTACCAGACACAAACATGGTCTGCCTAGCAAAATAAGTTTATGGGAACAATAGTGACAAAAATACTTTTGGAGTAACCAATCACTTTCTGATTGGATTTAAGCCCAAAATCTTATAGGGTATCTTTCATTTTGTCTTTGTTTCATTATTACAACTGTTCATGAATTAAATCCGCAAACATTGAGCAATGAAATGCTTTCCCATTAAACAACTTCCATTTCTCTATGAGACTTATAAGAACTAAACTATGTTTCCTTTCTGTAATTGAGTTATAGAGTACTTTCTTACTAAATATTTGTAAGGCTATCAGGTATGCTGGCTTGTCTGACGTCAACTTGGCACATGAACTAGAGTTATCTGAAAGAAGGAAATCTTAATTGATGAAATGCCTTCATAAGATCCAGCTGTAAGGCATTTTTAAAATAGTTACTGATGAGGGAAAGCTGCAACCATTGTGGGTGGTTCCATCCCTAGGCTGGTGGTGCTGACATCTATAAGAAAGCAGGACCTCTGCATCAGCTCCAATCTCCAGGGTCCTTCCCTCTTGCGGTTACTGCCTTCACTTCCTTCAATGATAAACAGTGCTGTGGAGGTGTAAATTGAAAATATCATTTCCTCCCTATCATGCTTTTTGTTGGAAAGCCAATGGAATTCCTAACTAAGCAGTAGAAAACCCCCAATAAGCCGCTGGACAACATTTAAAGACATAAGATATGGTTTAGTGCAGGAAAATTTGCCAAGCATGGATATTGCCATAAATTTAAACCCTTAGAAAGAAAATGTGAGTATATTCCAAGGAGTGGAATAGCTGGGTCTTGAGGAAGCCTTATTCCCAGTTTTCGGAGATAGCACCAGATAGATTTCCAAAGTGGTTGTACTAGTTTGCATTCCCACCACCAATGAAGGAGTGTTCCTCTCTCCTCATATCCTCTCCAGCATGTGGTGTCGCTTGAGTTTTTGATCTTAGCCATTCTGATGGGTGTAAGATGGAATCTCAGAGTTGTTTTGATTTGCATTTCCCTGATGACTAAGGAGGTTGAGCATTTCTTTAAGTGTTTCTCAGTCATTTGATATTCCTCTGCTGAGAATTCTCTGTTTAGTTCCAAGCCCCATTTCTCATTTGGGTTATTTGGTTTGGTGGTGTTTAATTTCTTGAGTTCTTTATATATTTTGGATATTAGACCTTTGTCAGATGTAGGGTTGGTGAAGATCTTTTCCCAGTCTGTAGGCTGTCGCTTTGTTCTCTTGACCGTGTCTCTAGCCTTACAGAAGCTTCTCAGCCTCATGAGGTCCCATTTATTAATTGTTGACATTAAGGCCTGGGCTGTTGGTGTTCTGTTCAGGAAGTTGTCTCCTGTGCCAGTGTGTTCCAGGCTCTTCCCCACTTTTTCTTCTAAGTGACTTAGTGTCTCTGGTTTTATGTTGAGGTCTTTAATCCACTTGGATTTGAGTTTTGTGCAAGGTGACAAATATGGGTCCAGTTGCTACTTTTTTACACATAGACATCCAGTTAGACCAGCACCATTTGTTGAAGATGCTATCCTTTTTCCATTGAATGGATTTGGCTTCTTTGTCAAAAATCAAGTGACCATATGTGTGTTGATTCATATCTGGGTCTTCAATTCGATTCCACTGATCAACCAGCCTGTTGCTGTGCCAGTACCATGCTGTTTTAATTACAATTGCTTTATAGTACAATTTGAAATCAGGTATGGAGATTCCTCCACAGCACCTTTTATTGTACAAGATCGTTTTTGCTATTCTGGGTTTTTTGTTTTTCCATATGAAGTTCAGAATTGAACTTTCAATGTCTTTAAAAAATTGTGTAGGTATTTTGATAGGGATTGCATTGATTCTGTTGATTGCTTTTGGTAGGATGGCCATTTTTACTATGTTAATTCTCCCTATCCATGAGCAAGGAAGATCCTTCCATCTTCTCATGTCATCTTCAATCTTCTTCTTCAGAGATGCACCAGCACACAGCAAGAAAATTTGCTCAACCATGTTCATAGCAGCCTTATTCATAATAGCCAGATCATGGAAACAGCCTAAATGTCCCTCAGTAGAAGAATGGATAAAGAAACTGTGGTACATATACACTATGGAATACTTCTCAGCTATTAAAAACAAGGAATTCCCGAAATTTGTGGACAAATGGATTGAGCTAGAGATGATCATAATGAGTGAGTTAACCCAGAAGCAGAAAGACTCAAATGGTATATACTCACTTATATCTGCATACTAGCCCAATGGGCATGTCCCATGAAAGCCTTCCCTTACCAGGAAATTGGGACCGAGGGGAGGACATCCTATTGGGACTCTAGATGAGAGAACAATGGGAGAATAGCAATGTAGAAGGATCCAGTGGGTCCTAGAAACCTACAAGTAGAACATTATGATAGGCAGATTTGGGTCATGGGGTCCCGCTCAAACTAAGGCCCTAGCCAAGGACAATACAGGCAGTAAAATTTAAACCCCTACCCTGATCTAGCCCATGGACAGGACAGTCTCCACACTTGAGTGGAGAGAGGGATTTGACTTTCTCAAGTACTCTGGTGCCTCACATTTGACTATGTCCCCTGGCGGGGGAGACCTAGTGGCACTCAGAGGAAGGACAGCAGGTCACTGAGAAAAGACTTGATACCCTATGAGCATATACAGAGGGAGGTAATCCCTCTGAGGAACAGTCATAGGGGAGGGGAATAAGGGGAAACTGGGAGGGAGGGGAGAATGGGAGGATACAAGGGATGGGATAACCATAGAGATGTAACAAGAATAAATTAATTAAAAATAAATAAAAAAAGAAAGAAAATGTGAGAGAAAGAAAGATAAGAAGAGAGGTAGGGAAGGAGAAAGGAAAGGAAAGTTGGAGGGAAGGAATGAAAACACTTTTCGTTAGTTCTGTGCTCAGAAATTTTGTTTATTTTCATGACACAAAAGCAAAAGATGTTTGTTAGAATTCTAAAACTTGACTACAATCAGTGTGCTGGGGACATTTTGGTTACAATATTGTCTCTGTGAGGCGCAGGCAAAATTAGGCACTATATTGTAAGAAAGTTTCTAATGGGCTCATTTGGCTGTTATGCAGTCTTTTATTTATTTATTTTTATTTTTATTTTTTGTATAGGATTAAGAAGCAGTGAGAACAGCCTATGTTTGTTACTCAGGAGAGGACTTGATGGATGATTCAAGCAGGAATGTATGCTTCATCTCTGCTCAAGGAGAGAAGAGACAAGAAGAAACAGAAGTGCTGAAGGCCTCATCACTGAGTTGTAGTATTTTTGAAGGTGTTTGATAGTACTTCTATATTTTCATACATGTTAAGAGTCAGTCTCCTGTTTGATCTACTTCTTATTTACTTTATAAAATCATGGTCTTAGAGGTTCTTTATCATATGCTTATACTGTGGATGGTGATTAACAGTTAGAAGGGACAGCTCTTTTTTGCAGTAATACAACATTGCAACTATGAGTGACATTGTCATAGGTGAACCATATATATTTAAATGGCGAGGATCTTTTGATAAGTTTGACAAATATTGAGGACATACTCTCATCATTATAGACAAGAGCTCATAATGCATGAAGTTCCAAATACATTAAAGCAACAATAGCAATTTGTGTTTATTTGTAAAAGTATAAACATTAGGTTTAATTCATATCTACATAAGTACATTGATACTTGTTAATTGTACTATATTTGATATTACTGTTTTCAAAAAAATCTAGCATGCATACTCTGTACTTCATTTAATTATAGGAGTGTTTTCAATGCTATAACACAATCAAAAATTGTTTCCATATATATATATAATGTGTGTGTATCCATTATCATTTTGAAATGGCAATGAAAAATGTCTTCCCAATATGATGTGGGCACTCTAACCTGTTTGGAATGATTGAATAATGAGTTCTTCATGTCAGTTCATTTTTTTTAGCTAACCTTGCTCAAACAACAACTAATGGCTTCTAAGGTGCAAAAACATAAGAAAAAGTTGCATATCACAAATTTACTCCTACTGTGCATTTGATCTTTTTATACACTTCATGATCACATAGCCCTGTGTTTAAACATCCATTGTCATACCTTCTGCTTCTTCTATATGAAAATGGCCTTTTACGGGGCAGGAAGGTGGCTTTCTGCAAACACCTGAGTAGGCAGAAAAATGATTCATGTGAAGCGAGAAAGAAATCAGGTTCAGCAAGACCTAGTTAGCCAGTATTGGTTCAAACTTGGAGGCTGATGCCAGGCGGCTTATTTTGACCATATAGAAGCCCAGCACAATTTGTAAAAGAAAGTTTCCTGGTGCCAGCTAACTTAGTCCCATATGTAAAGCAAAGCTTAAGATGTATTTACTTTGAAACTCTTTACTAAGTACGTATGGCTTCTTCCATAAACATGGATCTTGTTGACTCAGACACAATGCTCGTGATAGGAATATAAGGAGGGGGGATAGAGAGATGGCTCAGTGGTTAAAAGCATTGGTTGTCCTTCCAAGGGTCCTGAGTTCGATTCCCAGCGACCACATGGTGCTCACAACCATCTATTCTAGGATCTGATGCCCTCTTCTGGAATGTACATGTAAAAATAAATTAATAAGCCTTTTAAAAAGAGTATGGGGAGGATGATTGAGGTAAACACACAATGCTTGTATGTGTTAAGATTGGTCTAGCCCTGAGGGGAAAAAAAGACATTATTTAGGCTTTTGTAAAGTACAAATGACATTGCTCATAAAGTTGGGTTTTATGGACTGAGAAATAATCCCCAAGATTACTGACAAAAGAGTCTGAGATAAATAAATGTAATAATCTGGGTGATTTAGGTGAGTTCTGGCTCTACAGAGAGCAAAAGATCACCATATTATAAATGACATATTTTCTTAGTATTCCAAATGGTAGATAGGTAAATTCTTTTTCCTTTGAAGAGACAAGCCTGTGTGTTTAACTCTCCTGGTTTCCCCAGTACTTATCTTATTTCTCTCAATCATGGTGTTCACATTTCCCCTGATGCTATGACAAAGTCGCAATCAACATTCTATGAGTAAAGTAGCTCAAGAGTAGGCTGGTAGTGTACAAGCAAGAAAGTGAAAACATGAAGAGAAGAATAAGTGTGCATCACTATACCATCATAGCGCCCATCTGGGGCAGCAGCAAGAACATGGTATAGTTGTGGACTTGGACTCAGAAAAATGTCTTCCAAGGCATTGAGAAGTCATAGGCAGGCCAGGGATATGATGTGATTGTTGATGATTCTTCTTGTCAAGCCCAATGATTTAAGTTGAGCCCTTGGACTCACATGGTGAAAACAGAACTAACTACCACAAATTGTTCTCTTGTAACCATATGTGTGTTCCCTATGCATGCTTGAATACACACATACAGAGAGTCAGAAGTAAGTGTGAGTTCTAATGTAAAATAAATAAGAATTTTATAATGTATAAACTATGTATAAATGAGTGTAAAATACACAAAACTACAAATAAAAAGTAAAAATGGGAAAATAGATATGATTTATTCATGTCCAGCTATCTAGAGAATGTGAGAAATTCTTAACTGAATAACTTCTAAAGGAGAGGAATCACAGTCATAAGTTCTTCATGCAAATAATTAAAATATTACAATTAATCAATTAATCTAGTATATACATGAGGAAACTGAGGTTCAGAAGGCCCAGAGGGTAGACTTAAGACTTCAACAGAATAGTGTGACTCTGGGTTCAAGGCTGTTCTCCCCAGTTCCTGAACACTGGGTTTGTGTGGAACTGACTTGAGGGTGGTGCAGAGGTAGGCAGGGTAAGTACAGAATTTGAGAACCTGAGTTATTAGCAGAATTATGGGTGATGGCTGGAGATCAGAGCTAACACAACCCAGAGTCCTGTTTTTCTCTTAATTCAGTATTGCTAAAATAGCTGCTTAAACATTTAGGGTCTATGTAATGCAGGGGCTGAAATAAATTTCTTTTAAATAATTCACCTTTTCACTGTCAAACATCTGAAAAAGCAAAACATACTTTTTTCCTGTTTCCATGATGGCTGATCTCATGATACCATCAGAGACATATAAAAAATATACATACAAGCAAAACCATTGAATCATGGGAAAACTAAACTGAGCAGAAGCTCCTATTTTTTAATAGTTTCAAATCAGTAAAAGTTTTAGTGCTGTCTCTGCAACTGCCAGCTTCCAAGGAAAATGAAATAAATCTGGCGTTCCTTTGCTTTTGTTACTCTGGACAACACTTGGCTGTAAATCTCAAGTACCATAAAAGGGCTAAATGTAACTTCATTGATCTTGGATTTTGGGTATTTCAATGAATTAGTTTTTATCAGAAAAGTCCCTTATAAATTATTAATTTATATATATATGCATTTTTCTTAATGATTTACCTCTGATTATTTCTTAGAAGTTAACTTTGTCTTATATATACAGAGAACATTAATTTATATACAACAAAGTACAAGTGTGTGTGTGCATGATACATACTCTAGACTGTTAAATATCAAGCACTCAGCCCTGCTTCCAAATTGGACTTAAATATTAAATTGAACATTTACTTCTGTTCTTAGGAAACATTTCAGAATTGTATTGTTCTTTTATCCAATAAACACCATACCCTGAGTGCTAGACACAATTTTAATCACAGAAAAAATGAAAAAATTATGACAACAGATGTAGGTACAATTAATTTATATATCTTAAGCATATGTAAGAGTTCGAATTTCAGATACAATATAGGCATTATTTCATTTGTCAGTGAGTTGTAATTTTAAATGTGACTATTTGCTGACCTTTCCTTCAAATGCAAACTCCAAGGAGGAACAGGTTGTTATGTTATGTAAGAAAATGGAACACAGCCTATTTTGAATGCTTGCAGTGGGTAGTATCACTCATTGATGCTTGTGTGAAATTCTTCACATTTTGAGAGGAAAAAAAGTAGAAAGATGAAGCAGTCAAAATCATTAGCATGGTAAACTATTTGACTGAGTTTTGTATGTATGTGTGTAATGGTGTATGATGTATGCTCATGCGTGCACGGGTACTCACAGGGAGCAGAGAAGTTCTGTGCCGTGCTGTACCATGTTCTGTCCTATTTCTTTGAAAAAGGGTCTCTCCAGTAGGTTGGTGACCAGCAGTCCTTCCATCTCTGCCCTGACAGTGCTGCATCACAGGGAGGCATAGCAATTCCCTACTTTGTTTCATGGTACACAAGACTGAATTCTGATCCTTGTACTTGTGCAAAGTTTCTTCTGAGCAACCTCTTAACCCTTGCAAGTCTGGCCCCCCTTACACATTCCCCTATACTGTGATCGCCCTGGCTCTGAGCAAGGGCAGGCTGAGTTAGACAGCCATTAGATTTCTGGATTGGGCCTCCCCCTTGGTCTGTGCTGCCCCTTGAGGCCATATCAGTGTCGCTAGTCTGAGATGCCACCAGGGGCCTTGTTGTTGTCCATGGTTTCTGTTACTGCAGGAGTCCATGTGGATGTTTGTAGTCTGAGCTGCCATATGAGGCCGTTTGATATCTGTGGTGTAGCACAGGAAGCCATGTTGGTATCTGTAATCTTAGGTCCCTGTTACCACCAGAGGCCATAATGGGGTTTGTGGTCTGTGTTGCCATCAAAACCATATTGAGGTTCAACTTCTGTGGTGCAACCAGAAACCATGTTGATGTCTGTGAGTGGGCTGCTGAAGGACAACTTGTTAATATCTGTGAACTATACTGACACTGGCTGTTATGGGCAAGAAAACCTCTTTTGCAGTGGTATATATAATTCCAGACTCATAATTGAGAATGAAAGACACTGAAGGCTTCTTCAGCAACCTCTTCCATCACCTCTCAAGAAAAAGAGACATTCTAGATAGGAGAGCATGGAGGCAAGTCCTTAAAAGTTGTGTAAAACATGCTAAAGTATAGCTCTTCACAGTTGTTTGCTTTTGGTGGGAAAGGACTCTGTTATCTTTAAGGGACTGGCCACTGGGAGTTTGAATATTCTGCAATGAGTATATGGGTAACACAAACTGGACTTGGTATATAATTTTAAGAAGGGCAGTGAGTTAGAGCAAGAGGATAGAGTGGATCTGGGAGGAATAGAAAATGACTATGATTGTGATGCACTGTATAAAATTCCCAAATAATCAATAAAACATATTGTTGGAAAAATATAATAATTCAACAGTTTCAGTAGGTAAGTATAACTTCAATGAGTGAAGTTGGCCTAATAATTTGTGCAGGAGTCCAGTCAAACTCTCATTTCTATCTTGAGGAACAAGAGTAGAAAATGAAGTGGTAGTAACTTCAACCTCCACAGAGACTGAGCCTTCCTGCTAGTGTGGACATGCTTAGAGAATATTGAAGACTTAGAGGTGGGCACATGCACAATAAAAGTAAACCTGCCATGTGCTTCTGTTCACTTTACCAGATGTTACTAATTCACAAGTAAGGCTTTCAAACACTGCTAAGAGCTCTTGAAGTTTCCATAGCCCAGGGCACAGATATGACCATAGAAAACTAACTTTTGCTTTTAAGTAGTTTAGAATCTGCAATTTATAATATTCCACTTGAAGTCATGGAACATGGGTAAAACTTACAAGGTCATTAAAACACTTGTCTGGAGGGTTTGAGAGATAACTCGGAAGTTTAGAGCATTAGCTACTCTTGCAAAGGACTTGGTATTAGTTACTAGCATCCGTATGAAGTTTACCTGCCACCTATTACTCCAGTTCCAAGACATCTAATACTCTCTTCTAGGCTTCAATGGCCACTGCCACACATATGGTACACACAAGTATACTCAGGCAAAACATTCATATACATAAAATAAAAGTAAACACACTTACAAATGGAAACATTTGTTCTATATGGAATTTGTCTTAATGATTGTTGCCACTAATTTATGATCCTCTGACTTTCTTATTCCTACAGAACCAGATGACAGTGGCCATACTTCTCTCACTGAGTGATCCCTGGCATCTGAACAAGGCACACGATGCTGATGGAGAGTTGAGGCCTTGAAGTGTCCCACAGTGCTAGGAACGAGGGTGGTTAGACTTACGGATTCTCATAAATTGCACACAGAAGGTTTCCATAGCTGTTTGTGATACGTGAGGTGAAAATTACATCGATTTTAAGGACCTAGCACACATTCCAGCTGATATCACTGACAACATTACTTGGAAACCTCCTTCTCTCTTTCTTTGCTCCTCTGAATGAAAATGGCTGGATAGGTCCAGATGAACTATTGCCAATTATGCGAATGTTTGTGAATTAAACTAATTTATCTCTTAAGAATCTATTTCCTTCTTTCTTCTCTCTGTACAACCTATACAATATAACAGACCCACTATCTTTGTCAAATTATTAGAGCCTCAGGTTTATAATTACTAGTTTAACCTCATAGCCCTTCTGGTAAAATGTACAATGTACACTGGAAGAAAAAGCATAATCAAAAGAAATAATAGATTATGCAATATATAAATAGGATTACCAGCAATGCATTCTCATTTAAGGCAACATTTAATACAGTACTTGTGGCTTTGAGTCTAACATCCCATTTATTTTGTATTGTTGGGTAGAATTTCCACTGTTAACAATAAGTAAAAAAGTACAACCTCAGATGACACTTGTTCTTAACAAAATTAAAGTTATGAAGATCAGAAAATTGCATGCATAAATAATTGAATACTTTATGTAAAAGTAGCAACACTGCCCTGTACTAAATGCTATAATTACATTCTCTGTGTAACGAAAGCTTTGTAAAAACACCCTTTACCCAAACTTACTCAGTTTTTACAACCCATTCTCATGTAAGATTTGTCAAAATTCACTTTCGTATAAATTTATATATTTACTGCTTGTTTAAAGATAAAGGATATGTTATATTACTAATTTCTATAATTTTAGAAAATATAGACACCCAAGCAAATGTGAGGCATGGGTTAGTAAAATGCTGAAACCTGAGCGCATTAGTGGATTCTAGTCGAGGAGAGCAACACTCACAGCAGTGACATATGAGTCTGGAGGCACCACAAGCCCAGCTCTGTTTCCCCTTCCTTTTAATAAGTCTCAAAACATATTGTGGCAAACTAAATGTTTTATATGTGCATTTTATTATAATTAGATAAGAATATATAGTCAAATATAAAATAAAAATTAGTTTATACTTTATAGTATCTTTAGTTATTAAAAAGATAAGTCATTTTCCTTATTATAAGGAAGTGGACTAAATTTTGTTCCATTTAAAAAAAAACAACACAACCATATTAGAGTTCTCACTTTTCATTTCTTGTAAGCAGGCATATGTATGATAAGTTTAATGAATCAATAACTTTTTATACTAAATGAATGTTCCTGTGCCTTCCTACATTGTATTTTTTTGCTCATGTCTTAACTCTAATTGTGCTCTTCACTTTTTCCCTGTCTCTGCTATCAGCTCTTCTTTTTCATTTTCTTTTCTATGTTCTTAATACTGATTTATTTTTTAAGCAGGCTCAACAATCTTCATCACAAATGAGAGCAATCTAAAACCTAACTATTCCTATGTTGTCTAATTATAATAATGATCAACATCAATGTTTGTGTTTAAATGCACTGCAAATAATGTAGTCTAGTTTTGGTATGAGAAAAAACTTAATTCATAAAATATCTGTATGAATAATGAAAGGCAACTTTGCAACTATTTACCTAGCAGTTACCACTTAAAATGAACACCGATACCTGTGACATTTGGGCTGTCTAGACAAAGGTTGTTTACCCAAACTAAATCCATTAAAGTATGTCTCACACTGTTAGCTAAATCCTACTAAAAATATTCTTATTGAGTCCAGCCTGCCTTGGTGCCTAGCCTCATGGCATAAATTAAGGGTCAGGAGATATCTCTTAACTCTTTCAGATCACTACAGCAGCGTTCAAGAAGAGCAATTCCCATGATCATTAATTTAACACTAACTCTAAGTGATGTGAATGCTGAGGTTTAATTATTATTGAAAGGATTCACTGAAGTTTAAGACATAAGATTCAATATTTGAAAAGTAGAACCATAAAATGGGCACTGATTAATGCAAATGAGACAAGAATGTGGGTGTGAGTAACTGTGTGTTCACAAAATAGAAGGAGGGTTCACTGAAACAAAGAGCTTGTAAAATTTTACCTGCATCATGTTTATAGATGGTAATCATATAAAACTATGGAAGGCAGTACTATGCTCCAGGAAGGGGCAATCAGGACCCCACACCTACCCTATGTGACTGATCCAATACACCAGTGAAAGAAATTTCAGAATTAGAATTCAATTTGTGGTTTTCTTTATTTCCTGTGCTTTTATAGAAACCTTCATATCTGACATTTGTAGCTGCGGTACCTCTTATCTTAAATCATCTCTGAGAAAGATTAAAACACTGAAAGATAGAACTTTGCAGCCATAATTAAGAAAAGTCTGCTGAATCATCTTTGACTGTCGGATGGGATCCATAGTTATGGACAATTAAATTTTCTGTATATGACAAAAATTTGATGAACACATAAAAACACAGTAACTAAAACAATAATGATGATGATTGCAAAACTGGTAAGAAAGAAAGAAAGAAAGAAAGAAAGAAAGAAAGAAAGAAAGAAGGGAAGAACCAAGTTTTAGAAATCTATTGCTTAGTTCTTCTCTCATTGTTGCATAGGTGTTCTTGCTGCACAGGTCACTGCCTTCATTAGGGAATATTTAAAAAGTGAGTTTTCTCCCATACTGTGACTCTCTGGGCTTGTTTCCTCAAATCACAACATACACTCAGTTCCTTGTCTATCCAAACGAAACCAAAAATAACAACTTCTTGAAAAATACCTGGGTAGAAAGATTGTGATCATTATTGTTTTGGTTTTTGTTAACCTTTGTTTTTGTGTTTGAGGGAGATTAAATCAATCCACCTGGAGTTTAATACTGTATGTTACTATAGTCACTTTATAGCCTGTTTGGCTTTGACAAAGAGGCTTCATCTCGTCCATTTCATGCTCCTGTGTCGACCTACTCCCTCCCAGCGCTTTATTCTAGCTGTCTTTAAGGGTATCTGTGGGAGCCACAGCTGCTGGCCTTTTGTAACAGAAAGCAGCTTGCGCTGTGTGAAATGCTAGGTTCGGAGAGGTCTTCCATGCTGATGGCATTGAATTTCAAAGCACAGTCAAACAGCACTAAAGCGTTTAAACAAATATTCATATTTTCCAGTATACTATATGTTTTTCCTAGAAATAGCATGTGGTCTATTTTCTCAGAAAACTATATAATTGAAATTTAATACAATTATAAATAAGAGCATAGGAAATAGCAAAATGCAATATAAGTTTAAAAAAAACATGATCAAGATAAAACAAGCCACGGAATATATTAACTTTGTATGGAGTCATTTAGATAGGATTTTTTTATCATCTAATAAGCTGAGTCTTTTATATTTTACAAATGTTTAATTTTGTTACATGAGTAAATTCTTAAACATTCTTAATACATATTGCAGAGTAATATTATCCCCTTTGATAAAACATAGCTGTTTAATATGACCCTCTGACAAATTTTGAGTTGTGATTTCTTGTGAGAATTATGATGGTTCATTATTTCCAAAGACTGAGCATCTTATTTATTAAGAAAGAACAGGACTGTTTTAACGTATTCAGAAATTCTGCATACGGATACACTGAGAAAATGTTCTGATAATATTTCTGTATTTCACCTTCTCTCATTTAGTAACCAAAGTACCTGCCCAACTTGAAGTTTCAAGACTCTCTTCAGCGTAGTATTGTATTTAGTTTTAGCCTCTGTTTCATTAAAGGCAACATTGGTGAGATTCTTTTAGCATTTTTGAATCTGTGATTTTTCCAGTTGTGTTAATTGCTGTGGTAGAAGAATGGTGAGTGTTCAGAATCATGTTAACTTGCTAAGCGTCTGGTCAGCAGGGTAGCCAAGTTCCAGTAAGGCTCTTGACACCTCTTCCAGGGTTATTGATACTGCATACACCCCAGCTGAGGCAGATTGTTTTGGTTGGGTTTCATATCCACAGCATAGCCTGTAGTTAGAGGGGAAAAAAAAGCAGCAAACATGTGATTGACAGCCCACACCTCCTGGGCCCTTCTTACTACCAGACACAACATCTGCTATGCCCTGTGGAGCAGTGAACCAACACACACTGAGAAAGAATTGTTTGTAGCATTGTCAGGGTGGATTTTCCTTAACCCTTTGTAGTTACTCTCTGGAGAAAAGTGTGAGATGATTGCTCTTAGGGTATGAGGGCAGATGTAGAGGCAGATTACAATGCCTTGCTTTAAGAAAGCTTACTTTAAAAATAGAGAAAACAACATAAAGAAAATACTCTAAATGCAAAAAATAACCTCGTAATTCTGCTATTTATTGTAAAATGAATATAACATTATCTGGCATTATTATCTAAGTCAAGCACAGCCAACTTAAGTTGTTGGTCAACGGATTTGTTTTCTACTCATGGAATAACATGATATACTATTTTTGTTACAGATTAACTTATTTGGATCATTCCTCCAAATCCAAAAGCAATTACAAGGGTGTTTTATTTGTCAAATACATAAAAAAGTCTCTATATATCTGCACAGAGATTTAATAAGGTAGAAGTCCTGTAAAATACTAGCTTTACACATTTAATGTATTGGTCCAGAAAAAAAATCTTGTGATGGTCATATAGTCTCATTGTCATGAAAACACAAAGAGTAGAAAAACATGCACATGGCTAGAGGGCCATAGGGAGAGCATTTCTTATTGTAATAACATTGCTACTTTTGTTCACTTTATACTCACTCCACTATTGGCTCATACTGGAGATAAGAAAAGAGCAAAAGATGAATTTACTTGGGAAAAATACAACTGATGACACCTGTTCCACTCATCTAATTAATTGTTGGTTTGCAAAAGGTCCATTTATCAGGGAACAATACACCAAGGAGTTATTATCCAGTTATCAGTGGAGGAGGCCTGTGTCTTCACCATAGACTTGTCCACACAGGATGATGAACTGAGAGGAGCATTCTCTCCAGCATACTACCTGCCTCATTCTCCCAGCACTGCAATGGTGCTCCAATAAAAAAAAAAAATCACAGCTCCCTTCAGACAAGAGCATCTCTCAAATTGTCAAATCATGACAGTGGGGTTAAACAGGTTTAACCAGTAGATGGCAATCTCTAACCCAAAGATCAGAAACCCTTAAATCAGAAACTGTTTAATTGTTCATGTGATACCAACACCAACAAGTAGAAGATTTCATATCTGACCTCATGTGATAGACTGTAGTTATAATGCAAGTACACTAAAATACATATTCTAAAAAATCATTTTTATATATAAATAAAGTATTCTTAAAACACAGACCATGAATTTAGTCTTGGATCCCACCCTTATGATACTTTATTATGAATATGCATATATTTCAAAATAAAAACATCTTAAACTTAAGACTCTTCTGCTCCCATGCATCTCTGATGAGGGATACTAAATTTATACTAGATTATACAATTTGAGTTGGGTGGTGTGCTCCGTGGTAGAGTGCCTGTTTAGCATCCATGAAACACTGAATTCCACACCAAGCACCTGAAACAATAGAACTATATAATTTACTTCTGATGGGGACAAAACTAACCCACTTTTCACTGAACTCTCATAAGTTTCACTCTCCTGAAACACAAACTAGAGGACAAATTAATTGGGCTTAATAGCCTGTGTCATGCTTATCATGGATAGGAAAATAACGCAGTAGCCCAGGATCCTTGCTGGGGTAGTAGCCTAAAAATAGACAGCAAGTCTAAGAATACTGAAAAGATAGAATAATTCCTGTCTCTCAAGGTGGGAAAATTGGAACAGAAACTCGTGAAATAAATCTGCCTTCAGATTTATATTGGATCTGCTCTTGTCTTCTCTGGGCTGATAGATGTAGTGAGAATTTTGTTTTCTCTAAAAATGAAGTTTCATTTTGTCAATATGTTTTTATTTTAATCTCAAGTGTGGGATACGGGGCTGCTTCAGACTGCCCACAGCAGCTAACTATAATGTGTCTTGTGTGCTCTGGCAGGCATATGATTTTTGCAAGCTGCCTATTGTTGTTGGTTCTTGCTGCTGCTTTTGCTGTAGCTGGATTGCTCAATTTCTAGATTTCTAAATTGCTGGTTTGTTGGTTTGCTGGGTTACCAAGTTGCTGGATATTCTGATGAGTGAGATTGGACTTGCCCCTAAGAACCTGATGACGCTTATCATCAGGAAGTAGTTTAAAGAGATCTATATTCCCTTTCTCTCTCACCTTTTTTGCCTACTTAGTGTTGGGGGATGAAAGGGTTTGAGGGGGAAATGTGTGGTAGATGTAAGAAACCAAATAAATGGTGCTGCATGCCTGTAATCCCAGCACCTGGGGAGGCAATGCTCAAGTTCAAGACCAGGATGGTCTACAAAAGGAGTCCAAGACAGCCAAGGCTACACAGAGAAACCCTGGCTCAAAAAAACAAACAGGGAAAAAAAGAAAAAGGAAAAGAAAGAAAGAAAAAAGAAACCAAATAAAATAGTTAACAAAAAATGCCTATAAGAGGCACCCAACATGGATAGGCATAATGGGAAACTTAGTTTCCAATACGATCAAGAAAATGGTAGGGTACAAAGGAATGGCTACTCTTTTTCAAAACATCAGCAAAATGTGTATTACAGCTACTGCCACTCGATTTTCTTCTGCTTTGCTCCCAGAAGGGATTTTAATTTTTTTTCTTCATCCAATATTCCATTTAAAAAAGGATGAAGAGACAACTGAAGAGTGGATAAAGAAACTGTGGTACATTTTCACACTGGAATACTACTCAGCTATTAAAAACAAGGACATCATGAAATTTGAAGACAAATGGATGGAACTAGAAAGGATCATGCTGAAAGAGGCAACACAGACCCAGACAGAAAGACACACATGGTGTGTACTCACTTATAAATGGATATTATCCATATATCACAGGATAAGTATACTACAAATCATGAACACAAAGAAGTTAAGGAACAAGATAGGCCCAATAGAGGCTGTCCTTGAATCTCACTGAGATGGGGATATAGAATAGACAGTGGAAGAGGAAGTAGAGAGGGAACTGGATAGGGAAGGGTATGGAAAGGAAATAGATGTGGGGGATCAGATGTGAGGAGAGTGGGAAGGGAGGGTTTGAGGACATGGAGACAAAAGGGAAACCAAAGGTGAGGGCATCACTGCAACAAGCTGAAGATCTGAGAGAAGGGTAGGCTACAGGGAGGACATAACGATTTCTCTAGGTGAGCCTCATAGCAGCTGGGGACATGAGACTGATGAAGCCAACTTCTAGCCAGGCAAAAGTTATAGTGGTGGGAGGGGAACACCAATCCACATACAAAACCTTTGAATTAAAATGTACCCTGCCTTCAAGATATGCAGAGATAAAGACAGAGTAGAGACTGAGGGAATGACCAACCAAATTCTGCCCAACCTAAGACACACCCCATCGGAGAGAGCCAACCAATGACAACATTAACAATACTCTCTGTTGTTTACAGACAGGAAACTCACTTAACTGTTCTCTGAGAATCCCCTCTGCACCTCCAAGAAGCTGAATGAATCAGATGCTGAGACTCACATTCAAGCAATAGGTGGAGCATGAGGAGTCCTGTGAAAGAGTGGGGAGGAAGGATATACGTACATAGAGGGTAAGTGAAGGCTTTCGTGGGACATGCCCATTGGGCTAGTATGCAGATATAAGTGAGTATATACCATTTGTGTCTTTCTGCTTCTGGGTTAACTCACTCATTATGATCATTTCTAGCTCAATCCATTTGTCCACAAATTTTGGGAATTCCTTGTTTTAATAGCTGAATAGTATTCCATAGTGTGTATGTATCACAGTTTCTTTATCCATTCTTCTACTGAGGGACACTTAGGTTGTTTCCATGTTCTGGCTATTATGAATAAGGCTGCTCTGAACATGGTTGAGCAAATTTTCTTGTTGTGTGCTGGAGCATCTTCTTGGTATATTCCAAGGAGTGGAATAGCTGGGTCTTATGGAAGCCCTATTCCCAGTTTTCTGAGATAGCACCAGATAGATTTCCTCTAGATGAGAGAAGCATGGGAGAATGGCAAAGTAGAAGGATCCAGAGGGTCCTAGAAACCTACAAGTAGAACATTATGATAGGCAGATTTTGGCCATGGGGTCCCGCTCAAACTAAGGCACCAGCCAAGGACAATACAGGTGGTAAACTTTAAACCCCTACCCAGATCTAGCCAATGATCAGAACATTCTCCACAGTTGTGTGGAGATTGGGGTATGACTTTCTCACGTACTCTGGTGCCTCATGTTTGACCGTGTCCCCTGGAGGGGGAGACCTGGTGGCACTCAGAGGAAGGATAGCACATTACCAAGAAGAGACTTGATACCCTGTGAGCATATACAGGGGGAGGAAATCACCCTCAGGAACAGTCATAGAGGAGGGGAATAAGGGGAAAATGGAGGGAGGGAAGAATGGGAGGATACAGGGATTGGCTAACCATTGAGATGTAACAAGAATAAATTAATAAAAAATAAAAAAAAAACATAGAGGGGACAAGAATGCTGCAAAAAGTCCAAAAAAGTCAACGAACCTAGACTCATGCAGGCTTACAGAGATGGAAGCACCAACCAAAAGGCACGCATGGATTGAACATAGGCTCCCCACATGTATGTAAACAATGGGCAGTTTGATCTTCATGTGAGTCCCCTAGTAAGTTGAGTGACTTCAATCTATGATATGGACTCTGTTGCCTTCTTTTTATCACCTTTCCCTAACTGGGCTGCCTTGCTTGACCTCAGTGAATGAGGAGGAACCCCCTTCCTATGACTGTGGTGAGTTTTTGAGGTGGTTCCCCTTTTCTGAGGACAATGGGAGGGAGAAAGAGGGTGGGATGGAGGTACAAGGTGGAGAGGAGGCAGGGGGCTATAATTGAGATGTAAAGTGAATATGTGAATTACAAAATAGACTTCAAAATTTTAGAAAATGGCTGAGCAATTAGAAAAGTTGTGAGTGAATAAGAGCGAGTCAGAAAAACAAAATGGATGAAATAGGAAAACCAGAAGAGTCACTCTATTGTTTTGTTTTTGAAAGTATTTCAGAGTTGGCTATAAGACTAGAAAGATTATGGATGGGGATGGAAGTGCTTGGGGAGCAAACAGCACTGGAGAGAGGAGAACAGACCTGGTGAATGAAAGTGACTAAAAGTAGGACCTTCCTGAAGGGTGAAAAAGGTCAGCAAACCAGACTAGCAGGCCGGTACTGGTAGAGAGTCAAAAGGAGGAGACCATGCAAGGTGACAGGTTTAAAGTGAAATAGACTGTTTTAAGAGAAAGGGTTTATCTTGAGCCAAACTGGAAGAGTGGTGTGGGATTATAAAATCATCATCAGTTTTCCAAGTCATTGTGCAGCACATGCCTAATGGTGTTGACCATGATTATGATGAGATAACATGACATCAGATAGAAATGATAGATCTGAGGCATTTTAAAGAGACTATTGATTCCTATGTAATGCATTCCACTTTTGTCAAACAAATATTCACTAAACTGGGCTACCTCAAACAGAATTATTTTGAAAGATTGAAAGGGATTGGTGATAGCTGTTCTAGAGGCCAGTTATCAGTTACAGTGGTTAACATGGTGGAGGATGGATGCCACAAATATATATCAGTGATATATAGCAAGGGGAAAAATATTATAAAAGATAAATTTCTTGGTAAAGGGTGGTATCCTTACATACAAGAACAAGTGTGATTTCATGATCCTGTTATTAAAAAAGTCACTTGGCAGCTTTATGAACTTGGGATGAGGATGAAGAGACTTATAAAAGGTCCACCTCCTTTACTAAGATAATACAAGACTCTGGAGATGCCATCACAGATTTTTTTGCAGAGATTTGTTTCAGCTCTAAATAAAGCCTGATGGCAGACAAGTGTTGATCAAGACCATGGAATTATCTTCTGGCCTTCACATTCATGACTGTGCCTATGCTACACAACACACATATAATATAAGGAAATCTAAAAAGTTTTATATAGAATATTAACTTCTTTTCTCTCACTTATAACATATTTATTCACCATCTCATCCTTTTTATTTTACTTCGCCTCGCTCTTCTTTTACTTTATGTTTTACTACATTTTAACATTCATTTTACTTTAAGTTTATTCATCATTCATTGTTGCCCTTGTTCTTTTCTTGACCCCTTCAATATTTTATGACAATATCAACTGAAAAGCCTGCATTTTGTATTTCTTTAAGAAAATACTTCACTGTACTACACTTGAAAATAGATTGTAAACCTTGCCTTTACTAACTTTTCTGCTATTTTTAAAAAGACTAGGAGACTAAGTTTAAAAAGCAAAAAAATTCTAGGATTTTTGTGAGGAATAAGGGAAGGAGAGGAGGGATAGGAGAAGGAAGATGGGGTTGGGAGGAGAGGAGGGGGCTGTGGCCAAGATGTAAAGTGAATAAATAAATTAGTTAATAAATAAACTATCACCCAATGAATGTTATATACCAAATTGAAAATTAAATGGAGGAAGAAAGAATCACATAACAGAAACCAAAACCACATCTGGAAACTAACTTACATTGAAATATGAGGAAAGGAAAATGCAAACAAAGTAACATAACAGCAACAAAACCCAAAACTTACAATACTAATAAAAAGCAAACTAAACCAAATGACTAAAAATAGCACATCAAGTAAATACATAACCCACTTACAAATGGGTATAATACTAGCACGTTCTTAAATGATGAAACACAAAAGACTGAAAAACTCTTTAAAATATAAACCATCATTAGTAATCAGGGAAATGAAAAAAATTTATTTGATATTTTATTATACAATATTTAGAATGGTCAAGATCAATAAAACAAATTATAGCACATATAAGTGAGGATGTGTGGATATGGGAATTATTCACTAATGGTGGAAATTCAAAGTGGTGTATTCCCTATGGAATCAGTGTGGAACTTTCTTATAAATCTGAAAATAGATAGATTCAACTACATCACTCTTGGAATATACCCAAAGGACTCTATATATTACTACATTAATACTTGTTCATGCAGATTCATGACTCCTCTATTTATAGTAGTCAGAAATTGGAAACAGCTTGAATCACCATCAACTGAAGAATGGGTAATAAAAACGTGGTGTATTTACGCAATGAAATATTTCTCAGATTTTTATAAATTTAATTTATAGGTAAATAGATGGCACTATAAACAACAACCTGAGTGAGGTAACCCAGACCCCAAAAGAGAAACATGCATGTTTTCTCTTATATATGGGTGTGTTAGCTTTTAAGCTTTATGTGTATGTTTCAATCTGAATAACCATAGAATTCAAGCAGTTAGTAAGTGAACAGAGCAAGGAAGAGAAATTCTAAGAAAGGGAAAAGAATAGTGTTGTAAAGAGATAAAGAGAAGACTAGCATAGGATGGTTACATGAGTTAAGGGGATGCAAGGGCAGGGTAAAGGATGAAATTTGTGGAGAAATAATTAATACTGTTTCCTGTGAAAATACATATGATACCACTTACTGTAGAAGTTTCCTGATATGCATATATGTATGATAGAAATTTAGATGTAGTCACTATAGAATGGGACAGACAATGCTATAATGAGAATCCTATGTCAGCAAGTAACCTTTAGTAACAGGACTAGGTTACATCTTGTTGAATTGCTGGTCAAAGAGGCATATAGACCTCTCTAAATACCACAGAATATTGGCAAGGCTATACATGGTGATAAGAACATCTTGCTGAAAATAAAATTTATACATTCAAACATGGAGACAACAAGGTGGTCCTCAAGTAGAAGCTTCAACACTACTGACTAGCTTTCTTGGTACTTGAAGGTACTTTGCACACCACTTGAAAAGAAAAGTAATCATGAATATCATCTAACTTTAAACACTCTGACTAGAAAAGATACCTGCTTGCAAGGTATACTGGTATAATAGTGGTATAAATATTATGAGAATAATTGACCATATTTTTATTAGATTGAAGGTCACACTCCATGAGATGGAACCAATATGTATAATTGTTAAAGTGGCCCAAAATCTGAGACTAGATAAGTAACAGGCCTAATGAAAAAGCAAATACTACTTACTGTTCAGCTAAAGTAACAAAGCAATAAAATTACTCCTAACATTCTGCCATACTCCTGGGTCAGTGTTTGCTCAGCCATTCTCACTAAGACATCCTCTTGTAGTAGATGGGAACAGATACAGAGACCCACAGAGAGACAAAGCTCAGAGTAAAAGACTTGGAAGCACTCAACCCTAACTGGTATGTTTTGTAAAAGCCCTCTTCTCAAAGATCAGGGATCTAGAGGAGGCAGAAAGAATATAAGAGCTCAAGGAGTCTTGTAGAAGTGGTGGTGGGTAGGTAGGCTAGAAGAACTCAGAGGGGATAAGAACTCCACAAGGTCATTTCCATTTCTTAGCTTTTGTGAATAAAGCAGTAATGAACAAGATGCACAAATATCTGCAGATTAGAATGTACCCTTCATAATTTAAAAGCATGATATTTCATTTTAAAGCAACACAAATGAATCCCTTTATTTACTGCCTATTTTCAATCTTTAGATTTTAAATTCTACATGACAGAATTTTTGTCATCATTCATATTTGAACAGTTCTTGGAACATTGCAAGTATCAATAACATACATTATTGATAAATTATTTCAAAGTTATCTGAGAATGAAAGTGTTAATTCATAAATAGTTCTAGCTCAACTAGTTAAAACTTAAATATGTCAACAAGTTTAATATATAAATACATCATGACATTAATGAATTAATGGATGCATAAATTGAAGTGAGAAAGATGCTGAAAAATATTATAAAATATTATAACATTAAAATATTGATTTTTCTACTTCTATACAAGTTGAAAATAGCTCAGTATCAAGCCAAGCAGAGTAACACAGTGATCAATATCATTATTAGCGAAGCTCCCGGGTTCATATGACTAGATGCATATCTACTAATCTTCTGTTTAGAGCTTTTATTTGTTTCTTATACATATCATTAAAACTACTAGATGACTCATTAATTTTTATATGAACTACAGTATAAAATATATTTAAAAGCTATTAAATACATGAGAAATACATTTCACATCTAGACACATATGTGTAACTATAATAGAATTAGGCACATGCTGTAAATAGAAAGGAAAACAGACAAAATAAATAATAAAACAAATTAAGACACTGATTATCATATAACATTAGCAAATATATGAAGTGAGATATATATTTACTTGGGCTTTCAACCTAGGTATCATTTGGACCTCTGTGCATAAAATTGTTTAAGCATAGAAGTATAATATTTCATTGATATGGAGAATTGTATGACAAGTGTACCATTAGTTTTTGCAGTACTGTATATAAGAAAACACTGCATCAAGTGTGAATGGAACTATGTATATCTAGATAAGGAATTTTATCACATGTTCATCACAGGGCAATGATGAAAGGACAGTGAGCCGTTACAAGGTATTCCTTAGAAAATGTAATGAAGAAATGAAAGAATAATTGATTTTAGAGACTTCTCATGGACTTCCAAATATCTACAGAACAGATAATGATAAAGAAAGACAGCCTTAATTGACAACTCAATGATGAGTATCTTTAGAAAAGTACCTCCAACACTAATATAAGTGTTTCTGTCTGAATGACCTATTATCACTAAAAGTCAATCAGTTCAAAATCTATCTTATTCCCAGGAATACAAGTTAGAACCAGAACAAAGCACAGCCTTCAACTCTGCAACACATTAGATATATGTGTTTAGGGCTGTTATTAACTATTAATTCCATCATTTAAAAATTTCTATCCTGTCCTCCCACTGTAAATCTACTACTAGTGTGAAAAGCCCAGGGCAATGTGGAAGACTCTACCAATAATAAATTCCATGAATTCTAGAAAGGATGCAAAATCCTAGCAAGCATAGTTCAGAATGCAAACTTTTTGTACAATGTCTACATTTTCAAACAAAAATTGTAAGAACTTGGTACTTAATCAGCAACCAAAAGAGTCTCCTTTGTGGAGAAAAAGAGGTTAGGAGAATAATATTTGAAGCCAGGCATGGTGGAGAATGTCTTTAATACCAGCACTCAGGAGGCAGATAAAGACAGTTCACTGTGAGTTCGAGGCCAGCCTGTTCTACAAAGTGAGTCCAGGACAGCCAAGGCTACACAGAGAGCAAATTATATGTACATACAAAATAAAGAAAATACTGAAGATTAGGAATGAAATGAATATGTTAAAAAAACAAGTTTTATTCTGTAAAAGAACTTTAGAAAAAGAATATTTTAAACAATTTCTATTAAAATAAAATCAATGAGAATAGTAGTTTAGCACAGTTGATATACCTCATTTCAACATAATTCATGTGGCTTATACAAGAATATGTTGTGAAGGTACAACCTACTCTGGGCATAGGCCATGGGGAAATCATGCTGATATAGGGAGGGAAAAGTATTCCTTGCTGGTGACCTCTTTTAATACCAAAGGGTATCATGCAGACTGTTAAAGCAGAAAACTCATCAACATTCTTACCCAGCTATGAAACCATGAACAACAATAATAACCACAGTGCAAAGATATGCTAATGGATACAATAGTGGCATAACTGTTATGAAGGTTATTAATTGCATTTTGATTGAATATAGGACCTGCTACATAAGAAGGAATTTATACTGAATAGTATAAATATAGCCATGAATCAGGGTTGGGGAGCTTTTGGGCTCTAGAGATAAAGCTACTACTATTACATTGATTAATGGACAGTATCAAACTATTCTACAAATTAATGTATCAATAAACATTAATTACTTCAGTTTTCAAACCTCATATGAGAGTTTGTGAGGTGGATGATGGTAATACAGAAACTCAAACCTGGACAATGTTCAGAGAGATAGTGTCAGTGATGTGCTCCTCAGAAATTGTCATGTCTTAATATTTTATTAATTTATTCATATTACATCTCAATGGTTATCCCCTTCCTTGTATCCTCTCATTCCTTCCTCCCTTCTGCTTTCACCTTACTCCCCTCTCCTATGTGACTGAGGGGTCCTCCTCCCCCTGTATATGCTCATAGAGTATGAAGTCTCTTCTTGGTAGCCTGCTATCTTTCCTCTGAGTGGCACTAGGCCTCCCCATCAAGGGGACATGGTCAAATATGGGGTACCAGAGTTAGTGTGAAAGTCAGTCCCCACTCTCTACTCAACTGTGGAAAATATCCTGTCCATTGGCTAGATCTGGGGAGGGGTTCAAAGTTTACTGTACATATTGTCCTTGGCTGGTGCCATAGTTTGAGCAGGACCTCTGGGCCCAGATCTGCCCATCATAAAAGTTCTTCTTGTAGGTTTCTCTTTGGCTGTATGAATTAAGAATATTCTTGATTTGTAATAATACATGGGCAATTCTGTCATGTTTCTTAATGGACTGCAGGTCTGGTAGTTTCACAAGAAGAAACAGAGTACCACGTAGAGTTGTCATCATTGGTTTAAATATTCTTATGACGTACTTAAATTTGTTGATTCCAAGAAAATCAATTTTGTAATTTATTGATTTATCTTTGTCTTAAGAAGTTCAAAATTGTATGAAGTTTTCCAAAAGATTAAATAAAAATGTAATATTTTGATATTATAGGAAAAATGTCATGTCTTAGCTGGGTAGAGTGGTGCATGCTTGTAAACACAGCACTCAGGGAGGCAAAAGCAATCAGATCTCTGTGAATTCAAGGCCAGCCTACTCTACAAAGTGAGTTCAGGAGAGCCAAGGTCACACAGAGAAAATCTGTCTCAATGTTTTGAGACACACACACACACACACACACACACAAAGAAAGAAAGAAAAAAAGAAAGAAAGAAAGAAAGAAAGAAAGAAAGAAAGAAAAAAGAAAGAATACCTGACAACAAAACAAAACAAAACAAAACAGAACATAAAAAATTTGGCATATCTTTATCCTGTATATATGGCTAAATCATTTATAAGTGAGTATATACCATGTGTATCATTCTGGGTCTGGGTTACTTCACTCATGATGATCCTTCTAGTTCCACCCTGTTGCCTGTAAATTTCATGAGTATCCCATAGTGTAAATGTACCACAGTTTCTTTATCCATTCTTTGGTTGAGGATTTTCTAGGATGTTTCCAGATTCTGGCTTTTACAAATAAAATTTCAATCAACATAAGTGAGCGAGTGTCCTTTTTGTATGGTAGAGCATTTTTTGGGTATTTGCACAGGAGTGGTATAACTGCCTCATATGGTAGAGCTATTCCCAATTTTCTGAGAAAGCCCCAGATTGATTTCCAAACTGATTGTACAAGTTTGCAGGCCCAACAACAATGGAAGATTGTTTCCCTCTCTCTACATCTCTCCAGAATGTGCTGTCACTTGACTTTTTGTTTTTTTGTTTGTTTGTTTTTGTTTTTGTTTTTATCTTAGCCATTCTGGCAGGTTTAATATAGAATCTCAGAGTCATTTTTATTTGCATATCTCTGATGACTAAGGATGTTGAACATTCCTTTAAGTTTTCCTTGGCTCCTTTGTAAAGAATTCTCTGTTTAGCTCTGTACTCCATTTTTACTTGGATTATTTGTTTTGCTGGTGTTGAATTTCTTGAGTTCTTTATATATTTTGAATATTAACTCTTAGTTGGTATAAGGTTGTTCAAAATCTTTCCCAACCTGTAGGCTGTGTTTTGTTCTATTGACAATGTCCTCTGGTCTTTGTAGGCTTTGATCTTTTTGATTGGGTTATTTAATGCACTAGCCTCCCTTCCTACCAACTGACCATAGGTAAGAGGATATTAGTAGGGACAGTAGAGGTAGACCTTTTAGACTCAGGTCCTTGGGGCGATTCCACTCTTTGTAGTCTGCATTCTAGCAGGCCCATTGAACAGCAATCCATTAATCCAGCAAAAGTGGCAGCACCTGCAGTGGTAGAGAGCAAACACAGTTCTCCGGAGTGTTTCTCTATAGGAGCATCTTGAAGTGATGAGAAACAAGGAAACCAAGATAGGAAAAGCAATGTAAATCTGATTCTTGTTTTGGGGGCTATTTTATACCCTTTTATAGCTCATTCAGGAAGTTTTTCAACTGGCAAGGATCATGCTCCCACACAAGTAAGTTCCCTTTATAGCAGACAAATATCACATACCATCTCATCTCAGAGGGCATATTTACATCCCACACTTGGGGTCAAAACAAAAGCGTGCTTAAATTCCCCTTTTTGTTAAAAAATAACCTTTTCTATAATATTGATAAACTACAATAAGCATAAGTATGAGAATTATCATTTAAAAAATATCCACTCCATTTGTATTTGACAATCTTCGAGACAGTAATTCACTATCTATCCTATCCTATTGAGTATTATCCTAGTGTCCAAAGCTCTGAACTTAAATCACTTTCTTATCATAACTTACCTTTATCAGCATAAAACCATGCTTTTATAACCTAAAGAATTTAAGATTAATTGTAGTAAGACTATGACTATCTATTCTTCAACCACAGAAAAGAATTAAGAAGGAAATTTTATTTAATATGTAGTAAGTGAAAGTAACCATCCTTCAAAAGTATAGAAATGACAGACTGAATTGACTTCTTGGACAGTCATCAAAGGTTTTCTGGGTTATTGTGTCATCTAGTTTTCAGTCTAATTGTCTAGAATATCTTATAGACTCTCTGTGGAGCAAGAATTTTGAAGGACTGGCATACCTAGTCTCTGCAATATTGGACAGTCAATTTTCCATTGTCATGTTTGTTCACAGTAAAACTATCAGCACTTTAGATCATAATAGTTTTTGTCCAGTGGATATCTTGCCACATTATTTTGATGCACATTATCTTCACTGAAGTAGTCTTGTGGTGATTCCAAAAGAAGATGCATCTCTCTGTCAGAAAAGTCCTTTATTATTAAAACATCATTAAATGCCATATTGTGTAGCTCTCAGAAATATTTGAAGGCCATCTATCTATTTACTAGTATATAGTGTATAATCCTTCCTATCTATCTATCTATCTATCTATCTATCTATCTATCTATCTATCTGTCTACTATGTATATATAAATAGACAAATAATCTTTGCTTCTAGGCACGAATGATCTGCTTAACCTTGAAAACGTATATAGGAGAATCAATAAAGTTTATGTCTCTAATTATATAAATTAGTACATAACAAGAATAGAAGTAAGAGTGTTTATATGTGACTAACCACTAACTTGCATCTCCAACCATCCTGAACAATTTGCAATAGCTAAGATTATAACTTTCTATCGCATTTTCAAACAAGTTGCATATGTACAATACCTTAGGCAAATTTTGATTAACATAAAAAATGAATTGCATATTACATTACATTAAGCAAAAGTTGAATGAAATCTTAAATTTCTATCAATATGTAATACCAATGTGAAATATTTGTGGCTAGTAATTCAATAACATATATTTAGCCTATAATTCTATACATATGCAGGAGCATTATCAGTCTTAAATGTGCAGTTGTCTCCATAATTGCCATTATTTACAATAAATGTATAATTTCTGTCCCTGAAGGTAAAGGACCATAAATACCAGTAGTTATTTTGTAACATTCAACTTTGTGTGATAATGTAAGTGATTTCTCTGTGGCCAGATCGAAAAGTGCACTGCCTTCAGTAGTGAGCATAAGATCATCAATACCTAGTTTTGGTCTTCCTGCCTGCTTGTTACTTCTTGGTAGACCAAAGAAAGATGGCTCATAATGTTAGGTGTGGGGCCATGAATTGACAGGCCATTCCTTTTGTTTCCCTATGGCAAGAAATTACCTCATAGCTCCCTCTTGGACTTGGAATCTCTAGACCAGTGTTTTACCTTTCCACAGGGGCTATGAAACCCTGGAGTCTTTGTTATAACATTATGGCTTGAATCTTCTTGTTCTCAACTATGAAAACTATATTATCCAGAGTTAATGTACCTGCTATTTTGAGGTATGAAGATTTTAACCTTCTAATTTCTTTGTAACTGGCCAAATTCAACAAAATTAAACACCAGGTGTTCTGATGTCTCAGACTTCTAGCCATGGCTTGTCTTATGATATTGGCATGATCCTCCTGAGAGTCAATATCAGTTATGTTTCTTATCCATTTGTCTATTAGGGCTCATCTTGCTTTTGATGGTCTAATTACTTTTTTATTTAAGTATTTGCGTTTTCAAACACCAAGGTCTATATCAACTCCTGTCTGACATCAAGGTGTGATACAGCCTTATTTACTGCTGAAGTCAATCTGTAAGAGGTCTGTGAAGGCTTCTCCAGGGACTGTGTTACTTTAGTAAATGAAAGAGATCTTTGCCATGGCTATTCAACCATCTCCCAAGTTCTTAAAGCTTCAACATGGCATTGTTCCATTACAACAATGTTAGAACAGATTTATTCTTGTAATTCAACGTAACACCCTTCACTAAGTAATTGATCTTTAGCAACATTTTCCTCCTTGATATATTACATTGTTCTATCTTTGTAGCTTCATCTCTCCACCAAGACAACCATTGTAATTGCTGACCAGCTTCTAGTACAGTTGGCATGGGTCCCTTCCAATCTTGGGGAATAGACTTTTTTGGGGGGTCTATTTCACTGTTTTTTGTAAGATTCGAGAAGACCCATTAAATAAAAAAAGAATAACTGAAAAAGTGACAGCATCCTCAACAGTAGGAACTTTGAAGCATTCTCTGCAACATTTCACTTTAAAAGCATCTCGAGGCAAAGTGATGGGAAGCAATGAACCTAAGATATAGGAAGCAATGCAAAAGCCATCTCTCTTTGTTTTTTGGCTAATTTTATATGCTTCTATAATCTGTTCAGGATGTTTTTCAACTGGCAAATATCATGTTCCCACACCAGGTAGTTCCCTTTCTAGGGGAAAAACATCACAGGCCCTCTCATGAAACAGTTTCATATTCCACATTTGGGATCAAAGCAAAACATGTTTACATCCACTAATGTGGTGTAATGCCTTGAGTGGATTCAGCAGTTGTCAATAAAGTGCAATTTAGCCAATCAGCTGGGCAGAAGGACAGGAAGTGGAAGGCAGGGCTTCCAGGAGAGGAGGAGGAGCTGGGAGTTGACAGTTGACAGAGACAGTTGGTAGAGAGAACCTGTCCTAGGAGGATCAGATTGCCAACTAATTGGGATATAGTAGGTTATGAGGTTTAGAGTATTTTATTTTAGTTTACTAGTAGATTAGTAGCAATTTAGATTTTGCCAAGGTTAATACTTGCAGCTTTAAATTACACTTCAGCCTCATTTTTTACCAGTTGTTGACTTCCTAGGCAATACAGATATAATATCTGCAACACACTATATTCCATTTATTAATTGTTGACCTTCAAGCCTGAAGATGTAAGTGTTCTGTTCAGGAAGTTGTCTCCTATACCAATGAGTTCAAGGTTCTTCCACATTTTCTATTCTAATAGATTTAATGTATCTGGTTTTATCCATGTAGTACAGGATAAACCCACTACAATTTACAGATGCAAAGAAGATAAATAACAAGATGGATCCAAGAGAGGATGCTTAAAATCTCCATCAGAAGGGAAAATAGGATACAGAGCAGAAGTGGTTCTAAGAGGGAACAAAGTAGGACAGGGAGTGTAGGGAGAAATGAGGTTGGACACCAGACCTGTGGATATCAGGAGCTGGGGGATAGAGGGACTGGAGAGGGAAGAGAAACCATGGATAGAAAGATCTCTGTGACAAGCTGGATGGGAGACCTTAGACAGGGAAAACTTCTGGGAAGATATTGGGGTTTTCTAGCTGAGATTCCGAGTAGCAAGAGTCATGAAGACAGAAAAGGATACCCTCTAGTTAGACAGGACTCCTCTTGGATGGAGGGGAGCAACAACCCACCCACAGGAACTTTCACACAAAATTTACCCTACTTACAATATATACAGGGCTTAAAGATGGAGCAGAGATTTTCCAACCAATGCTTTGCCCAATCTGAGACCCATCCCATGGGAGAGAGCCAACACCTGACACTATCAATGATACTCTGCAATGCTTGTGAATGGGAGCCTAACATAGCTGTCCCTTGAGAGGCTTTTTTCAGAAGTGGATTGAAATAGATGCTGCAACTCACAGTCAAACATTGCACTAAGCATAGGGAGTGCTGTGGAAAAGTGAGAGGAATGGGTGAAGGACTTGGAGGTAACAGATGCTCCACAAGGAGGCAAACAGACCCCACTCACAGGGACCCAGTGGGCTTTGTAAAGACTGAAACACCAACGAAGGACTTTGCTTATATTGGACCTAGGCCCCCTACACAGATGTAGCTGATGTCCAGCTCAGGCTTCTTGTGGGTTGCCTAGTAAAGGGAGTATGGGCTGTCTGTGACATGGACTCTTTTACCTGCTTTTTGATAACTTTATCCTGGCAGGTCTGCATCTGGTGAGTTATGGGGGATCTCCCTTATGAGTGAGGGTAGGACCAGGAAGGAAGGAGTGAGGGGACTAGAATCAGAAGGTAAAGTGAATAAATAAATTAATTTAAAACTTGGTGTATCTTTATTAACTCCTCAAACATAGTGATCATAGCAGACAAAGAGATCAGATGATCCTCAAAGCCAAAGGTAAGAGAGGAATATTGAATGAACCGTGAACTACTGTCTTTTGGATAGAATAGGATTACTGAATTTAAACTAGTAGTAGTTATGGTTACCTACATAATAACAAGACAATATTAAGTCAGTCAACATTCTAGCATGAAGTGAGGATGGGCTCACATGCCTCCATCCCTAGTTGAGGACATTTTATGAAATTCCTGATAGGATGGCTTCATACCCATGGATATACAGGCAGAGTATATTTGACTTAGTAAAAAAGAGAATGCAAAGTAGAGGTTGTGGTGGTTGTGGAAGGAGTTATAAGAAAAAATATGTGGTCAATGTAATCAAAATACACTGCATACATGCATAAAATTCTCATGGAATTTATAAATATATTTAATACAGAAATAATAAAAGTATGCTTACAAGGTGATTTCAGAAAACATGTTCCTGCTACATAATCTAATGATGTGATTTTCATTCCTGGAACTCACTTGATAGAAAGTAAAACTTATTTTGAAAGTTGTCTTTGCTTCCATAAGCAAACCAAGGCATGCTAGACCCCCTCCCCCGACATATGAACACATGTAAACAAAAATACTAAATGAATGCATTAATGGATAAAATATAAACATAACAGTGATAAAACATTAGAAAACTGATAAAAATATAAGAAAATTTCACATTACTACTGTAAAATGAGAAAGAGATAGCACATGACTATTTATAGTTAATGATTAATAAAAGCTTCAATATAAACATTTGATAACTTAGATAAAATGGATGCAACTTTGAGAAAATGAGGTTACAAATGAACAGCTCATGTATGTATATAAATGTATTATAATTTTTTAGTGTAAAAATAAAACTTTTTAATAAACAAACTTAAGTCCTAGATGATTTCACTGGCTACCCCACATTCTACTGGAGAGTAAAAAATAACAATCTTATTCCACTTCTCCAAATCAAGAAATACTTTTAAGTTTATTATATGAGGCTTACATTATTCAAAACTTGAAAAGTTTCAAACATGAAAGACTAATATCCTTCATGAATAAACATGTGAAAATATTCTAACAAAATGTTAGCAAAATGAAGCCAAAAATATATAAAAAAGGATAATATATACTGAGCAAATGGGATTTTTTCAAGTGATAGTTATTTTAACATTTTAAAATCAATTATTATAATTTATATTCCCAGATTCAATGAGAAATAACCTGGGATCCTCTGAAGTAACATAAAGAATGTATTTTCTCATTCTTATAAACATACACTCAGTATTTCTTATATGTAATGCCATATATAATGATGAAATGTTTAAATTCTAGAACCATTAGTTGAATTTAGGATAATGTCAGGCTAGAAGATTAATATACTTGTAGCATACAATTAGAAAATGAATTTTGTAAAATTAATATTACACTAAGGTGTATTTTAAAACATAGAATGATAACAAATATAATAAAAGATACTGTTGAAAGTTATAAAACATTCTTAAGAGAAATTAATGAAAATAATCAATCAATGAAGAAATACATCAAGTTTGGGAATAATGATATTCAAAATTGTTAGGGTATTCCCCATTTCCTTCCAACTGATCTACGGACTCAATATAAACCCAAAGGAAACCACAGGAAGCTTAAAAAAGAACATTAAACCTGATGTAAAATTTATTTGGACATGATAAGTACTTAGCATAGCCAACATTTCTTAGGGGAAAAGCACTTACTTACATCCTCTACCTGCAATGTCAACTACAAATTGGCAACACTTGAGGTGCTTGAATTTTCTTTAATGTACCAAATTGAATCAAGTGAATCAGAAAAACAGTACAGGCCAGACCTAGTTTTAAACAGAAGAACAGAATTTCTACTAAAGCACCAAGAAAACCATTTTGGAATGTCTAGCCAACAAATTAAACAGATCAACTGAGCATCCATATGGGAAGCCATGAAGGTTGAACTCTACCCAACACCAAACATAAAATTAACTTAATAGGTGCAGTAACCTAAATGCCACAGACAAAGTTATGATGAGTCTTGAGGCAACTGAATGGGACCATTTTGCCAAAATGGTAGCTGGCAATATTTCTTAGGACATGTAGATGACAAGTATAAGAAAATAAAATGAATAGGAGTAATTCATTTCCAAAATACATACTGTAGCCATTATAATGCATTCCTCTGAAGCCCCTCAAATTCTTGAAATGTTAAAATGAAAATACCAAATGTCAGGAAGGATTTGGAGCAAATGGAATGCTTATACATTACCCGTGAGTTCACAAATTACATAAACAGTACAGAGAAAGATCCTAGCTATTTCCTACAAAGTTAGATTTATACCTGCCAAATGACCCAGTAACTCCATTCATAGGTGTCTTGCAATAAATGTAGAAACATATGTCTTCAAAAAGACTTCTAAAAGAATGATTTTGTCATTTTTATCCATAAAAGCCAAATGCTGAATACAACCCACATGTTCATATAAAAAGAGAATGAATAAATTTGTTATAATTATGCAAAGAATACTAATAAGCAATAAAATGGAACAATTCCTAATACTTACAACAATATGGACAAATTTCACCAATATTATACTGTATGAACAAAGTCAAACAGAGACATACTCTGTTACTCCATATGAGCACAAATATTCTAAATTTTTATGAGAAAAGTGTTTCATAAGCATAGCTATTCTCAAAATTCATATATTTATTCATTCCTGGTTTCTGATTTTTTTTCACTCCCATACATTTTATCTATTAATGAAAACAAACTTTGAATTTTTGTCAGGAACTTGCTGATAAAAATCAGCAATTCTGTAAGGGTCATCTGTGTCCTCTAAACTTAGTAAGTCAGGAAATGAATTGAGATAATGGGTGGAGACAAATTTGTTGAGCAAACAAGCCACAGATACAGAAAGAACACAAGTGTACCTGTGCCAATGAAATGCAATGTATTAAACCCTACCAATATAGTTTTGTTTACATATATTGAAAATATACAGCATACATGCATCCACATATACAGATATACAGAAATACTTACCTATATTACACATAAAATGCATTTTATGAATCCTCATGACTTAACATCCAAAGGTTTCTAGCTCTATCAACCAATAACTGACACTACTAGAAACTTTAGAAGTCAGTGCATATACTTAAAGCTCCTTAGGAAAATCCGAGGGCTTTATTAAAAATATCTACAAGATGTATTGAGGTTATGTTAAAAACCTGTTTGTAACATCTAAATTATTTTTTAGTTTTGAAGTCTTTCATACAATATTTATTGGACATATTCTTTCCCCTCCATTAACTTATTCCACACTTTTCCTATGTATCTATTCATAGTCTTATCTCAGAAGAAACATACAAACAAACAAACTCACACACACACACACACACACGCACACACATGAACTATAAAACCATGATTTCAGTTCGTGTTGGCCAGCTATTCCTGATCATCCTTCCTGCCCTGGACTGTAGTTGATATACTAGTACCTCTTCATGGAAGAGAACTTTTTTTTATCCTCTCCCAGAAGCTATCAATCTCAAGCAGCTTCTTGGTCAAGGGTGGTACTTTTCATCTAATTCTCCACAGTCAGAATTTGCATAGTTTGAACTTGTACAGATCTTATATATGCTATTACAGTCTCTGAGTTAACAGAACAATTCATGCCTGTTCTGGAAAATGCTGTTTTATTTGTATGTGTGTTTGGAGGAGAGGTTAGAGGAAAACTTGAGGAGATGGTCCACCATAAGTTTCTGAGACATTAATGTCTAGTTGTCAGGCATGGTGTCAACTGCATTTAGTAGTTGAGTCCTTTTATTAGTACTTCATCTGGAGAAATGATATAGTACTGATTAACCCAAATAATGTAACATTGGAGATATGGCCAAAAGGCTGAGAATATTATTTGAATGGTCTCATATTGAACAAGTAGATATATAGCAACAGTGAAAAATGACAATATGTTATAAAGAATTGAACAAATCTGAGTCAAGTAATTAAATAAATGGGTGAATAGCAAAAAGTCATCCTTTAGAATAGATTTAAATATTTATAGAAAATATAATAGAGTTCAGAGAATCAACTGATAGAATTGTAAGTAACAGAATGGTTTCATATACAAAAAGTATTTCATCACAAATTATAATCACATAATTCAGTACATATTAGGTACCATCTACAAAAAGAAGAAAGAATACAATAACAACAATGGAGAGAACTCACAAATGAGATTGATTAAATGAAAAAATTTAACATCATCAATATAATGTATTTTGTTATGCGGCACTTAGCAGGGCATCACATCGACGGTTTTTTCTATCAAAGCCATAATAGGGAAATACAAAATTAACCAAATATCAAGAAATTTTTATTAACTGATTGTAAGGCTAAAAAAAGAAAGCATAGCAAGTCTTCCAAATTAAAGGATACAAAGGCTATAGTAATACATTGCTTTGAGTATTGAGTATATCTTGACAAGTATCATGCTATAAGATGTACTTATGGATCAATTTATAGAATTTGATTATAAACTTTGAGTTTGATAAATATATAGTAGTTTAACTTAGAATTCTCTTTTAGGTTGTGTGTGTGTGTGTGTGTGTGTGTGTGAGAGAGAGAGAGAGAGAGAGAGAGAGAGAGAGAGAGAGAGAGAGAG
>OU015743.1:101763026-101812278 GCA_907169655.1 Acomys percivali | reverse complement strand
AGAGAGAGAGAGAGAGAGAGAGAGAGAGAGAGAGAGAGAGAGAGAGAATATGTATGATTGTGTGTGTTTAATAAAATGTTATTATTCTCCACAGTATACCTGAGAATCCTCATGAAATGGTGTATTCAACACTTTTGGATAGTTCAAAAACTAATCTATATATGGATAGAATAACAAGAACTAAAGGATAAATGGTAGAATGATAAACAATTAAATATTGTCCCAAGAATTATTGAAGTTTTAAAATAGTTGTGACCTCAGTGCAGCAAGCAGTTCTCCAGCTGTGACGCAGGCTGGGCGAAGCACTCAGTTCCACCAGAGGCGCTAGCTCAGAACAGCCACAGTTCTCCTGCTGTAACACAGGCTGGGCGGAGTGCTCAGTTCCACTGGAGGTGCTAGCTCAGCTCAGAGAGCAGTTCTGCCCAAGACACTAGCTCAGCTTGGAGTGCAGTTCTGGGGTGCTGATGCAGGCTGAAGTCAGCACGCAGATTCAGCCCAGAGGCCCTAGGTGGATTTGCTGGGCACTTGGGCCCAGAGACTCTAGCTGAGCTTTGTGCACAACCTGGGTGGCCCTAAGACTCTGGCTAGACTCTCTACGCAGTTTAGGCCCGGAGTTCTGGGCTGAACTCAGCACACAGTGTGGGTCCAGAGTCCCTGGCTGAGCTCGGCGCACAATTCCACTCCAAAGACTCAGGTGGAGCTCAGCGTGCAGTTTGAGGCCAGAGTCCCTAACTGTGCTTGGCAGACACTTTGGGCCCAGAGACTCTAGCTGAGCTTTTGGCAAAGTCCAGGCTCTAAGACTCTGGTTGGACACAGTGCACAGTTTGAATCCAGAATTCCTGGCTGAGTTTGGCAGATGGTTCAGGCCTTGAGTAAATAACTGACCACAGCGTGCACTTTGGGCCAAAAGTTCCCAGCTGAGCTTGGTGCGCAGTCCCAGCCCAAAAATTCTGGCTGGACCCTGTGTGCATTTTGTGAAACCCTAGCTGAACTTGGCAGACTGTTCCGGCCCTGAGAATCTGGCTGAGCTTGGCATGTGGTTCGGGCCCAGAGTCCCTGGCTGGACTTGGAATGGGACCCAGAAGGCTGTAGATACCTTGGCCTGACCCAACGCTCATGCAGAGACCCAGAACAATTGCAGGACCCACAGTACAAAAGAGCTGAGGATCACTGCCTGTGAGAGTAAAAAATGACAGGGCTAGCATACTGCCTTCCATACCAGTGAAGCATCAGAGCTTCCAGCTGACGGAAATAATGAGAAAACAAATGAATCTATCATCAGACTCCCTCCATCCAACTCTGGAAGCTACCCAACAAAAACAGAGATGGCAAGATGTGTAAAGGACAGGGTAAAAGCATACGCAAAAAAACCCAAAACAACATGCGTCTCCAGTTTCCAGCTATCCCAAAGAAAACAACCCAGAGAACTCAAACACAATGGAAATACAAGAAAATGACCTCAAATCCTTAGTAATGAGGATGATAATGGAGGAAACAAATACAATTCATAATCAAATGCAGGAAGGCACAGCCAAACAGTGGAGAGGCATAAAAGAAGCACATAGAGTGGAACTAGAAAAATCTCAGGAAAATGCAAACAACCGTATAAAATAAATAAATAAATAAAACGGTTCAAGCTCCTAAGTCCTATAAAGAGGAAATGGAAGAAACTCAGGAATATACAAACAATCATATGAAAAAAATAAAAAAATCAGTTCAAGATCTGAAACTGAAAATGGATTCAATGATAAACACATAGACAGAAGAAAAACGAGAATGTGAGACCTCAGAGAAGAAGGTGAGCAACACAGAGGTGAGCTTTTCTAACAGAATCCTAGAGATGGAAGGAAGAATCTCAGGTCTAGAAGATACAATCACAGATTTTGAAGCAACCATTCAAGAATATGCCAAATCTGGAAAACTCCTGACACAAAACATCCAAGAAATTAAGGACGCCATGAAAAGAAGAAATCTGAGGATAATAGGCATTGAAGAAAGAGAAGATATCAGACTCCATGTCCCAAAACTATTCTCAATAAAATCATAGAAGAAAAATTCCTCAATCTAAAGAAAGAGATGCCTATAAACATACAAGAGGCCTACAGAACACCAAATAGAATTGACTAGAAAAGAAAAACTGCCCGTCACATAAGAATCAAAACACAAAACATACAGAACAAAGAAAAATATTAAAAGCTGCAAGGGAAAAGGGTCAAATAACATTTAATGGCAAACCTATCAGAATTACACCCGACTTCTCAGCAGAGACCAAAAAAGCCAGAAGGGCCTGGACAGAGATCCTACAAACCCTAAGAGACCACAGATGCCAGGCCAGACTACTTTACCCAGCAAATTATCAATAACAGTTGATGGAGAAAACAAAATATTCCATGACAAAAACAAATTCAAACAGTACCTATCCACATATCCAGCTTTACAGAAGGTACTGGAAGGAAAATTCCACCACAAAGAGACAAGGTACAACGAAAACTCTCAGAAAACAGATAACTATACCATGGCAAAAACACAACTACACAAACGCTCGACTGGAAACAACATCAAAATTAAGACTTTTAAGAGTCACTGGTCATTAATATCTCTCAACATCAATGGTCTCAATTATGCAATAAAAAGACACAGACTAACTGAATGGGTGCATAACAAGATTCAACATTCTTCTGCATTCATGAAACACATCTCACTTATAACGGTAGGCATTATCTCAGGGTAAAAGATTGGAAAAAAATATTCAAAGCAAATGGTCACAAGAAGCAAGCAGGCGTAGACAATCTAATATCGAACAAAATAGATTTTCAACCAAAATTAATCAAAAGGAATGAGGAAGGAAACTTCATACTCATGAAAGATAAAGTCAACCAAGATGACATCACAATTCTGAACATCTATGCTCCCAATACAATGGCACCCACATTTGTAAAAGATCTGATAAAAAACTTAAACCACACATCGATCCCCTCACAATAATAGTGGGAGACTTCAACACCCCACTCTCACTGTGGGATAAGTCATTGGAACAGAAAATAAGCCGAGAAATAACATCATTAACCAATGCCATGGGTCAAATGGATCTAACAGATATCTATAGAGCCTTTCACCCAAACAAGAAAGAATATACCTTCTTCTCTGCACCCCATGGAACCTTCTCCAAAATTGATCACATTCTAGGTCACAAAGCAAGCCTCCACAGATACAGGAGGATTGAATAGTACCCGGTATTCTATCAGATCACTATGCTCTCAGGCTGCAATTCAACAACAACAGAAACAACAAAAAGCCTACATGTACGTGGAAACTAAACAACTCTCTGCTAAATGATACCTGAGTCAGGGATGAAATAAAGAAAGAAATCAAGGAGTTTCTGAAATTCAATGAAAATGAAGGAACAATATATCCAAATTTTTGGGATACATTGAAAGCAGTGCAAAGAGGAAAACTCATAGCACTAAGTGCCTTTAAAAAGAAATTGGAAACGTCACACATAAGCATCTTAACGACACAACTGGATGCTCTAGAAAAAAATAAGCAGAAACACCCAAAAGGAGTAGACGTCTGGAAATAATCAAACTCAGGGCTGAAATTAACAAATTAGAACCTAAGAAAACAGTCCAAAGAATCAACAAAACCAAGAGCTGGTTCTTTGAGAAAGTCAACAAGATAGACAGACCATTAGCGAAACTAACTAAAAGGCAGAGAGACAGTATTGAAATCAACAAAATCAGAAATGAAAAGGGAGACATAACAACCTACACTAAAGAAATACAAAGAATCCTAAGACCCTACTTTGAAGGCATATATGCCACAAAATTTGAAAATCTAAGGGAAGTGGTTGATTTTCTTCACCAATTTCACTTGCCAAAGTTGAGTGAAGAACAGATAAACAAGCTAAATAGTCCCATTTCTCCTACAGACATAGAAGCAATCATTGATAGTCTACCAACCAAAAAAAAAAAAAAAGCCCAGGGCCAGATGGTTTCAGTGCAGAATTCTACCAGACCTTCAAGGGTGAGCTAAAACCGATACTCTTCAAGCTACTCCAAAAGATAGAAATGGATGGAACATTACCAAATTCATTCTATGATACCTTAGTCACATTGATACCTAAACCTCACAAAGACTCAACAAAGAAAGAGAATTTCAGACCAATTTTTCTCATGAAAATCGATGCAAAAATAAAATTCCTGCAAAATGAATACAAGAACACAACAAAGATATCAATCATCATGACCAAGGAAGCTTCATTCCAGGCATGGAAGGATTGTTGAATATACGGAAATCCATCAATGCAATCCATCATATAAACAAACTGAAAATAAAAAACCACATGATCATCTCTTTAGATGCAGAGAAAGCATTTGATAAAATCCAACACCCATTCATGTTTAAAGTTTTAGAGAGATCGGGGATACAAGGCACTTTCCTCAACACAATAAAGGGTATATACAGCAAGTCAATAGCTAAAATGAAAGCAAATGGTGAGATACTCAAGGAAATTGCTCTAAAATCGGGAACAAGGCAAGGCTGCCCACTCTCTCCATATCTCCTCAATATAGTACTTGAAGTTCTAGCCAGAGTATAAGACAACAAAAGGAGATCAAGAGTATCCAAATGGAAAAGGAGGAAGTCAAATTATCCCTATTTGCAGATGATATGGTAGTGTACATAAGTGACCCTCAAAATTCCTCCAGTGAACTCCTGCAGCTGATAAACACCTTCAGCAAATTGGCTGAATACAAAATTAACTCAAAAAGTCTGTAGCCTTCCTATACACAAATGACAAACTTTCAGAGGAAGAAATTAGGAAAGCCACACCCTTCACAGTAGCCACAAGCAATATAAATATTTAAGAGTTACTCTAACTAAGCAAGTGAAGGACTTGTTTGAAAAAAATTTCAAAACTCTGAAGAAAGGGATTGAAGATGACATAAGAAGATGGAATGATCTTCCTTGCTCATGCATCAGGAGAATTAACATAGTAAAAATGGCCATCCTACCAAAAGTAATCTACAGATTCAATGCAATCCCTATCAAAATACCTACACAATTTTTTAGAGACATTGAAAGTTCATTTCTGAACTTCCTATTGAAAAACAAAAAACAAGAATAGGTAAAACAATTTTGTACAATAAAAGGTGCTCCAGAGGAATCTCCATATCTGATCTCAAACTGTACTATCAAGAAATAGTAATTAAAACAGCATGGTACTGGCACAGCAACAGGCTGGTTGATCAGTGGAATTGAATCGAAGACACATATATGAATCCACACACATATGATCACTTGATTTTTGGCAAAGAAGCCAAGTCCGTTCAATGGAAAAAGGATAGCATCTTCATCAAATGGTGCTGGTCTATCTGGAGGTCTATGTGTAAAAAAAAAAAATGTCACCTTGCACAAAACTGAAATCCAAGTGGATTAAAGACCTCAACAAAAAACCAGAGAATCTAAGTCACTTAGAAGAAAAAGTGGGGAAGAACCTTGAACATATTGACGCAGGAGACAACTTCCTGAACAGAAAACCAACAGCCCAGGCCTTAATGTCAACAATGAATAAATGGGACCTCATGAGGCCGAGAAGCTTCTGTAAGGCAGGAGACACTGTCAAGAGAACAAAGCCAAAGCCTACAGACTGGCAAAAGATCTTCACCAACCTTACATCTGACAAAGGTCTAATATCCAAAATATATAAAGAACTCAAGAAATTAAACACCACCAAACTAAATAACCCAATTGAGAAACGGGGCTTGGAACTAAACAGAGAATTCTCAGCAGAGGAATATCAAATGGCTGAGAAACACTTAAAGAAATGCTCAACCTCCTTAGTCATCAGGGAAATGCAAATCAAACCAGCTGTGAGATTCCATCTTACACCCATCAGAATGGCTAAGATCAAAAATTCAAGCGACACCACATGCTGGCGAGGATTTAGGCAGAGAAGAACACTCCTTTATTGCTGGTGGGAATGCAAATTATTACAGCCACTTTGGAAATCTATCTGGTGCTATCTCAGAAAACTCGGAATAGGGCTTAATCAAGACCCAGTTATTCCACTCCTTGGAATATACCAGAAGATGCTCCAGCACACAAAAAGAAAATTTGCTCAACCATGTTCATAGCAGCCTTATTCATAATAGCCAGAACATGGAAACAACCTAAGTGTCCCTCAGTTCAATAATGGATAAAGAAATTGTGGTACATATACACTATGGAATACTACTCAGTTTTAAAAACAAGGAATTCCTGAAATTTGTGGACAAATGGATTGAGCTAGAAATTATCATAATGAGTGAGTTAACCCAGAAGCAGAAAGACTCAAATGGTATATTCTCACTCATATCTGCATACTAGCCCAAGGGACATGTCCCATGAAAGCCTTCACTTACCAGGAAACTGGAATAGAGGGGAAGACTTCCTTTTGGGACTCTACATGAGAGAAGCATGGAAGAATAGTAAGTAGAAGGATCTAGAGGGTCCTAGAAACCTACAAGTAGAACATTATGATAGGCAGATCTGGGCCCAGGGGTCCTTCTCAAACTAAGGAACCAGCCAACGACAATACGGGCTGTAAACTTTAAACCCCTACCCAGATCTAGCCAATGGTCAGAACATTCTCCATAGTTGAATGGGTAGTGGGATATGACTTTCTCACGTACTCTGGTGCCTCATCTTTGACCATGTTCCCTGGAGGTGGAGACCTGGTGGCACTCAGATGAAGGATAGCACGTTACCAAGAAGAGACTTGATACCCTATGAGCATATACAGGGGGAGGAAGTCCCTCCCAGGAACAGTCATAGGAGAGAGGAATAAGGGGAAAGTGGGAGGGAGGGAAGAATGAGGGTTACAAGGATTGGATAACCTTTGAAATGTTACAATAATAAATTATTTTAAAAACATAAAAAAAATAGTTGTGACCTTCCTGCCATATGAAATAATGTTAATTTAAAAACCTAAGCAAAGGAACACACTGTTGCCTGTTGGCATCTTGACACTCTTTGTTGTTAAGCATCATCTTCTCTCTGAAGATACTCTTTTGAAAGAAGTTTAAAGTTTACTGATAAGCTAATTGGAAACTACATAATTTACACAGAGGTGTTGTAACATTAATGCAAATATTCATGCTATTTATTTAATTATATTTTTATTTATTAAATTATTATGTTTCAAAGAATATTCTTTCATAATTTCCATCTTTTTATTATCTAATTTCATCTGAGTTAATAATTATTCATTAATACTGTCTCAATTTTTAACTGATAATTAAAGTGTGATTCAACAGATTTTAGACTCATGTTTTACATAATTTCCAATGTAGGATCATTATATTCTACTACTTTTAAACTTATTGTAGTACTTGATGAATTTGTAGCTTTGATATTCTATTTGGATTTTTTTCCTATTGCAATAAATGTATCAATTGGTAGTGAAATGCGTTGCATCTCAGAATTTCAGATTTCCTTAAAATAATCAGAGCTGGGAGAAGGCATATGCTGAGCAAATTGAAATTTGAAGAAGAAAACAATAAAATTTTCTCCTCTTATTATTTAATAATTGTCTTTTCCAGACCATAACTGCCTTTAGTCTATTCAAACTAAATAATGCATTTTTTATTAAATATAGTCATTCATAAGATAAAATACAGTGTTAAACTTTTTCCATTAAAGTTTAATATGTCATAGTGTATTGCTTTAGGGGATAAAACTCATAAACAATGATAGTTTCTGCTTCCAATACAGAATTGGGCAGATTAAACACAGTCATGCTCTCAAAATGAACATTCAGTCCATCACTATCATTTGGTGAATTAAATGCCTATCAAATCAACCATTTTACCTCTATTAACTTCTTTTTCTACAATATTTATAAATTGTAATTAACATGAAATAATTTTATTTTTAGTACAATAAAATTATTTGTGTCATAGGTACTATTCTTAAATAATATGCTATCAATGAAAATCCAAAATAAGTGGTACAGAGTATTATCACTGCCATTTCTTATACCTCCACATAAAAATTCATGGATAAATTAAACTTTTTTTCCTTGATGCATGTAATATCAGGGTACAATGTTGTACTGTGCTTTCTCCCCTTTCTTTAATTTCAGTAGTATATACATATACATCGGAGGACTTTCCTTTTGGGAAAAGTACCAATTAGTCACAGTTTCTACATGAAAGTATAGGTAGTTCTGCCTTCATCTATCAAAATAATGCTTTGATAATCAAGCAAGATTTTTGCATATTTAATTAAAAATTAGGCTTCCTTATCCACATTTTAAAGCTTTTATCAATTCTACTAAATCATCACAGAGAGTGGATATGGATGAAAATACAATTAGAAGGACTCCAGACGTCATGCACTTAATTTTTGCATCCTGTTAATGCACAAAACCAGACAAAAGAATGACAGAATGAAAAAAATAATTGTATTCACATAATTGTGACTTGTATATGCTGTCTAGTTGGACCATAACATACTTCAATTAAGCACTGTAAGCATTCAGTGAAAACTTATTACATATCAGAGACTGCTCAAACACACAGAAGGTCATCTTATTTGTGGCATATCTAGCACACTTAAATTGAAATAAAAAATATACAGCAAATGGTTGATATGAATCCAATAATATTGTCATCACAGTCGAATAAAGAAAACTTTGTCTACCAGCTGTGTCAATAGCATACTTAGATATTCACAAATTCATACCATTATTATAATTTGTGAGTGAAATATTTTATGAAAGTGTATATGTTTAAGGTTAGGTTCATAACACAGCATGCAGAAATTAGACTTTGGGGAAGAAAATTATCAGTATGGCTTTTCCCTACTCAATAGATTCACTTACTAACTGAGTATAATCCACACATGTCTGACATTAGTGGGAATGTTTGCAAACTAGAAAGACCAACCCAGTTGGAGAAGGTGAGTCACTGGAATCATGAGTGGAATATGTGGATCCAGGAACATATGTCCCTGCCTTAGACCAGATCAAAGTTCAGGGTCAGTATGATCTGATATATCATGTATCAGTACACATGAATCTTTGCTTTTCTCTTCAAATATAGCCAGCAGGAAGAGGAGAAAGACATCATAAGCAGTGTACCTAAGATTGCAAGGTAGTAAGTGGATGTATAATGATCTCTATAGAAGCGTTGATGTGGTAGTGAGAATTGTATCTATATAATGTAATCAGAATGTCTTTATAAGTACAATGATGATAGAATGTTTCTATGCTAGTTTCTTTTCAAAATAACTAACTGTTATTTGATTAATAAACCCAGAATAGTAAAAAAAAAAAAAGTAATATAATAGGTAGTGCTCAAGTAAACTAGGATACTGCAGATGGTGAGCCAAAGCATCATTTTGAAGGAAGTCATCTTTTCTATAGCATGTTATGTTAGGTACTGAGACAATGGAAATAGACAATTTTTGATAAGGGATATGAGAGCAAAAGTGAAATTGGAGAAACACTAGTTTGTTATAGAAAGTTTCATATGGCATGTAATATAGACAAGAGTAACTGAGGAAGAGGAATGAAATAAATTACTTAATTGCCCTTTTTTGTGTATCAATTGATGGACTGAACAATGTGGACGATATAATTGATTATAAAGAAAACAAGGAAATGGTATAATATAGAAAATAATACATAATATATACCAATATATATAATATGTAATTATAATAGACAAAGTATAGAGATAGATAGATAGATAGAAAGATAGATAGATAGATGTATATTTTATAAACAATGCCTCAAAATGAGAAGACATTAAACTAGAAACAATATCAAAACTTTTCCCAGGAAGTAACTTTCAAATGGCTACTAAGCTGTGTAATAGCATTTTTGATCTTCCAGAGGACTTATTTGGTCCCAGTATCCATGTTAAGCAGTTCATAACTGCTACTTCCAGTTCCAATGCATTTCGTACTCTCATATGGCCTCCATGGGCACTTGTACCTAACACACACACACATACACACACACACACACACACACACACACACACACACACACACATACACACACACATTATTGTAAAAACAAATGCATTTCTAAATGGACAAAATGTACCAAATCACAAATTTATAAACTATCAAAAAGCTCAAAATGGTAAATATAAATTAAATAGCTTTGTAGTAAAAATAATTGAAGTCAATAACAAAGAAAAATCATTTTTTGATGTTTTACAATCTTATTTATTTTTTATTTTTTATATTTCTTAACTATTTTATTCTTATAAAAATATATTTTACCAATTTATTCATATTACATCTCAATTGTTATCCCATCCCTTGTATCCTCCCATTCCTCCCCCCTCTCATTTTCCCCTTATTCCTCTTCCCTATGACTGTGACTGAGGAGGATCTCATCCCCCTGTATATGCTCATAGGGTATCAAGTCTCTTCTTGGTAGCCTGCTACCCTTCCTCTGAGTGACACCAGGCCTCCCATCCAGGGGAAGTGGTCAAATATGGGGCACCAGAGTTTGTGTGAAAGTCAGACCCCACTCTCCACTCAACTATGGAGAATGTCCTATCCATTGGCTAAATCTGGGTAGGGGTTCGAAGTTTATTGCACGTATTGTCCTTGGCTGGTGCCTTAGTTTCAGCAGGACCCCTCAGCCCAGATCCACCCATCATAATGTTCTTCTTGTAGGTTTCTAGGACCCTCTGGATCCTTCTATTTCTTCATTCTCCCATGCTTCTCTCACTTAGAATCCCAATAGGATCTCCTCTCCTTTTTCCCACTTTCCTGGTAAGTGAAGACTTTCTTGGGACATGCCCCTTGGGCTAGTGTTCAGATATAAGTGAGTATATACCATGTGAGTCTTTATGCTTCTGGGTTAATTCACTCCTTATGATCACTTCTAGTTGAATCCATTTGTCCACAAATTTCATGAAATGCTTGTTTTTAATAGCTAAGTGGTATTCCATAGTGTAAATGTACCTCAGTCTCTTTATCAATTCTTCTACTGAGGCACACTTAGGCTGTTTCTGTGTTCTGGCTATTATGGATACGGCTGATATGAACATGGTTGAGCAAATGTTCTTGTTGTGTGCTGGAGCATCTTCTGGGTATATTCCAAGGAATGGAATAGTTGAGTCTTGAGAAAGCCTTATTCCCATTTTTCCAATATAGCACCAGATAGATTTCCAAAGTGGCTGTTCTAGTTTGCATTTCCATTAGCAATGAAGGACTGTTCCTCTCTCTCCACATCCTCTCCAGCATGTGGTGTCACTTGAATTTTTGATCATAGCCATTCTGATGGGTGTAAGGTGGAATCTCAGAGTTGTTTTGATTTGCATTACCCTGATGACTAAGGAGGTTGAACATTTAAGTGTTTCACAGCCATTCAATATTCCTCTGTTGAGAATTCTCTGTTTAGTTCGGAGCCACATTTCTCAATTGGGTTATTGGTTCGGTGGTATTTAATTTCTTGAATTCTTTATGTATTTTGGATATTAGATCTTACTCAGATGTAGGGTTGGTGAAGATGCTTTTGCAGTCTTTTGGCTGCTCCTTTGTTCTCTTGACAGTGTCTCCTGAATTACATAAACTTCTCATCCTCGTGAGGTCCCATGTATTAATTGTTGACCTTAATGTCTGGGCTGTTGGTGTTCTGTTGAGGAAGTTGTTTCCTGTGCCAAAGTGTTCCAAGCTCTTCCCCACTTTTTCTTCTAACAGATTTAGTGTCTCTGGTTTTATGTTGAGGTCTTTGATCCACTTGGACTTGAGTTTTGTGTACAGTGACAAGTATGGGTGCAATTGCATTTTTTAACACATAGACATCCAGTTAGACCAGCACCATTTGTTGAAGATGCTATCCTTTTTTCATTGAATGGATTTGACTTCTTTGTCAAAAATCAAGTGACCATATGTGTGTGGATTCATATATGTGTCTTCGATTCGATTCCACTGATCAACCAGCCTATTGCTGTGTCAGTACCATGCTGTTTTAATTACTGTTGCTTTATAGTACACCTTAAGATCAGGTATGGAGATTCCTCTGGAGGATCTTTTATTGTACAAGAATGTTTTAGCTATTCTGTGCTTTTGTTTTTTTCCATATAAAGGTGAGAATTGAATTTTCAGTGTATTTAAAAATTGTGTAGGTATTTCGATACGGATTGCATTGATTCTGTAAATTGCTTTTGTTAAGATGGCAATTTTTACTATGTTAATTATCCTGATCCATGAGCAAGGAAGATCGTTCCATGTTCTGATGTCATCTTCAATCTCTTTCTTCACAGTTTTGAATTTTTTTTCAAACAAGTCCTTCACTTGCTTGGTTAGAGTAACTCCTAAATATTTTATATTGCTTGTGGCTAACATGAAGGGTGTAATTTTCCTAATTTCTTTCTCTGCTTGATTGTCCTTTGTATATAGGAAGGCTACTGACTTTTTTTGAGTTAATTTTGTATCCAGCCAATTTACTAAAGGTGTGTATCAGCTGTAGTAGTTCTCTGGTTGAATTTTGGGGGTGACTGATATGCACTATCATATCATCTACAGATAGGGATAATTTGACTTCCTCCATTCCCATTTGGATACCCTTGATCTCTTTTTGTTGTCTTATTGCTCTAGCTAGAACTTCGAGTACTATTTTAAAGAGATATGGAAAGAGTGAACAGCTTTGCTTTGTTCCTAATTTTAGAGCAATTTCCTTGAGTTTCTCACCACTTACTTTGATTTTGGCTATTAGCTTGCTGTATATAGCCTATTTATTTTCTGTTTATTTTCAGTTTGTTTATATGATGGATTACATTGATAGATTTCTGTATATTAAGCCATCCCTTGTGCCTGGAATGAATCCTACCTGGTCATGGTGAATGATATCTTCGATGTGTTCTTGTATTCGTTTTGCAAGTATTTTATTGAATTTTTTGCATCACTTTCATAAGAGAAATTGGTCTGAAATTCTCTTTTATGTTCGGTCTTTGTGAGGTTTTGGTTTCAATGTGACTATGGCCTCATAGAATGAATTTGGCAATGTTCCATCCAGTTCTACCTTTTGGGGTAGCTTGAAGAGTATCAGTATTAGTGACCCCTTGAAGGTCTGGTAGAATTCTTCACTGAGATATATGGCCTGTGGCTTTCTTTTCTTTTTTTTTTTTGGTTGGGAGACTATCAATGATTGCATCTATTTCTACAGGGGAAATGAGACTGTTTAGTTTATTTATCTGTTCTTCACTCAATAATGGCAAGTGGAATTGATTAAGAAAATCATCCATTTCCCTTAGATTTTCAAATTTTGTGGCATATATGCTTTTGAAGTAGTATCTTACAATTGTATTTCTTCACTGTCTGTTGTTATGCCTCCCTTTTCCTTTCTGATTTTGTTTATTTAGGTTGTGTCTCTCTGCCTTTTAGTTAGTTTGGCTAGTGGTTTGTCTATCTTCTTGATTTTCTCAGTGAACCAGCTCTTGGTTTTGTTGATCATTTGGACTGTTTTTTTTTTTTTGTTTCTGATTTATTTATTTCAGCCCTGAGTTTTATTGTTTCCCGATCTATACTTCTCTTGGCTCTTTCTGCTTCTTTTTTCCTAGGGCTTCCAGTTGTGTTGTTAAGTTGTTTATGTGTGATGGATCCAATTTCTTTTTAAAGTACTTAGTGCTAAGAATTTTCCTCTTAGCACTGCTTTCAATGTATCCCACAATTTTTGGTATGTTGTTCCTTCATTTGCATTGAATTTCAGGAAGTTTTTATTTTCTTTCTTTATTTCTTCCCTTACCCAGGTGTCATTGTGTAGAGAGTTGTTTAGTTTCCATATATGTGTAGGCTTTTATTATTTCTGTTGTTGTTGAAGTGGAGCCTAAGACCATGGTGATCTGATAGGATACCAGGTGTTATTTCAATGATCTTGTATCTGTGGAGGCTTGCTTTGTGACCTAATATGTAATCAATTTTGGCGAGGATCCATGGGGTGCAGAGAAAGAGGTATATTCTTTTTGTTTGGGTGAAAGCTTCTGTAGATATCTGTTAGATCCATTTGATTCATGGCATTGGTTAATGATGTTATTTCTCAACTTAGTTTCTGTTCCAATGACTTATCCTTCATTGAGAGTGGGATGTTGAAGTCTCCCACTCTTATTGTGTGGGAATCGATGTGTAGTTTAAGCTTCATTAATAGATATTTTACAAATGTGGGTGTCCTTGTATTGGGAGCATATATTTTCAGAACTGTGATGTCGTCTTGGTTCACTTTACCTTTGATGAGTATGAAGTGTCCTTCCTCAACTCTTGATTTTTTTTTGGTTGAAAGTCTATTTTGTTAGATATTAAAATGGCTATGCCTGCTTGATTCTTGTGACTATTTGCTTGGAACATTTTTTTCCTGGCTTTTACCCTGAGGTAAAGTCTATCTTCATGGGTGAGAGGTGTTTCTTGAATTCAGAAGAATGTTGGATCTTGTTTATGCATCCATTCAGTTAGTCTGTGTCTTTTTTTTTTTTTTTCGAGAATTGAGACCATTGATGCTGAGATATATTGATAACAATGTTAAGAGTTTTAATTTTGATGTTAGTTCCAGTAGAGCATTTGTGTGGTTGTGTTTTTGCCAAGGTGTAGTTATCTATTTCCTGTGTAGTTTTGGTTGTAGCTTGTCCCTTTGTGGTGGAGTTTTTCTTCTAATACATTCTGTAAAGCTGGATTTGTAGATAGGTACTGTTTGAATTTGGTTTTGTCATGGAATATTTTTTTTCCATCAATGGTTATTGATAGTTTGCTGGGTAAAGTAGTCTGGCCTGGCATCTGTGGTCTCTTAGGGTTTGCAGGATCTCTGTCCAGGCACCTCTGGCTTTTATGGTCTCTGCTGAGAGGTGGGGTGTAATTTTGATAGGTTTACCATTAAGTGTTATTTGGCCCTTTTCCCTTGAAGTGTTTAATATTTTTTGTTTGTTTTGAATATTTTCTGATTTGATTATTATGTGATGGGCACTTTTTCTTTTCTGGTCAATTCTATTTGGTGTTCTGTAGGCCTCTTGTCTGTTTATAGGCATCTCTTTCTTTAGATTGGATAAGTGTTCTTCTATGATTTTATTGAGAATATTTTCTGGGCCTTGGAGTCTGGCATCTTCTATTATACTCAGATAATTTTCTTTTCATGGTGTCCTTGATTTCTTGGATGTTTTGTGTTAGGGTTTTTCCAGATTTAGCATTTTCTTTAATGTTTGCCTCAAGATCTATGATTGCATCCTCTAGACCTGAGATTCGTTCCTCCATTTCTTGGATTCTGTTAGACTGACTCACCTCTGTGTTGCTCACCTTCCTCTCTGAGCTCTCATGTTCCCGTTTTTTCTTCTGTCTGTGTGTTTATCATTGAATCCATTTTTATCTTCAGATCTTGAACTGTTTTATTTATTTCAGCTATGTGATTGTTTGTATATTCCTCTTCATTGCCCCTTTATAGGTCTTCAGAGCTTGAACAATTTTTTGATTTCCTTCCTCTGGTTGTTTGTATTTTCCTGATTTCATCCAGTGCCTCTCTGTATGCCTCTTTTATGTCTTCCAGCTGTTTGGCTGCATCTTCCTGCATTTGATTATGAATTTTATTTATTTCCTCCATTATCATCCTCAGTACTAAGGGTTTGAGGTCATTTTCTTGTATATCTGTTGTGCTTGTGTTCTCTGGGTTTTCTTTGGGATAACTAGGATTTGGAGATATCATATTTTTTGGGTTTTTTTTTCATATGCTTTTATGCTGTCCTTTAGTCATCTTGCCATCTCTGTTTTTAGCAGGTAGCTTCTGGATTTGGGTGGAGGTAGTCTGAGGATAGATTCACCCATTTTCTCATGATTTCCCTAGGCCAGAAGCTCTGATGCTTCACTGGTCTGGGTGGCAGGAGGCTAGCCCTGTAGTTTGTGTTTCTCACAGCCAGTGATCTCCGGTTCCCCTGTACTGTAGGTCCTGTAATCGTCCTGAGTCTCTGAATGTGTGGGGGGTAAGGCCAAAGTGTCCACAGCCTTCTGGGTCCCTTTGTAGCACCGATCTCTAGGGACTGAGCAGTTCGGGCCAAGGGGGTCTGATGGCCACTCTACTCCCTGTCTCCCTGAGATCTCCTTAGTCCCGGAGCTTTGATGTTACGCCAGTCTGTGGTTTCTAGTAACATTTCAGGATCCAGATTTCTCACTGAGTCCAGATTAATGTCATTGGGTCCAAACTGCATACACACTGAATCCAGGTCACATCTCCTGACCCAAATGAATCTTGGGGCCTGATCCACACACATATTCCAGCTAGTGCTGAGTCCAACCAGGATCAAGGGCCCAAACTGCACACTGAGCTAGCCGAGTCCAGCCAGAGTCTCAGGGCTGGGACTTCCCACCAAGCTCAGCTAAAGTCTTTGGGCCCAAACTAGCCAACAAGTTCAGCCAGTGGCTCTGGGCCAAACTGAGTGCTGAATTCATCCAGGGAATCTGGACCCAAACTGTGCATTGAATTCATCCAGGGACTCTGGTCCCAGGCCACACACCAAGCTCAGCTAGGTCTCTGGAGCCGAACCACACACCAAGTCCTGTTTGGGTCTCAGGGCATGAGCCACGCACCAAGTTGAAATTTGGTCACAGGACCCAAACTGTGCACCGAGTTTAGCTAGGGTCACGGGGCCCAAATCTTGCACAAAGTCCCCTCTCCTACAGCAATTCCCACCAGTCACCATTCCAATCACCTCTGCCAGAGGGTTCCCAACTGCAAACCGTAGCCACCACTGCTGCCGCTCTGGTCTGAGAACATCTACTCTCCTCCCATGTGCAGGGATATGCAGGTTTTCTCTACTTTGGTCCTTTTGAACTGTGGACTACTCCTGCTGTAGTGGGATGTGGAACTTTGTGTTTCTGGTTAAGAATTCGATGCAATTCCCTGACTCATTTACTGGAGCTAAACATGGTCCAAGCTGCTTGCCGCCATCTTGGATCTCCAAAAAAAGTATTAAAAAAACAGATATGGTAAAAAAACGATCTGAAAGATTAGCTTCAGAGAAGCAATAAAGAATATGATTGGTACCTGGTTTTCACATAGCAATGATAAAACCCAAAAACCTTTAAGACTGCTAGAGAAAATGTGATTCACTCTGGAATTTACTATCTATATGTATGTTGAAAAAGTAATTATTTATATAAGAACTACTTTCTAATAGCAAAAATTAAGAATGTGACTGTCATGATTAGCAAATAAATGAATACTAGAGCCATGCCATGGCATACCCTGGTCCCCAGGTAGGCTGCTAGTCCTGAATATGACTGGATGAACCCCTCCCAACCAGGTCCTGCTAGGCACTAAGATGATGTCTGTGGCACAGTTTCCACAGACGACTGTGTAGCTGTCAATGGTCTGTGCTCCAGCCTAGGGCCATGTCAAGACTCGTTGGCCAGAAGTTGTCTCCTATGCCAATGAGTTCCAGGCTGTTCTCCACATTTTCTTCTAACAGATTTAGTGTCTCTGACTTATGTTGAGATCTTTAATCTACTTGGACTTGAATTTTGTACATGGTGATAAATATGGATCTACTTGCATCTTTCTACAAATAGACATCCAGTTAGACCAGCACCTTTTGTTGAAGATGCTATCCTGTTTCTATTGAATAGATTTGGCTTCTTTCTCAAAATCAAATGTCCATAGGTGTGTGGGTTTATTTCTGGGTTTCAATTCTATTCCATTGATCAACCAGCCTATTGCTATGCCAGTACCAATTTGTTTTAATTACTGTTGCTCTATAGTACAACTTGAGATCAGGTATGGCGATTCCTCCAGTGGATCTGTTATTATACAGGATTGTAAAAGCTATTCTCAGTTTCATTTTCCCCATGAATTTGAGAATTGATCTTTCAGTGTCTTTTAAAAATGTGTAGGAATTTTCATAGGGATTGCATTGAATCTGTAATTTGCTTTTGGTGAGGTGGTAATTTTTAATATGTTAACTCTCCTGATCCATGAACAAGGCATAACTTTCCATCTCCATATGTCGTCTTCAATCTCCTTCTTCAGAGATTTAAAGTTTTTTTTTCTAAATAAGTCTTTCACTTGCTTGCTTACTTACTCAAAGATATTTTATATTGCTTTTGGTTATCTTGAAGGATGTAGTTTTCCTAATTTCTTTCTCAGCAGGGTTCATTTGCACACAGAAAGGCTACTGACTTTTTAAAGTTAATTTTGTATCCATCCATTTTGCTGAAGGTGTTCTTTAACTGTAGGAGTTCTCTGGTGGAATTTTGGGGGTCACTTATGTACACTATCATATCATTAATGAATACTGATAATTTGACTTTCTCCATTCCCATTTCAATCTCATTGATCTCTCTTTGTTATCTGATTGATCTATCTAGAACTTCAATAAATATATTGAAGAGATATGGAGAAAATGGTCAACCTTGGCTGGTCCCTGATATTAGAGGAATTTCCTTGAAATTCTCTCCATTTATTTTGAAGTTAGCTATTGGCTTGCTGTATATAGCCTACATTATATTTAGGTATATGTTTTGTATCCCTGAAGTCTTCAAAAATTTAAACATGAATGGGTGTTGGATGTTTTCAAATGCTTTTTCGGCATCTAAGGAGATGATCATGTAATTTTTTTCCTTTCAGTTTGTTTATATAGTGGTTTACATTGATGGGTTTCTGTTTATTGAACCATCCCCACATGTCTGGAATTAAGCTTACTTGGTTATGGTGAATACTATCTTTGATGTACTCTTGGATTCAGGCTGCAAGTATTTTCTTGAGTATTTTTGCATCAATGTTCATAAGAGAAATTGATCTGAAATTATCTTTCTTTGTTGGGTCTTTGTGAAGTATAGTTATCAAAGTGACTGTGGCTTCATAGAACGAGTTTCATAATATTCCATCCATTTCTATATTGCAGAGTAGTTTGAAGATTATTAGTACTAGCTCATCTTTGAAGGTCTGGTTGAATTCTGTGATGAAACCATCTGTCCCTGGGCTTTTTTGGTTGGGAGATTTAATGCCTGCTTGTTTTTCTGTAGGAAAAATTGAGCCTTTACTTTGTTTATCTGATATTGATTCAACTTTGTCAAGTGGAATCAATCAAGAAAATTGTCCATTTCCCTTAGATTTTCAATTTTTTGTGCCATATAAGCTTTTGAATTAGGACCTTATGATTCTTTGTATTTCTTCAGTGTCTGTTGTTATGTCTCCCATTTCATTTGTGATTTTGTTGATTTGGATAGTGTCTTTCTGCCTTTTAGTAAGTTTGGCTAATGGTTTGTCTATCTTGTTGAGTTTCTCAAAGAACCAGTTCCTAGTTGTGTTGATTCTTTGAATTGTTCTCTTTGTTTCTAATTTATTGATTTTAGCCTTGAGTTTGATTATTTCTAGCTGTCTACTCCCCTTGGGTGTATCTGCTTCCTTTTTCTAGAGCTTCCAGATGTGTCATTAAGTTGTTTATATCAAATGTTTCCAATTTCTTTATGAAGTCACTCAGTGCTATGAATTTTCCTCTTAGCACTGCTTTCTGTGTGTCCTATAAATTTAGTTATGTTTTTGCTTCATTTTGATTGAATTTTCAGAAGTCCTTATTTTTTTAATTCTTCTGTGACCCAGCTATCATTAAGTAGAGAATTGTTTAGTTAGTGTGTAGGCTTTTTTAAAATGTCTGTTGTTGTTGAAGTCCAGCTTTGGTCCATGTAATCTGATTGGATACATGGTATTATTTCAATCTTCTTGTATATGTTGAGTCTTCCTTTGTGACCTACTATATGATCAATTTTGGAGAACAGTCCATGAGGTGCTGAGAAGAAGGTATAGTCTTTTGAGTTTTTGTAAAATTTTCTGTAGATATCTATTAGGTTCAGTTGATTCATGACATAAGTTAGTGTCATTTTTTGGTTTATTTTGTTTCATTGACATATCCTTTGGTGAAAGTGGGATGTTTAAGTCTACTACTTTAATATGTGATGATCGATGTGTGGTGTAAGCTTTGTTAATATTTGTTTTACAAATATGGATGCTCTTGTATTGGTGCACAGATATTCAGTATTCTAATGTCATCTTGGTTGGCGTTACCTTTGATGAGTATGAAGTGTCTTTCCTCATTTCTTTTGATTAATTTTTGTTAAATGTCTATTTTATTAGATATGGAAATGGTCATACCAGCTTGTTTCCTGTGTCTTTTTGCTTGGAATACCTTTTTCTGGACTTTTACATTGAGGTAATGTATATCATTGTGGATGAAATATGTTTCTTGAATGCAGAAGAACGTTGGGTCTTGTTTATGCATCCATTCAGTTAGTGTGTGTCTTCTTATTGGATAATTGAGACCATTGCTATTGAGAGATATTAATAGTCAATAATTGTTATGTCCCTTGAATTTGATGTTGGTTGTTGTTGAGTGTTTGTATGGTTATGTTTTGCAATGAAATTATCTATTTCCCATGTAATTTTCATTGTAGCTTGTCACTTTGGTTTAGAGGTTTCCTTCAAGTACCTTCTGTAAGGCTGGATTTGTGGATAGGTACTATTTGAATTTGTTTTTATCATGGAATATCTTATTTTCTTCATCAATGATTATTGAAAGTTTTGTTTGTTATAGTAGTCTTGCCGGGATTCTGTGTGCTTTTGTGGTTTGCAGGACCTCTGCCTAGCCCCTTCTGGCTTTTATAGTCTCTGCTGAGATGTTGGGTATGCTTCTGATAGGTTTGCCATTATATGTTACTTGGCCTTTTTCCCTTGCCACTTTTAATATTTTTTCTTTGTTCTGTACATTTTGTATTTTGATTATTACGTTGTGGGATGAATTTATTTTCTTTTCTAGCTTATTTGGTATTCTGTAGGCCTCCTGTATATTTATATGCATTGCCTTCTTTAAAGTGAAGAAATTTTCCTCTATCATTTTGTTGAAAATATTTTATGGGCCTTGGAGCTGAGCATCTTCTCTTTCCTCAATGCCTATTAGCCTCATCTTTTCATGGTGTCCTTGTTTTATAGAATATTTTGGGTCACGAATTTTTCAGATTTAACATTTTCTTTGGTGGTTGCATCAAGTTCTACAATTGTATCTTCTACTGCAGAGATTCTTTCCTCCATCTCTTGAATTCTGGTAGAGAAGCTTACCTCTGCATTACCTGCTTTCTTTGCTAAGTCTTCTTATTCTCAGCTTTATTCTATCTGTGCTTTTATCATTATTTCCATTTTCATCTTCAGATCTTGAACTGTTTCATTGATTTTCTTCATTTGATTGTTAGAATTTTTCTAAATTTCTTCCAGTGCCTCTCTATAGGCCTCTTCAATTTGTTTGGCTGATTCTTATTGCATTTGTTTATGGAATTTATTTGTTTTCTCCATTATCATCTTCATTACTAAGAATGTGAGGTTATTTTCTTGTGCTTCATTTGTGTTTGAGTTCTCAGGGTTGAATTCTTTTGGGTAGCTGTGATGTAGAGATGCCATATTGTTTTGGTTTTAGGTTTTTGTGTTTTTTACACTGGCCTTTAGTTATCCTTCTGTCTCTGATATTGGGAAGTAATTGCTGGTGTCCTTCACATGTCATTGAGAGCAGGTTGTTGGTTAGTGTCTATAGATCGAGGGCCCTCATCTGTGGGGATCAGGAAACAGTTGCCTGGATCAGGAAGGTGACCTGGTTTCAGTTCTAGGGAACTTTGATCCACACCCTGGGCTCTCCACTGGGTAATCAGAGGCAGGTGCTGGTGCTCTGCAGCCCAAGGATCAGTTTGATTTAGTGTGGATAAAGCCAGCTATACTGCCTTTGGCTGGGCTTTGAAAATCTGTCCTCAGGCACTGGGGCTTTTGGGGTCTAGGCTCAGTCAACTCTAGAGTGCCTGAACCCTTCCTTGCTAGTGGCAGTTGGCTAGGATTCTGCCTGATCCCTTTAGGCTTGTTCAGTCCTGTCTGAGCACGTGGGGATTCCTGCTCGGTGTAGCGGCTCCTTAGGCTCTGCCTGAGCTTGTAAGAAAGGCTTCCTAGCTTGGAGCTGCTGACTAGGTTTCTTCCTGATCCCTTTAATCTGGTTCAGTCCCTTCAGAGAGTGTGGGAACCCCTGCTGGGATGTCTGGCTAGGCTTCTTCCCAATCTATTCAGGCCAGGTCAGTTCTGCCCAAGTGTGTGGGAACAGACTGCTGGCATGGCTGGGTAAGTTTCTGCCCAATCTGATCAGACTGTGCTGTCTTAGATCACTCAACTCGATGGAGCTGTAGGTGAAGAGCATGTCCATAGCTGCCTGGTTCCCTCCATGGACTACAGGGATGATCTGAGGGCAAATATATCTCAGTTTCAAATTCTTGGTTCCTCCTGGGCCAGCCGCCACTGATATTCTCTCTCTGTGGCCCACAGATCAGTCAGAGAAGGAGAGAGAAGGGGCAAAGGTACAGCCCAGCATTCTAGGTTGCCCTGGGCTTTGGATAGTGGAACTGTGGCGTGGCCTGAGGTCAGATCCACCTGTTTTGTTGAGTTTTCCCAGGCCAGGAGCTCCAGACCCTTGTGCTTTACCACCCATAATTCAGTCACAGATACCAAATCCATGTTATAGGACACAGCTGCAGCTTGAATCTGGGTATGGTTCCAGACTCTGTGGACTGCGCACCTGTCCTAATTGGGCCAGTTGGATGGCCAAGGTCAGACTCACATGTGCTCTGCACTGTTAAGACCCCTCTCAACTAGGGCTCTACAGGTCTTGTGGTTTGTAGCTTCCAGCTTTGTCCATAGTCTCCATCCTACAGATCCGATTCTGTGCGTGTTGAGCTCTGCCATCTTGGATCATCATGTAACTTAAAATCAAATTAAAACAGTAGTAATATACATATACTATTTAAAGTGATTAAATTAAGCTATTAAATTAAATAATTGATAAAGTCTGCATGTACAAATATAAGCACATGTAGTTATAGTTATGTGTAGTTTTGAAACTAAACAGCTTTAAGACTTCCAGGCATATGTGCAGTATATATTTCAGCCTATGTCAAATATTTTATACCAGCCGTTCTTTGGGATCAGTTATAACTTTTAAAACTTCCCTGTGGCAGTGACAAGAAGGAAAGTAAAAAGTGGTTTTGATTATCACTTTGAATTGTCAACCTTGACAATTTAGGTGACATTTATAGGAATGAAGAAAGAATGCACAGATTCTAATACCCGAGTGCCTTTATCTTATTCCTGAGGAAAGCTCTTCCCTTAAATAACCAAAGACCATGTTTTTTTATGAAAATAATTACAGAGTGCATCTCTTTGGTTCTTACCTGAGACACAGGTGTCTGGAAATCAGCATCTACAAGTAGATTTTTTTAAAGTCTGCTTTTTAGAAGGTTTAAAACTTTTATTTTCAGGCATAATCAGAACAGTAAAGTTGTCATATTTAACATTCAGTCCTTTATTTGTAAACACATATGGGCTTAAAATTCAGAAGTACAATGAAAAGAAAATGGAAGAGGAGAAGGAAGAAGAAGATGAAGAGAAACAAGAGGAAGAAAAGGAGGAGTAGTGAGGAAGAGGAGGAGGCAGAGGAGGAGAAGGGGGAGATGGTTATGTAATTCATTGTTAAAAAGAAAGGGAAACAAAGGATATAATGTACTGTTTGGATATAATCAAAGGTTGTAATCAGCAAGCAGATGGTTGAGAGGAGCTACTTAGGCCTACTGTAATGTCTAGGGAGGGACTTGACACAAGCAGAGTAGTGAACTGCATGACTGAAGAAATTCATCTTCCTTAGAGGATGGGGTTGGAATTACTGACCTAAATCTTATCCAGCACTTCATCCATCCATCCATTAATTAATTAATTAATTCATTCATTCATTCAAGAACTTCAGACTACTGGCTGTTATAAGACCTGTCTTACTCCTGAGGCTCAATTTCTGACTAAGCTTTTCTTTGCTCTCTCACAGGGAAATGGAATAAAATATATTCGTAAGATAATGGTGCAAGAGCAATAGAACAGGAAGAATACTGAATTCAGGCTTTTCTTTAAAGTCTCCTACAATTTGATTGGAAGCTGAATTTCAAGATCCTTTGTTACCAGCCCCATGCACCATAATTGCTGATGCACATTATCATCCACCCCTACATTGAGTTTGCACATAGCATCACTCTGAAATATGCATGTCTTTGTGAGGCATACTTTTTTTTTTCGTTTAAGTCTTTTTATTACAGTGGTGCCAGCTACTGCTGCTATCGTTAAATGCCTGTCAGCATTTCCATTATAAACCTTATTTTCAGGGGATTTATAACCTAGCCATTTTAATTCATATTCAGCTGAAAGTTGCCATCGAAATTCACAACATACAGTAGGTGCTGTTTTCTTTTATCACCAAATTTTATTTGAATCTGTTTATCTGTGTGAGATTTAGCAATGTGTAAAATCATAACAGGAGTGGAAGAAAGTACAGATGTTTTGGTGAATTCTTTCTAAAGTAAAAGAATACATACAAGAAACAAGACAACAGTTGTAAAAATTACTCTTGGCAAGAAAATTCTTGATGATTAATTTTAAGTCAGTTTTATTTACACTATACTACCACTCTAAATTCATAGTATTTTATAATGCATTTCCCAAGGAAATATACTGTCTTGATTAATATAATGAGCTTTTTGGTATCATGAAATATAATATACCACTCATAGAAACATAATCATTTTTAATGTAAAAATTTGATATCTGATTTTATTTTAGGACTCTTACCAAAAATAATGCTCTGATTCTTCATATAGAAAGCTATGCTTATTATTATTTTCAAAATATAAAGTGTTTTGATATCCTGTGGCTTTTCTAATTTGTTTCCATATTTATATCAGTGTGTTATGGGTATGTTTAAATTGCACAATAAAGAAAACATAGTTTTATAAATGTGATCTCTCTCTTCTTCCTCTCTCTTTTCCTCCCCCTCTCTCTACTTCTCTTCCCCCTGTCATAAATCCCTCAAGTCCGGCAATCTGAACCTAATATAAGGCCTCATTTATATCATTACATGTAAGCATTACAATTCTTGTATAGTTTCCAGTGAATAACGCTGACATGATGAAAGAAAACAGCTGAAAAGACTAAGATCGGTTGCCTCTTATTTTAGAAGAACACATATTTTTCTCCTGGACGAACTTTACTCCATGTCTAGAGTATCCTTATTTGCTAAACTTTGGCCATATTCTTCTTTCTCAATCACTCCCTATTCCTGTGGTCTTTTCATCCTGGTCTTAGGAAGAATCCTGCTTAGTTTATAAAGAATTCTCCATTCTTCAAATCAGATCAAGTAACCCCCTCTCTGATTTTAATTTCTATGTCCTTCACAGGTATTTATCAAGAATTCAGACTAGGCAGTTTAGCAACCATCTCTAACACATTAGGAAGGATATTTTTGCTTGCAATGGAAAACCACCACCACCAATAACAGTAATAAGAAATCACCACAAACTATCTTAAGAAAATTCTAAAATGTATCAGTTTATACCCCTAGATTTGGACCTAGTATCTGAAAAATATGACTGGGAGTCTATCTCAATAAAGATCAAAACCATAAAGCGATAGATGTCTAATATAGATACAAGCATAAACCAGAAAGTAGCAAGTAATAGAATGACCAATTTGGATAAATTTGACCCTTGGCACATTGTTGGTAGGAATACAAAATGCTGGAAATATTGAATAGGTCAATGTGTTATCTCCTCTATACATTTAAACTAAATGTTAAGCTCTCAATGTGACACCCTCAGGCTGTACTTGGTCTCTAGATGGCTGTATGTTTATAGGAGTTTGTGGGACAGGAGTCTTATTTGGCAGAGGCACCTCCCTTGTGACGAGCTTCCTTATGGTCCCTGCCTTTGTTTATAGTGACCCTGAGATGTGAAAAAGTCATATCACAAGATACTAGCATGACTTAGGAAATTTTTCAAGCTGCCACATTTTCTATGCCTCTATGGACTTCAACCTCTGAAGTAATGAGTCAAAATAAGCTTCTCATCATTTTACGTTGCTTTGTCAATTATTTTTTATAGCAATGAGAGAAATATCTGATACAAGGAATGCAATTAATGCATCCATCCAACTTTATAGAATATAACTACACAAATTCAAGGAATGGTGCTCAAGAGATATAGGCATACTCATCATCATATCAGCACCTTTTTTTTAAATAGGAAGAGATATATAATATAAGTCCATTGGTAGGGAAATGGTTAACTATGCTGTGTCACATACATGGACAATGAGGTATAATTGAGCCGTAGAAAGAAAGAACACATTCTGATATGTACTGCAGGTGAAAGAATCATGAAAATAGCTGAAATGTCTTGAAGTTTGTAAATGTATAGACATCCTTAACATTACTAAACTGTACACTGAAAGTGGTAAAGATTATAAATTTTGTATCACAAGAATTTTGATAAAATATATTAAATTGGGCCTGGACAGTTGGCTCAATGATTAAAAACAGTAGCTTGTCTTTCAGCCTTGGGTGTGATTCCAAGTACCACAAGTACCACTCTCTTCTGCCTGACCAATTCTGGCCTCCATGGGCAATGCAAAATGAGTTCTTCACAAGCAAACATTGAGGTAAAATATGCATACACTTAAAATTAAAATGAAAAGATTTAAAAATACAATTTATTATGCATTTCAGAAGATGTTATAATTGACTTTCAACAAAATTTTTTTTTTCTTATGAAGAAGCTCATAGAGATAAATTAATTGTGAATGTCTTAAAGACATAGACATCAGTGGGCTGGATTAGATCAGGGTGATTCTTCAATGACTCATGAATTAGCAGTACTATTGACTGGTGAGTATTGTTTTTGTCAACAACAAATATATAGACGATCCAAGATGGTGGTAAGCAGTGTGGATAGTGTTTAGAAGCTCCAGTAAACAATTCAGGGAATTACACAGAATTCTGAATAGGAACATCAAGTTCCCACACCACTGCAGCAGGAGTGCTCCATGGTTCGAAGGGACCAGGGGCAGAGGACATGCATGCCCCTGCACACAGGAGGAGTGTGGATTTTCTTGCACCAGAGTAGCAGCAGCAGCAGCAGCAGTGGTGATGGCAGCGGCAGCGGCAGCGGCAGCGGCTGTGGTTTGCAGCTTGGAGACCATTGACGGAGGCAATTGATGTGGTGGCCGGTGGGAGCTGCTGTGGGAGAGGGGACTCAGGGCAAGATTTGGGCTGTCCCACGCGGTTTGATCTCCATGGCCCAAGCTTAGCTTGATGTAAAGCTCGTGCTCTGAGATCTAAACTGGACTCAGCGTGCAGTTCCACCCCAGAGACCCAAGCTCAGCTCATTGTGCAGTTCTGCTGCTGAGATGCAGGCTGAGCTCAGTGCACAGCTTAGCCCCTGAGTCCCAAGCTCAGCTCAGCATGCAGTTCTGCCATGGAGAAGCTAGCTCAGCTCACACTGTTCCACAGCGGAGACACAGGCTGAGCTCAGTGCACAGATTTGGCCTAGAGTCCCTAGCTGGACTTGGTGGACAGGTTGGGTCCAGAGACTCTAGCTGAACTTTGCAAGCATCATGACCCTGAGACTCTGGCTGGACTCTCTGTGCAGTTTAGGCCCAGAGTCCTGGACTGAATTCAGTGCACAGTGTGGGCCCAGAGTCCCTGGATGAGCTCAGTTTGCAATTCTACCCCTGAGAGACTCTAGCTGAGTTTGGCAGCAGTTTGGCTTCAGAGAACCTAGCTGAGCTCAGAATGTGGGTTGAGCCCAGAGTCTCTGGCTGGCCTTGGCAGGCAGTCCCAGCCCTGAGACTCTGACTGGACTCAGTGGGATGTCTGGGTCCTGAGACTCTAACTGAACTTGGTGAGCTCAGTGTGCACTTTGGGCCCAAAACCCAGGTTAGACTCAGCACTAAGTGGACTAAGTGTGTGGAATAGGCTCTGAGACCAATTTGGGACCAGAGACCTGAACTGTACTCAGTGTGTAGACAGTTTGGAACCTGTGACACTAAAGTGGACTCTGCAAACAGTATGGGTCTTGAAATGCTACCAGGAACCACAGACCAGCAGAGCACCAAAGCTCCAGGACTAAGGAATTCTCATGGAGACAGGGAGTAGAGTGGCCATCAGACCACCTCCACCTGACCTGCTTCAGTCGTGGGAGCACTCCAGTGCTACAAGGGGGCCAAGAAGGCTGTGGACATTTTGGCCTGACCCAACCCACATTCAGAGACTCAAAATGATTTCAGGACCCACATTACAGGGGAGCTAGGGTCACTGGCTGTGAGAGTCCAAAATGACAGGGCTAGCATCCTGCCATCCACACCAGTGAAGCATCAGAGCTTCCACCCTAGATAAATCATGGGAAAACAAGTGAATCTAACATCAGACTGCATCCACCCAATTCTGGAAGCTACCCAACAAAAACATAGATGGCAAGATGTCTAAAGGACAGCATAAAAGCATAAGCAAAAAAAAAAAAAAAAAAAAAAAAAAAAAAAAAAAAAAAAAAAAAAAACAAACAAACCCAAACCAAAACAATATGGTGTTTCCAGATTAGAGTTATCCTAAAGAAAACAACGCAGAGAACTCAAACACAATGGAAATACAGGATATGACCTCAAATCCTTAGTAATGAGGATGATAATGGAGGAAACAAATAAAATTCATAATCAAATGCAGGAAGACACAACCAAAGAGGAGGGAGAAATAAAAGGAGCCAGTAGAGAGGCCCTGGAAAAATTTCAGGAAAATACAAACAACCATATGAAGGAAATCAATAAAATGGTTCAAGCTCTGAAGGCTTATAAAGAGGAAATGGAAGAAACTCAGGAATATATAAATAATCATATGAAAGCAATGAAAAAATCAGCTCAAGATCTGAAGATGAAAGTGGATTTAATGATAAACACATAGACAGAAGAAAAACAGAAACTTGAGACCTCAAGAAGAAGCCGATCAACACAGAGGAGAGCTTTTCTAACAGAACCCAGGAGATGGAGGAACGAATCTCAGGTCTAGAAGATACAATCATAGACCTTGAAGCAACCATTAAAGAAAATGCTAAATCTGGAAAAGTCCTGACACAAAATATCCAGGAAATCAAGGACACCATGAAAAGAAGAAATCTGAGGATAAGAGGCATCGAAAAAAGAGAAGATATCAGAATCCAAGGCCCAGAAATTGTTCTTAACAAAATCATAGAAGAAAACTTCTCCAATCTAAAGAAAGAGATGCCTATAAACAGACAAGAGTCCTACAGAACACCAAATAGAATAGATCAGAAAAGAAAAACTGCCTGTCACATACTAATCAAATCACAAAATATACAGAACAAAGAAAAGATCTTAAAAAGCTGCAAGGGAGAAAGGCCAAATAACATTTAATGGCAAACATATCAGAATTACACCCGTCTTCTCAGCAGAGACCATACAAGCCAGAAGGGCTTGGACAGAGATCCTGCAAATCCTAAGAGACCACAGATGCCAGGTCAGACTACTTTACCCAGCAAAACTATCAATAACCGTTGATGGAAAAAACAAAATATTCCATGACAAAAACAGATTCAAACAGTACCTATCCACATATCCAGCTTTAAAGAAGGTACTAGAAGGAAAACTCCATCCCAAAGGGACAAGCTACAACCAAAACTACTCAGGAAATAGATAACTGTATTGTGGAAAAAATCTATGCAAATGCTCAACTGGAACCAACATCAAAATTAAGACTCTTAACAGTCACTGGTCGTTAATATCTATCAACATCAATGGTCTCAATTCTCCAATAAAAAGACACAGACTAACTGAATGGGTGCATAAACGAGATCCAACATTCTTCTGCATCCAAGAAACACATCTCACTCATAATGATAGACATTACCTCAGGGTAAAAGGTTGGAAAAAATATTCCAAGCAAATGGTCACAAGAAGCAAGCAGGCATAGACATTTTAATATCTAACAAAATAGACTTTCAACCAAACTTAATCCAAAGAGATGAGGAAGGACACTTCATACTCATGAAAAGCAAATTCAACCAAGATGACATCACAATTCTGAACATCTATGCTCCCAATACAAAGACACCCACATTTCTAAAAGATCTGTTAATAAAGCTTAAACCACACACCGATCCCCACACAATAATAGTGGGAAAATTCAACACCCCACTCTCAATGAAGGATAGGTCATTGAAACAGAAACTAAGCTGAGAAATAACATCATTAACTAATGCCATGAATCAAATGGATCTAACAGATATCTATAAAAACTTTCACCAAAACAAGAAGGAATATATCTTCTTCTCAGCACCCCATGGAACCTTCTCCAAAATTGATCACATTCTAGGTCACAAAGCAAGCATCCACAGATACAAGAGTGTTAGGCGCGGATCACACCCAGAGGTGGTGCCGATCCTACTTCAGCTCCTGCGCATGCGCGGTTAAGGGCTCGACAACAATGTTTCTCTTTCCTCTCCTGCACGGGGATATGCTAATGAGGCATTGGCCGGTTCGCCAATCAGCCAGAGACACACCACGCTAGGGCCTGCATATAAGCAGGGCGCTCCGAGAGCTGGGGTCTTTCGCTTCAGCTTCAAAGGGCGCTCCCAATAAAGTGTGATCGAGAAGGATCCTGGTGTCGGCGTCTTTCCTGCTGGTGGGGAGGTCGCGACGAGTGGTGCCGAAACCCGGGAAAACAACAACAGCGCTCGAACTACTGAAACACCTGCAAAGACCCTTGGAGACAAGAAACCCCGAGAGGATTCAGAACTCGACACACGGAGTGGCGGTACCGGTAAGTCTCCCTTCAAGGGCAAGCCCATTTGGCATTGACCCCCTTCTGGCTGCAGGGCTGTTTTTGCTGTAGGCTGTGTTAGTAGTTCTGTGTTACTTTTGCTTGAGGTGCCACCATAGGGGAGAGGAGTGTACTTGTTAGAGTAAAACCATAAGTCCAAGGTAGATAACTTGGCTGGTTGTTTCCCTTTTGTCAGCCGCTTGTAAATAAAAAACACAAATGGGGAACCAGCACTCCACCCACCTTCTCAAGCCTTTGCAAAAGAATGCTAGCTAATCATCAGGACAGTCTGTCAGAATCAGAAGGTATTCAAAAGAAAGGGGAGGAAAACATAAAAAGGAAGGAAAAGGAAAAAGAAAAAAGGAAAAGGCCTAAAGAGAAAAGGAAACAAAAAGGAACAGAGGAGGAAGAAAAAGAAAAAAAAATTGTACCCGGTACTCGATGAGTTTGCTAAGAGCTCTAGTGACTCAGAGTCCGAGAAGGCAAGTCAGAGAGAAGATCTAAGTTCTGAGGAAGAACAGGATCTAGAGGAGGCCGCTGCCCAATATGAACGAGAGAGATACGGGCCTCGTGGGGTGACTGCTTCGGCACCACCCCTTCCTTATAATCCTCAGTTTGCGGGTCCAAAGAAACAGGCTCAAGTAAGTTTTGTCGAGCCTAAGACCTGGAAGAAAGTAGCTGCCGCTTTCCCAGTATTTGAGGATCCCAATACACAAGCGAGATATCACAAACCAATAGGGTATAAGCAAATAAAAGACCTGGCAGAGGCAGTACGTACTTATGGAGTGAGCGCAGCGTTCACTCAGGCCTTGTTAGAAAGATTTGCCTATCACGCAATGACACCTTCTGACTGGATGAGTGTGACTAAGGCTTGTCTAACTATGGGGCAATATTTAGACTGGAAATCAATATACACAGATGCCGCACAAGCGCAGACAAGAGCCAATGCTACTGCAGGGCAGCCAGTGTGGAATATGGACATGTACCTTGGCCAAGGGCAATGGGCGGCCAACCAGACAGCCTACCCAACAGAAGTATATAATCATATCAATGTGATGGCTATCAAGGCTTGGAAGGCCTTGCCAAACAAGGGAGAGGTTACTGGTAACTTGACCAAAATCATACAAGGATCTAATGAGCCATTCTCAGACTTTGTAGCTCGCATGATGGATGCGGCAGGGAAAATATTTGGGGATCATGAAACAGCCATGCCCCTTATAGAACAATTAGTGTATGAACTATGTACTCAAGACTGCCATAGGGCCATTACCCCCTGGAAAGGTAAAGGATTGCAAGCATGGATGAAAGCATGTCGGGAGATTGGCAGCCCTTTGACTAATACGGGACTAGCTGCTGCTGTCCTGGCTGCCACTAACCGTCAGGGGCGACCCAATAATACATGTTTTAAATGCACATTTCCTGTCTGGCATTCGTCTGGCTAGCCAGAGAATGGATCTGTTACAGGAACAAATGGAAGAATTGTTTAAACTCATTCAAACAAGTTGTATTTCTCATTATCAACATGTGTGTGTTACTCCCCTAAGTTATGATTTTACTACTTCCATTAATCAAACTAAGATCATTTCAGATTACCTTGCAGGAAACTGGACATTGGAGGCTGAAAAGCTATCCCGACAGCTTTTCTACCAGATCGCACAATTGAATGGCACTCGAGTGGAGATCATTACCCTTGGAGATCTTACTTCTTGGCTGCATTCTGCATTTTCCTTCTTTAAGGAATGGGTGGGGGTGGAAATTTTTGGAGCTATATTAATTTGTGGTGTAGTGCTCTGCCTTTGGCTACTGTGCCGACTAAAGAAAAGAAATCAACGCGATAAGACCCTGATGATCATAGGGTATCAAGTCTCTTCTCAGTGACCTGCTGTCCTTCCTCTGAGTGCCACTAGGTCTCCCCCGCCAGGGGACATAGTCAGATGTGAGGCACCAGAGTACTTGAGAAAGTCAAATCCCTCTCTCCACTCAAGTGTGGAGACTGTCTTGTCCATGGACTAGATCAGGGTAGGGGTTTAAATTTTTCGGCCTGTATTGTCCTTGGCTAGGGCCTTAGTTTGAGTGGGACCCCATGACCCAAATCTGCCTATCATAATGTTCTACTTGTAGGTTTCTAGAACCCACTGGATCCTTCTACATTGCTATTCACCCATTGTTCTCTCATCTAGAATCCCAATAGGATGTCCTCCCCTCGGTCCCACTTTCCTGGTAAGGGAAGGCTTTCATGGGACATGTCCATTGGGCTAGTATGCAGATATAAGTGAGTATATACCATTTGAGTCTTTCTGCTTCTGGGTTAACTCACTCATTACGATCATCTCTAGCTCAATCCATTTGTCCACAAATTTCGGGAATTCCTTGTTTTTAATAGCTGAGTAGTATTCCATAGTGTATATGTACCACAGTTTCTTTATCCATTCTTCTAGTGAGGGACATTTAGGCTGTTTCCATGATCTGGCTATTATGAATAAGGCTGCTATGAACATGGTTGAGCAAATTTTCTTGTTGTGTGCTGGAGCATCTTCTGGGTATATTCCAAGGAGTGGAATAGCTGGGTCTTGAGGAAGCCCTATTCCCAGTTTTCTGAGATAGCACCAGATAGATTTCCAAAGTGGTTGTACTAGTTTGCATTCCCACCAGCAATGAAGGAGTGTTCCTCTCTCCCCACATCCTCTCCAGCATGTGGTGTCGCTTGAGTTTTTGATCTGAGCCATTCTGATGGGTGTAAGATGGAATCTCAGAGTCGTTTTGATTTGCATTTCCCTGATGACTACGGAGGTTGAGCATTTCTTTAAGTGTTTCTCAGCCATTTGATATTCTTCTGTTGAGAATTCTCTGTTTAGTTCCAAGCCCCATTTCTCAATTGGGTTATTTGGTTTGGTGGTGTTTAATTTCTTGAGTTCTTTATATATTTTGGATATTAGACCTTTGTCAGATGTAGGGTTGGTGAAGATCTTTTCCCAGTCTGTAGAGGAACAGTCATAGGGGAGGGGAATAAGGGGAAAATGGGAGGGAGGGGAGAATGGGAGGATACAAGGGATGGGATAACCATAGAGATGTAACAAGAATAAATTAATTAAAAAAAATAAATAAAAATAATAATATAACACACACACACACACACACACACACACACACACAAAAAGACCCTGATGATCCAAGCATTGCTGGCAGTTGAGCAAGGCGCCTCTCCCCAAGTCTGGCTTGCCAGCCTCAAAAGATAAGCCATCCCTTTCCCTTTGTGTGGCCTTTGCACACCGGTCGAGCCTTGTTGCCATTGCACACCGGAAGGCATACACAGCCATCCCTTTCCCTTTGTGTGGCCTTTGCACACCGGTTGAGCCTTGTTGCCATTGCACACTGGAAGGCGCACACACACCCTGTTAGCGGCCGTAGCACTTCGCGGGGATCCTCCCATTGCACGCGAATCGGCGCTACCCCTACCCCTGATCACCGTCCTCGATCGGTAAGATCTCCATAAGGATCTCTCCTAGATCGGATGGTTACCCTTGGCTCAAATAAAGGAGGGGGAGATGTTAGGCGCGGATCACACCCAGAGGTGGTGCCGATCCTACTTCAGCTCCTGCGCATGCGCGGTTAAGGGCTCGACAACAATGTTTCTCTTTCCTCTCCTGCACAGGGATATACTAATGAGGCATTGGCCGGTTCGCCAATCAGCCAGAGACACACCACGCTAGGGCCTGCATATAAGCAGGGCGCTCCGAGGGCTGGGGTCTTTCGCTTCAGCTTCAAAGGGCGCTCCATATAAAGTGTGATCGAGAAGGATCCTGGTGTCGGCGTCTTTCCTGCTGGCGGGGAGGGTTAAAAAAATACCCTGTATCCTATCAGATCACCATGGTTTTAGGCTGCAACTCAACAACAACAGAAATAACAAAAAGCCTACACTTGCATGGAAACTAAAGAATTCTCTGCTACATGACACCTGGGTCAGGGAAGAAATAAAGAAAGAAATTAAAGACTTCCTGAAGTTCAATGAAAATGAAGGAACAATGTACCAAAATTTGTGGGATACATTGAAAGCAATGCTAAGAGGAAAATTCAGAGCACTAAGTGCCTCTAAAAAGAAACTGGAAACATCCCACATAAGCAACTTAACAACACAGCTGGAAGCCCTAGAAAAAAAAGAAGCAGAGACACTCAAGAGGAGTAGATGTCTGGAAATAATCAAACTCAGGGCTGAAATTATTATATTAGAAACTAAGAAAACTGTCCAAATGATCAACAAAACCAAGAGCTGGTTCTTAGGGAAAATGAATAAGATAGACAAACTGTTAGCCAAACTAACTAAAAGGCAGAGAGACAGTATTGAAATCAACAAAATCAGAAATGAAAAGGGAGACATAATAACAGACACTGAAGAAATACAAAGAATCCTAAGATCCTACTTTGAAGATATATGCCACAAAATTTGAAAATCTAAGGGAAATAGATGATTTTCTTGATCAATTTTACTTGACAAAGTTGAGTGAAGAACAGATAAAAAAATCTAAATAGTCCCATTTCCCCTAAAGAAATAGAAGCAATCATTAATATTCTCCCAACCAAAAAAAGCCCAAGGCCAGATGGTTTCAGAGCAGAATTCTACCAGACCTTCAAGGGGGCACTAATACCGATACTCTTCAAGCTACTCAAAAAGACAGAAATGGATGGAACATTACCAAATTCATTCTATGAAGCCATAGTCACATTGATACCTAAACCTCAGAAAGACTCAACAAAGAGAGAATTTCAAACCAATTTCTCTTACAAACATCGATGCAAAAATACTCAATAAAATACTTGCAAAATGAATACAGGAACACATCAAAGGTATCATTCATCATGACCAAATAGGCTTCATTCCAGGCATGCAGGGATGGTTTAATATACAGAAATCCATCAATGCAATCCACCATATAAACACACTGAAAATAAAAAACCACATGATCATCTCTTTAGATGCAGAGAAAGCATTTGATAAAATACAACATCCATTCATGAATAATGTTTTGGAGAGATCGGGGATACAATGAATTTTCCTCAACATAATAAAGTCTATATACAGCAAGCCAATAGCCAAAATCAAAGTAAATGGTGAGATACTTAAAGAAATTTCTCGAAAATTGTGAACAAGGCAAGGCTGCCCACTCTCTCCATATCTCTTCAATATAGTATTCGAAGTTCTAGCCAGAGCAATAAGACAACAAATGGAGATCAAGGGGATCCAAATGGGAAAGGAGGAAGTCAAACTATCCCTATTTGCAGATGACATGATAGTGTACATAAGTGACCCTCAAAATTCCACCAGAGAACTCCTACAAATGATAAACACTTTCAGCAAATTGGCTGAATACAAAATTAACTCAACAAGTCTGTAGCCTTCCTATACAAAAATGACAAGCTTTCAGGGAAAGAAATTAGGAAAGCCACACCCTTCACAGTAGCCACAAGCAATATGAAATATTTAGGAGTTACTCTAACTAAGCAAGTGAAGGATTTGTTTGAAAAAAATTTCAAAACTCTGAAGAAAGAGATTGAAGATGACATGAGAAGATGGAATGATCTTCTTTGCTCATGGATCAGGAGAATTAACATAGTAAAAATGGCTATCCTACCAAAAGCAATCTACAGATTCAATGCAATCCCTATCAAAATACCTACACAATTTTTTAAAGACATTGAAAGTTCAATTCTGAACTTCATATAGAAAAACAAAAAAACAAGAATAGCTAGAACAATCTTGTACAATAAAAGGTGCTGTGGAGGAATCTCCATACCTGATCTCAATCTGTACTATAAAGCAATAGTAATTAAAACAGCGTAGTACCTGCACAGCAACAGGCTGGTTGATCAGTGGAATCGAATTGAAGACCCAGATATGAATCCACACACATATGGTCACTTGATTTTTGACAGAGAAGCCAAGTCCATTCAATGGAAAAAAGATAGCATCTTCAAATAATGGTGCTGGTCTAACTGGAGGTCTATGTATAAAAAAATGCAACTGGACCCATATTTGTCTCCTTGCACAAAACTCAAATCCAAGTGGATCCAAGACCTCAACATAAAACCAGAGACACTAAGTCAGTTAGAAAAAGAAGTGGGGAACAGCCTGGAACACATTGGCACAGGAGACAACTTCCTGAACAGAACACCAACAGCCCTGGTCTTAAAGTCAACAATTAATAAATGGGACTTCATGAGACTGAGAAGCTTCTGTAAGGCAGGAGACACTGTCAAGAGAACAAAGTGACAGCCTACAGACTCAGAAAAGATCTTCACCAACCCTACACCTGACAAAGGTCTAATATCCAAAATATATAAAGAACTGAAGACATTAAACACCACCAAACCAAATAACCCAATTGAGAAGTGGGGCTTGGAACTAAATAGAGAATTCTTAACAGAGGAATATCAAATGGCTGAGAAACATTTAAAGAAATGCTCAACCTCCTTAGTCATCAGGGAAATGCAAATCAAAACAACTCTGAGATTCCATCTTACACCCTTTACAATGGCTATGATCAAAAATTCATGTGATGCACATGCTGGCAAGGATGTGGAGAGAGAGGAACACTCCTTCATTGCTGGTGGGAATGCAAATTATTACAGCCACTTTGGAAATTTCTCTGGTACTATCTCAGAAAACTGGGAATAGGACTTTCTCAAGTCCCAGCTATTCCACTTTTTGGAATATACCCAGAAGATGCTCCAGCACACAACAGGAACATTTGTTCAACCATGTTCATAGCAGCCTTATTCATAATAGCCAGATCATGGAAACAGCCTCGTGTCCCTCAGTAGAATAATGGATAAAGAAATTTTGGTACATTTACACTATGGAATACTACTCAACTCTTAAAAACATAAAATTCCTGAAATTTATGGACAAATGGATTGAATTAGAAATGATCATAATGAGTGAGTTAACCCAGAAACAGATAGAGTCAAATGATATATACTCACTTATATCTGCATAGTAGCCCAAGTGGCATGTCTTATGAAAATCTGCACTTACCAGAAAACTGGGACAGCGGGGAGCACATCCTATTGGGACTCTAGATGAGAGAAGCATGGGAGAATAGCAAAGTAGAAATATCCAGAGGGTCCTAGAAACCTACAAGAAGAACATTAGGATAGCATATTTGGGCCCAGGGTTCCTGCTCAAACTAAGGCACCAGCCAAGGACAATACAGGCCATAAACTTCAAACCCCTACCCTTATCCAGCTAATGGATAGGACATTCTCCACAGTGGAGTGGAGAGTGGGGTATGACTTTCACACATACTCTCATGCCTCATATGTGACCACGTCCTCTGTATTGCTAAACCTGGTGGCACTCAGATGAAGGACAGCAGGTTACCAAGAAGAGACTTGATACCCTTTGAGCATATAAAGGGGGAGTAACTCCCCCTCATATACAGTTGTAGGGTAGGGGAGTAAAGGAAAATGGGAAGGAGGGAGGATTGAGAGGATATAAGGGATGGGATAACCATTTAGATGTAATAAGAATAAATTAATAGAAAATAAAGAGAGAGATTATTTCCATTCTAACAAAAAATACACACACACACACACACACACACACGTACATATCTTGGTGGCCCAAGGAAATGTCTCAGTGGATAAAAGTACTTGTCTAAGTTTGAGGATCTGAGTTCAAATCTCCATAACCTTGTAAAAGCTGGAGTTGTATCATGAATTTCTGTAAACTCAAATCTGCTATTAGAAAATGGAAGTTGACATTCAATCTCCAGTAGTCCCTGGGTCAGCCACCCTTCTTATGAATTAACAGAAAACAGAATAAATAGATATTCTCACACAAGGTAGAAGGTGAGGACCAATACCAGTGTTGTCATCTGACCTCTATATGTGCACAATTACATGTGTGCTCTTACTCATATACATGAATGTGCAAACACACAAACACTCTACACACACACTTCCACACACACAGGCTCAGGATAAGTCAGCAAACAACTCATGATGAGTAACCACATAAATGTTTTGTTAATTTTTACTTAAAATATAAAACTTATAAAATTCAAGTGTTTTCCATTTATCTTGCTTTTGTCTTTAATACTTTTATATGTCAAACAGATAAACTAATCCTGGGAAAAACTGTATGTCTGAATATTTTAGATTAGTGTTAAATAAACTATAAAATCAAAAGATACAAAATAGGAACTACTTGCCTGATCATTTACTGTGCATAAGCAATTAAGCAACTGCATTAGAGTTTAGTGAGACAGTACTCCTGTGATGGCTTATCAAGAACGTGGTGGGTGATGGAATTGTAGCTTTATGATTGTTATCTTTTCTATAGTGAGAATTGAAGGAGGAAATTATGTCAAGTAATTATTTTTTCTGTTTTTTGTTTAATTAATTAATATATATATATAATTTATTATAATTTATTCACTCACTACATCCCAATTGTTCTCCCCTCATACTCATCTTCCTGTTCCCACTCTCACCCCATCCCTCTTTTACCCCACTCCCCTCCCTCGACCACTGACAGGGGACCCCTCCTACCCCACTCTCTGGCCACAGCCTATCAAGTCTTATTAGGATAGCCTACATTCCCTTCCTCTGTGTGCCCTCAAGGGATATTAATCAAATCAGGGTACAAGAGTGCATGTCAGAGGTTCACTGGCAATCCCCACTGTCCCCCAAACATTGGGAATCAGCTTTCTATTTGTTATATCTGACCAGGTGTTCTAAGTTCTCTGAATGCATTGTCTTTGGTTGGTGCATCAATTTGTGCATCCTCCCCTGTGTCCACATCTGCTTACCCTGTGGAGATCCTGACCAGTCCTTCAATCTCTCCATTCTTTTCTACAAATCTCAGCACTCCACTCAGAGTCCAGCTTCAAGTCCCAGTGTTTGTATAGATTCCCCGCTGGGTGGAGTCTCTCAGAAGCTCATCTATGTTGGCCTAATATCCACTTATAAATCATTGTATATCATGCATGTGCATCTGAGTCTGAATTATCTCACATAGGATGATTGTTTCTAGTTTTATCCATTTGCTTGCAAATTTTAAGATTTCTTTGTTTTGATAGCTGAATAGTATTCCATTGTGGAAATTTACCACAGTTTCTTTATCCATTCACTAGTTGAGGGGCATTCAGGTTGTTTCCAGATTCTGGCTATTATGCATAAATAAAGATCTTTACATCTTTGATATTTTCTTTGATTTATTACTTTAGAGACTTGAATTTTTTCAATAAGTCTTTCACTTGATTGGTTAGAGTTACACCAAGATACATTATGGTTTTTTTGTGACTATTGTAAAGGGTGTAGTTTCCCTAATTTCATTCTCAGCCCATTTGTCATTCGTTTACAGGAGTGTATTCAGCCAGTTTGCTGAAGGTGTTTATTAGTTATAGGATTTCCTTAGTAGAATTTTTGGGGTCACTTATGTATACTATCATGTCATCCACCAATAGTGATACTTTGACTTCTTCTTTTCCAGTTTGTATCCACTTGATCTCCTGTATTGCCTGATTGTTTCAGCTAGGACTTAAAGTACAGTATTAAAAAGAAACAGAGAGACTGGACAGCCTTGTGTTCTCTCTGATTTCAGTATAATGTGTTTATGTTTTTATCCATTTACTTTGATGTTAGCTATAAGCTTGCTGTAGATTGCTTTTTTTACTATGGTTTGGAATGTGGCTTGTTTCCCAGATCTCTGTAATATTGTACATGAAAGGGTATTGAATTTTGCCAATTTTTTTTTTTTTGCATCTAAGGAGATGATCATCTGTTTTTTCTTTCAATTTGTTTATATGGTTGATTATAGTGGTGGATTTCTGTATACTGAACCAACCCTGTATGCCTCAGATGAATCCTACATGGTCTTGGTGGATGAGAGTTAATTAATTAATTCAAATTACATCGAAAATGCAGCCCTTTCCCACATCTACTCCCAGTCTCTTCCTCTGTCCCCATATCCTCCCTCTCCTATTTCTCAGAAAAGAAGAGCCCTCCCCTCAATCCACCCCATCATATCAAGTGCTAGCTATCTCACATGAGGCAGGTCTCAGGTTGGCCTGGTTATTGATTAGACATTCCCTCAATCTCTGTTTTATTTTTATCTCTGCATATATTGTAGGTAGGATAAAATTTTTGTGGGTGTGTTGGTGTTCTCCACCCTCCCCTAGGAGTCCTTCCTAGTTAGAGAGTTTCCTCTTCAATATCCATGACTCTTGCTACTAAGGGTCTCAGCTACAGTCACCCTAATATCCTCCCAGCAACCTACCCGGTTCTAGGTCTCCAGTTTGTCACAGATATGTCCATGCCCATGGCTTCTTTTTTTTTCACTGTCTTTGTGATACAATCCCTAGTCCCCAATACCTCCACACCTCATAGGTTTCATCTCTACCCGAGTTTCTCTCCACACACCCAGTCCCACCATGTTTCTTCTCATCAACTGCTTCTGCTATCTATTCTATTTCCCCCTCTGAGTAAGATTTAAACATTCTCCCTTGGGTCGGCCTTGTTATTTATCTTATTTGGGTCTGTGAGTTGTAGTGTTTATCCTATAGCTAATATCTTCTTATAAGTGAGTCATGTTATGTGTGTCTTTTGAGGTCTGAGTTACCAAACTCAGGATCATATTTTCTAGTTCCACCCATTTGCCTGCAAATTTCATTATGTCCATTTTGTATTCCATTGTGTAAATATACCATGGTTTCTTTATCCATTCTTAGAGTGAGGGACATCTGGGCTGGTTACAGTTTCCGGCTATTACAAATAAATCTGCAACAGAGAAAGCTGAACAAATATCTTTGTTATATGGTAGATAAACTTTTTGGTATATGCACAGGAGTGGTATAGCTGTGTCTTGACTTAAGAGCTATTCCCAATTTTCTGGGAAAGTGCCAGATTGATTTCCAGAGTGGTTTTACAAGTTTTCACTCCTACCAGCAATGAAGGAGTGTTTCCCTTTCACCACATCCTTGCTAGCATGTGCTGTGACTTGACATTTTGACCTTAGCCATTCTAATGCATGTAAGATGGAATCTCGGAGTCATTTTGATTTGCATTTCCCTGGTGACAAATGATGTTGAACATTTCTTTAAGTATTTCTAGCCCATTCACTATTCCTCTATTGAGAATTCTCATTTTAGCTCTGTACCTGATTTTTAATCGGATATTTGGTTTGTTGGTATTTAATTTCTTCAGTTCTTTATATATTTTGACATTATATCTTTGTTGGATATAGGGTTAGTGAAAAATCTTTTCCCAATCTGTAGGCTGTTGTTTTGTTCTCTTGACACTGTCCTTTGCCTTACTGAAGTGTATCAGTTGCCTGAGGTGCCATTTTTAATTGTTTGAAGATGATGATTCAATGTTGTAAAGAGTATTGGGTGAGTGTTTGGGCAGCAAACTGCCTCTGTTATTTTTTCATTTTGGAAGATGCTAACTTGCACTTCTGCTTCAATCAGGTAATTAAGTTTTTTTTTAAACTTATACACTGGATTTAATATGCACAATTATTAATTATAATATGGCAAATCCCTTCTCAAAAGCCAATTTATTTCATTCCATTAAACAAGTAAAGTAGCTATTTTGCTTTATAAAATAAGAATCTGCTGAAGTTATGAAAATGTCAAATGAAACTGAAAAATAAACGAATTTAAACTAATGGCAACTATTTCACTTATCACTTAAAAATCTAGAAAACAAAGTCTTCACAAATACAACTGCAAAATAATTGTTTCTGAAACCATTTTCCTTTTTTATTTTTTTATTTTTTATTTTATTTTATTAATTTATCCTTGTTACATCTCTATGGTTATCCCATCCCTTGTATCCTCCCATTCTCCCCTCCCTCCCAGTTTCCCCTTATTCCCTTCCCCTATGACTGTTCCTGAGAGGGATTACCTCCCCCTGTATATGCTCATAGGGTATCAAGTCTCTTCTCGGTGACCTGCTGTCCTTCCTCTGAGTGCCACTAGGTCTCCCCCTCCAGGGGCCATAGTCAAATGTGAGGCACCAGAGTACGTGAGAAAGTTATATCCCACTCTCCACTCAAATGTGGAGACTGTCCTGTCCATGGGCTAGATCAGGGTAGGGGTTTAAATTTTACCGCCTGTATTGTCCTTGGCTAGTGCCTTAGTTTGAGCTGGACCCCATGGCCCAAATCTGCCTATCATAATGTTCTACTTGTAGGTTTCTAGGACCCACTGGATCCTTCTACATTGCTATTCTCACATGGATAAAGAAACTGTGGTACATATACACTATGGAATACTACTCAGCTATTAAAAACAAGGAATTCCCGAAATTTGTGGATAAATGGATTGAGCTAGAAATGATCATAATGAGTGAGTTAACCCAGAAGCAAAAAGACTCAAATGGTATATACTCACTTATATCTGCATACTAGCCCAAGGGTCATGTCCCACGAAAGCCTTCCCTTACCAGGAAACTGGGACAGAGGGGAGGACATCCTATTGGAACTCTAGATAAGGTAATTAAGTTTTATTCCTTCTCAATTCTCTGATGATGTTGAAGATCAGATAGTTTAGTCTTTTTAAATTAGCTTAATTGTTTGGGAGTAAATATGTTCTTAGGCCTAAATACATGTTTTAAGTTGATAGAGATGAGCTATGATAGATATTGATTTACATGCAGAATTTTAGACTCACCAAGATTGGAAAGATATTTTCTTCAAGGTTGCCAAATACAATTATATAAAACATTATGAATGTAACATTTATATAGTTTCTGACTGTTTCATGGTTCTCTTTACTATGTATGGTTTATTTTACTGATGTGAAATAATATAAATATATGTGCCAAAAATAAAATAAAATAAATAGTTGCTATATCTAAATAAATTCTATCTAAAATGTGAACTGTTAATTTTAGATGTTACCAAAATTTTATTTACTAAACATTAAATATTTCATTTTAGACTCAATATGATCTTGACATTATCAAAGCATTTTAAATTAAAATCTGTATTTCTTTTTTCAATTTTATCATAATTCATTCATATTACATCTTGATTGTAATCTCTTTGCTCTCATTTTACTGTTCCCACCTTCCCTCCCTTTTCTTCCCTTTTCTCCTCCCCTAGATCTCTGTGGGTGGGTATCCTCCTCCCCTACCATCTGACTATAGTCTATCAGGTCTCATTTAGGTAGCCTGCATCCTCTTCCTCTGTGTTCCCACAGGGACTCTATGCCTAGGGGCAGTGATTAAGTCAAGGACATCAGAGTTCATGCCAGAGGCAGTTTCCAGGCCTCTCCCATCCCTTTCCCCAAGTGGAAAGTGTGCTGTCCATTGGCTACATCTGAACAGGAGGTCTATGTTCTCTCACTAGGAGCCTTCTGGAGCAACTCTCTGCCCAGATATCTAAAACTTATGTTTATATGGTTCAGATAAACATTATACTTTTAAACTATGAGTATGAGTTATTAGTCCACAGGCCTTATTGAGTGAGAGCTAGAAAGGACAAAAAAAGATAAGCTGAGAGAAAACAAGAGAGGAGTGCTGATATTTTGTAGTGCTCAGGATAAAAGCAACAGTTTATATATACCAAGCAAGTGTTTTGTTATTGAGTTACATCTATATCCCTTTGTTTCTGTATTTTACTCATCAGAATAAGTGGGTAATCACTCATGTGATTGTTTTATGAATGAGTAAGTTGCATTTTTGTGTTTGTGAAAATAAAAGTCATGTTTTATAAGAGGATGAAGTTCGCACTATAGGATGTATGTGAAGTGTTAAGGACTATATCAGGTATATGAATTTCCATATTTGGGGAAAGCAGGATAGAGTAACCTAGTGCTGCTTTAATTCATTTTCATATAAACTCACTTTTGAGTTTTTTATATATGAAGTGGTTTTTAAAATTTAAGTCACAAAAGAATAATTTTATGAGAGTACTATGAAAATTAATCAAAGGGAATTCTTTTTTTTTTTTTTTAGACTGTAAGAAAGAAGAGATATCGATATTATAATTGAATGAATGAAAAGTAACCTATTGGAACATTTTGTATGACACTTCCTTTTCCAGCTAGGAATAATATTTCCCATGCAGCCACTCTGCTTGACACTTTGCATTACTACATAGAAAGCTGTGGTATTAGTACATATGCAGAGCACGAATGGCCCAGTCACAGGCCCAAGGTTGCTCCATCTTCATAGACATTTTCTGAGAAATAGCACATAGTGCATACCTTTCTGGGAAACGGAAAGCTAAGGAGCCTTAGTTACAGATTAAAAAGCTGATAGTATGCAATAAGTAATAAGTGTTTTCAATGTTACTGGTCGCTAACATTTAGAAGAGATGATAACAAGAAAGTGTATTAATCCTATAGCAGTCCTATAAAAACACAATGTGATTTCTTTAAAAAATGATAATGATAAAATGATTTTAAAATATAAATTAGAAAGTTTCAGTTATTACTCTATTTCACCATAAAAGAATCTGATGAAACCATAAAATACCATTGTGTCTAAATCTATACTTCACATTCAATCATATGCATGTCCACCATGGCATTAATCTTTTTCCATGGTAATAATTTGGAATTCAGACTCATTATATTGTGTGACCTCTGGATGAGCCAAGCAACAGAGAAGGAAGAAGAATTCTATTTATAATGTTTCTATGTCTAATCTGAAATTATTGGAAAGGAAGTAGGGAAAAACACATGACAGTCTTCTACAGAAATATTAATGTAGTAAAATACATTTACTCTGTTACCTAAGATGTGACAGTAGTCCCTTAATCTATAAGAATAATCTGTTCTGAAATAGCAGCAAATAAAAAGAAAGATGCATATTATGGATTCTTTGAGTATCAGCACATCACTGCGCCGTAATATATCACGCTTCACTCTGACACATTCTCCCATTTGTCACCCTCTGTCATGTTACTATATCTCAAAAGACACAATGTTGCCCAATCTTTTTTTTTTTTATCCTTTAGTGCAACTGATGGACACCAAATATTTGACACTGAAAACAGAACTATTTTAAAACCCAAAAGATCTCAGTCGAAAGCTGTCTAAACTGGATATTTCAAGGGCAGAATACAACAGAATATGGTTATTTAAATGTATATTGTGTAGGTTGAATTTCCAGCAAAACAAGTGTTTTACTCTTCTTGGGCACATTTTGCATTGTAAAGAATGAGAACTTTCACTTTGATTTGTTTGTACCCTGGAAAAGGCTTATATTTCTTTTTGTTTCCTGTCGAAAAAATCAGATCTAATTTTTATCACTATAAAAGCACCAAGATAGTCAAACTGTCCTTTTTTTATCACTTGCTACCAATTTAAGTATTTCAGGTAAAGATGTGGCATTTTTTCCTTTGGAGAATGCAGAAATATATGCATGGATGTGAAGCCCCCAGGCCTTTATTAGAGTTCAGGAATCAGGGCCTGTAGGAAGGGACAAGCCACAGGCTATTTCACAGAAACTGCCACTGAAGGCTGGTACTGACAGACCCAGAACCCCTTACCTACATCTAGAGGAAAAAACACAAATGCTTAAGGAATGTGAGGATTCATTACCTTCAGACCTAATGCTGTCCCACAGATTTTTATACATACCAAAGATCGTCTAGTACTAAGTTCCCTAAAATAACATACATTTGGCACAGGATTTAATTGTCAGGAATTTACTGGAGCTGCTTGTGTCAGAACTAAAGGGAACTCCCACAGCTTCCATTGGACCTTACTCCATCAAGTTGGCAGATGGTATTTTCCCCTCCATGGACCCCGATCCTCTTTTAAAGGCTCATAGTGATTATTTTCATTATTCAAACTTTGTTGTTTCAATTTTTCCCTTTATATCCCTGTGGATAGCATCTACTGTGTATGAGATATTTTTGATAGGATATTTGGTGATATGTTGAAAACCATGTTCTGACTATGGATCATAAATTTACAGGGTTCAGCTCTGTTGAAGCCAGTACACTGTGTGACTCCTGCAGGATGGAGCCCAGTTTCCCACCCAGTTGAATATCTAACTCACCCCCTTCCCATCTATTAGCCCAGCAACAGGCTTTTCCCCATGCCTTGAAGTGTGTGTTTCCACAGTCTGGTTCCTAACCAGTTGGGAACTTCCTAATGTGTCTTCAGGCTGAAAAGCCTTCTCTGCTGTCTCTAACCATAGAAAATCAACATTATCCTCAAACGCCACCTCCTTCCAAAAGCTTTTCCTCCTCCTTAAGAAGAATATATCATCCTTCTTTTATGCTCAGATAATGACAGCATCTTTATTGCCTTCCCAAGATCTATGACCTAGACTTATTGTTTAAATGCATTGTTGTTATGAAATCTGCAGAAATCCTTCAATAGAACATCTGTGCTCATAGTCCTTGTGTCTTCAATTAAATAATAAATCATGACTTGCTTTCTGCTTGTCTCTGATTTGCCTTTGCTCAGTTAGATTTTGAACTGCTTGAGGTCTTTCATGTACTCCACCTTTTATTCTCCTATTAAACCTAGAAAACATGGTCAGACTGAGTTAACTGAGGCAGAATTCAGACAAAACAGATTTTATTTGAAAATTTTCTTCTGTTTTCATTAAATCCTATTTTAAGACAGAAGTTTAACAGTGATCTTGTTAATATATTGATCTGAGAAATTATTTCTCTACCATGTTATAAGTTCCAGCCTTGTTGAGGATTTATTTTCTATTTGCTGTATAATGCTCATTGTGTAATGCCCATTTAACTTGAGCACAAACACTGAATGTCCTCCAGGTCCTGTAACACACCCTTGTTCAGTAAAAACATTTATACACTTTATTGATTTGAGTCACAATACATTTGGCTGTAAGATTTGTAGTTGCATATGAATCTATATAGCTCATTTAAGTGTTCAAAACCAAAAAGATAGAGTTTACCATATAATTTTATAACATTGTTACTTAGTTCTCTTTAGAAACTCTCCTTTATGTTTGTAAGGAAACATGTTAATATGTTTCATTTGCAATTACCTGTTTAATTCTGTTAAATATTTTTTGCCTTGCTGTTGTATTTACATTGTGTCATTCAGCTATGCTAGCTATATCACATATACTTTTATATATGAAATAATTCAATATTTCTGTGTTTGATTTTATGTAAATTAAAAAATTACAAATATTTGAAACAGGCTTCACTTTTTATAATTTATATTTTGTTATTTTAATGCAATTTCTTAGAAGACTTCTTTTCTAATGAGAGAGGAGGAGAGATGAGGAGCTGGAAGGAAAAGCCATTATCAGGATATATTATATTAGAAACTAATCTATGTTTAATAAAAGGAAAAAACCCTACAGTGGAGAATAGCACATCTCCTTACACATGCATCCTCAGCACTTTAGCTTATCTCTAGAAGAGTGTCATGCTATTTAGGCATTTTTTTTCCTTTGTGAGATATGGTCTTGCTGTGAACTCAAGTGTATCTTCTGTCTCGGCCTTCTGTATAGCTAGGAATACTGGCATACAGAACTGCTTCTGGCACACACACACACATACATATTTATATGTGTGCATTATATAGAATATAATATTCATATATGTATTATTTGTTATATAAGTATGTTTATATTATATTAAACATTATATAAAACATAATAAAATATATATGTGTAATATGTAGTACATATATTTATATATTTGTATATTATATATGTATATATTAATATATTTCTATATATTTTTAAACATTTTATTTGATCTATAGTATATAGAGAAGATATTTATTACATGCATTTTCAAGCTTTTGATATGATCAAGCTTTTTAACTTTTACTATTCTGTTTGGCAATGATGAAATTTCAGTATATGATGTTTTATTATTTAAGTACCAATGAAGGTGCAGAACATTTTAACATTTTATAGTAATCCCCCTTTATCCATGTTCAATAATTAAAATCCTCCCAGTAGATGCCTGGAATATATGTTATGTTTCTTCAAATCACACATACTTAAGAAATAATTCAGTCTATAATTACATACAGCCAGAGTTTCAACATAATAAAGCAGAGACATTTTAACAATGTATTATATTTATATTAAGTGACCCTGGGTTCTTTTAAAAATTCTGCACTGTTCTGTTGTTCTGAGATGCTAGAAGGCATTCAGGATAAGATGTAGTGTGGTGAAGGATGGAGACACTGATTTTTGTATTACATGTTTGCATCAGGTTTCTTGACCATAAGCTTGATGATAACTGCTAGTTCATCTAACAACCTAGATGCTCTAAGTATACAAGTTTACTTTCTTTTTTATGCTTTCAAAATTCAAAATGCCTATATCAGTGTTGAAGATGCTGAGTTAGAAACACTTCTATGAGTTCAAAGCTAGCCTAAGCTACTGTGTAAGATTAACTCAGAAAATAAATCAATTTATAGGCAATGAGTAAGCCAAGTAAATAAATCTGATGTATTAGTCCAATACAAATAGTCCTTAGAAATATCTTACCATGACTATGAAAATGCTCAGCAGCTTATAAACCAGTAGAATAATGTTCCTGTATACAAGATCAGTCTCTCTCTCTCTCTCTCTCTCTCTCTCTCTCTCTCTCTCTC
>OU015743.1:101691337-101754314 GCA_907169655.1 Acomys percivali | reverse complement strand
CAGTCTAGCCGATGGACAGGACATTCTCCACCGTTAAGTGGAGAAGGAGATCTGACTTTCACACAAACTCTGGTGCCCCATATAGGATGTCTGTTTTCATCAAATCCCTCTCCTGAGAGCTTAGGGAAACCCACAGAACAGAAGTCAGAGTTTTGGTCCAGAGAGTATTGTGGATACCTGGAGAACAAGGTCCTCTAAGTCAACTGAGCAAGACTCAGATGAACTTATATAGACTGAAGTAATGAGCATGAGGCTTATACTGGTCTGCACAGTATATATAATGTCTATACCCTTTTTGTTTATTATTCTTGTGGGACTCGCAAGTTTGTGAGTGGGTATGGGGTTTTGTATTGTTATGCCTTCTCTTGTGTTCTTTTCCTTCTGTTGGTTTCCCTTTTATAAATTTAATGTGAGAATTTTTGTTTTATATTATTTTTATTGAAATAGTGTTATTCTCTACTCTTTAAAACTCATAGTGAACTATACTAATTTTAGATGCACATGAACATTCTTATAGACATGTCATTGATTCTTTATTTCTATCTTTTTGTTTTCACTATTTAGGTTTTTAAAATGTCAAAGCTATTTTTTCTGCTTGTTTTCTGAGGAGAAAAGACAATATGTATTTTTTGTAAAGGGCCAGGAAGAAAAGATGTGAGCTCTGTCTATACTGCGTAATATCTACCTCTATTTCTTTGTGCTACTGTAAATTGAAAGCAAGCCTAATTTATGCATAAAGTAATGACCATGGCATGTATTTTTGACAATGTGTTTATTAAGTATCATCTTTAACAGCTTATTCACAAAGATCTTCATTCAGCAATATTTTGATAATCTAAATAGCCACTATACTTTCCTTTACAATTATACTATAATTACATTCTTCCTTCAATTTCCTCCCTCCAAACTCTCCCATATATTTCTCCTCACTCTCCATCAAATCCCTGGCCTCTTTATTCTTAATTGTTATTTCATGCACACATATACAAATATTCACACACACACACACACTCACACACACACACAAACACACTACTAAATATAATCTGCTCAGCCTGTACAACATTACTTGTATATATATGTTCAGGGCTGACTATTTGAGTCTGGACAACAAATTGATGATTTTTTAACATAAAATTTTACTTAAGAATCAGACTATGATTTATAGCTGTCTTACCTACAGACTTTATTTTAGTAATACCTGACCCAACTTATTTTTATGAGTTAAAGCACATTACAGGAGGCAGAGACTCACATGAAGAGTGTCTCTAATGGATAAATAAGATTAATTTACCCTATGAAGACATGAAAGTGGAATATAGAAATATTATATATGTTTGAGTTCATAGAAAGTTTTATTGATAAACTAACTTAAAGTATAAATGGAAAACTAACTCCATGCACCCATTCCTAAGTGAAGCTGTCTCTGGTCTTAGGACTGGCTTCATAGCCTGCGACCAGGCACTGTCCCAGTACCAGAATTTCCTTATACACTTGAAATTGTACAAGTTTAACTAAACTTTTCATATGCTTTCTGAATATTGATGATAAACTCTCTTACATACAAATTACTATTTAGAAGAACAAAGAGCCATGGTACTTATCCAAACAGTAATGTGTTTCCAGACTGTTTACCTTGGACACAGTAGGGTTTGGTCTATGATATATACAGCCTTTCATTATATTTTCAGATTGTAACTATAGAAAGGAAATGTGATATTATTTTTATTATTGTTGATAATAATAGAACTATTCATAATGCATTTGTTATTAATGATGTTGTGATATAAAAAGAATCCTTAATTATTAATGGCATTGATATGACATTATTAATTTGGATACTAAAATGAGCATTTCATTATTCCAGATGCAATTATCTTGTTAGACAGAAGTTATTGCTAATAGATTATACTTTCTGCAGTCTTGTTTTGGCACATCATAATTAGCTGTTGGTTTATATAGATGAATAAAAAGCTGGATTAGGAATTTTATATCCGGGTACAAAGGAATCAAGTTTAATCCAATGCAGTATGTCCAAGTGAAAAAAAAAATGCTCAACCTATGTTCTGACCATGTCCAGTGGCCTCAGATTGACTTTTCAAATATATCATATAGAGGAAGTAGACTAACTGTGCCACTACGTAAGCCAGACCCAGCTTCTGGAAGGTTTTCTGTCATGTCATATTTTCTACACAGTAAATCAGCACAGAAGTCTCTCTCCTGTTCTGCACTGATTATTAAGATGTGATATTATCCTGTGATTTATATTACACTGTCACAATGCATTTCATTTTTCTTTGTTTCAATAATACAATGAATTCTTCTATAATTTCTTTCAATTTGACTCTGGAGTTATTATAGACTCTAGGATTTTATTTCTTGATATTCTGTTCAGCCTTATTAGCACACATGAAGAAAGTATATCCCTCCATAATTGCTTATAGCCTGTAGAGCACAATACAGCATATTACCTCATTTTAGATAATTCCTTTGTAGTGGTATGATAGTCTAACACTTAAAAGCTATGCATAAAAGCAAATAGCTGTACGAATTACTTTATAATCTTGGTCAACTTCAAATGATTATTCCCACAGAACACTTTAGTCCTTGTCCTTTAGCAACAACCCTGCACTTTAAAGTCCTCAGGCACAATTTGTAGGACAGTTGAGCAGAAAAAAATAATACAAGCAACAAAATATTTTCAGGGAAAGCCTGAGCACAGCCTGGGAAGGCCTCTTTTACTTTCTTCATGGTCCATCTCCACGTGACCTCAGCACTCGGGATCATGGGACCTCCAATGCACTGAAGCTAAAGGTTAAAGTTTTTTTTTTTCAGGTGTTGGTCTAACTTAGGGACAGTCCAGGCAAGTGGATTTCCTTTATTTATCTCCTTAGAAAAGGATTTCTTTTAAGCTAAGTTTAAAGATATTTTGCCCCATTTTGTGTCTGTTAGTAGACGTAAACTCATCCTGAGAGGGAATTGCAATGAAGAAACTGAAGTAGACCAGAGAAATTATTTGTGCATTCTTATTCTAAAATATGAGCACTGCAAAGTAATTGGATGTTTAGGGGGCTGAGAGAATAATTCTCAGTACTGTGTTTACTTTGCAAGTGTGAAGACCAGAGTTAGATTTCTGCTACTGAGAATGGTACATGCTTTTAATCTTAGCACTAATTAGTCTACCCTTCTTGGGCAAGTTCCAGGCCAGTGAGAACCCTATCTCAAAGAACAAGTATGTCACCTAACAGACAACACTTGAGCTTGCTTCTGGCCTCTACATGAAAAAAACACATGATTATGCCCACACAAACATACATCATGTTTGCACTGGTAACCACACACCTTGAATATAGAAGAAGATCACTGTCCACAGACAGTTATTACTTGTACTCCAGTTATCAGTATCTTTCATCTCCATCCAAGATTTTGAATATTTTTCTAAACCCTAAAGGAAAACTTGGGGTTAGTGATATTAGAGGTTCATTATTTACACTGATGATTATTATGGATGACATCAAGAAAATTAGTATAATTAATAAAAATTAATTTAATGGAGTAGGTTGAACCATACTCAGGTATAACTTCTATCCTTTATAATATTATGAGGAGTATATAGTCTTCCTCTAGCACTTTCCTATTTGCTGGTAGGTTAGAAGATTCTTGGTCATCTGACTTGAGAAATTAGCAACATTAAGTTTTTATGCAAACTTTATTTAGGTCTTCATAGATGACAAGAATAATGCATTTATAAGAAAAACTACACTATTGTTTTCTAATCTATCATTAAAACATATACGTATATTCTTAACATTTAAAACATGTTAACAGTTTATGGTGAGTACTCAATTAATTTTTTAATAATATTTTGCTGATTACATTTGTGTGTGTGTGTGCATGTGTGTGTGTGTGTATGTGTGTTTGGTCACATATATTTAACAGTGCAAGTACTGAAGTTGACTCTACTTTGTAGATCTTTAAGATATGAACTCAGGACATCAGTCTTAGTGGCCAGTGCTTTTACATGCTTTTCTAAATCACAGGCCCAGATAATGTTTACCTACTTTGAATTTGTCAGATTTCAACATTTCCTAAAAATAATCTAATAAGTTAGTACAAGAAAACTAGCTGTCAGTTCAAAGCAATAGTCAAAACTTTAAAAATGAAAGGAAGGAAACAAATAATCTGGAATTCATTTACTTAAAATATATATGTGTTAGTGGTTATATTCTTTACAATTTGTGATAGAATGTGACTACTCCAGAACTCTGTGTAAAAGAATCTCACTAAATTTCCCCCTTGCTCACTTAATAGAGTTTTCTCCTGTGCTTCAGTCATTTTGGGTGCACTTTGTATTTCTTCGTTATGCTTTTAAAGCATCCTGTGCTAATGGATTCAGCTGGGCGCAGGTCAGGAATCTAGTAGTTTGTGTCCTCCTTAGGGCAAGAGAGGAGGTTTGGCTGTACTATAAGAAAAAGGTGGATTTATCTAACAGCATTGCGCATGGGAAGCTGTAATTGTAATTTAGAAGTATTCAATTTAAGCCACTACATCTATGTTGTCTATATCAAACCATCAAAATAGGAATTTTTATTTTTACATTACCACAGCACTGTATTTCCCAAGTGATTTACATTCACAAATTGGCTTCTGTATGCGAGAGTTTGATGTGCAATGAAGGTAGTGACTGACTTCTCTCACTTCCATGGGGAACTTATTCCAAAAGTTAAAGAATAATATAGTATTGTATCATCAATTTTTTTCCTTATTGAATCTTCCCTTATGTTTTCATACGCACATTTTCAATCACTGGTAAGACAGATGGACTGATTTGAGGATGTTATAACACTACTGAAATGACAAGCAAGTAATTATAAAGAAGCAAATCATTATTTTATTGTGAATCATTACTGAAACTTGGGAAATAGTTTGTATAGTCCCAAAGCCACCACCATTTTCTTGGCAAATGGAAAATGCACCTTGCCTAGAACTACTTTGTATCAAACTGGGATAGACATTTCAGAACTTCCTACAATATTTGTTGTACATTTCAAGTATATGAAGAAAGTATCAGTACATAATTACAGAAAAATAAATAAAATTACAGAAAATAAATGAATGAAAACATCTCTTTGTTAAAGATGCTATCACTATAAAATATAAAATAAAACAATAATTAGCTCTCATTTCTCATGAGTCAGATTGACAAAGATAATACAATTTATTTTGTCAGTGAGGACATGAAGACACAGACATTAGTTAGCACTTTGTCAGTGGAGATGAAATAAAATAGAACCTATATAGAATTTGGCAATTATGTATGTATATATGTGTTTATATGCATATGTATGTGTTTTTGTGCCCATATTTATAAGTACATAATGTGGAACAATATCTGGGATGAATTGTTAAGGGAAGATGCAGAAAACAGAACAGTTTATAGTATGCTAATTTTTGTGTATGAAAATAGAAAAGATATGAATATACAGATATACTTATTTGCTTATATTTTCCCAAAGAATTAAATATGAATAACATAAAAATTAATCAAAATAATTACCTATGAGGGAAGAGGACATAAAGGAGAAAGCCACAAGCATGGCATTTATGTATGTACCTGGCTAAGGGGCTTTAAGTTTGAAACTATGTAAATTCCTTGTTTATTTTTTAGGTAAAATAAAAAGAAATTCTAAAACTCATGAAAAACTAAAATAACACATTAAACTACATTGTCACACTACATTATCACATTATCATATGCTATTACAAGTACACAAAGAATGGAATTAGTGTAACTGATGTTAACATTGTATTTTGTTTGCATATTTTTTGATAACTAATGGAATATAAATCTTATAGAAGAACAGCATAAAATGTTAAGCCTATTGTTAATTGCAGTATATTTTAAGTTTGAAACTATTAGAAGATATAAAAAAGGTACATAGACAAAAAAGTCTAGTGAGTAACAGTAGGAATAAAGATGTGTGAGAAAAACAAAAGATGTATTTTTAAAAAGTATGCCCAAACTAAGCTCTGATCTTTAACTTGGATTCAAAATATTAGTATAGATTTCTTGTTTATTTGCATATTTAGAAAATCACATATTTAATATGTTTGCTCTATGACAAATCTTTGTAAAGAACCTATACTTCTTAGGTATATAAGTTATCAAGTAATATTGCCAATGAAGGAAAGTTTGGATCTTCTTTAAAATAATATTTCCAGGTTTTGGACAGAAAACATGCCAACTACTTGAAAAAGCTTGTTGCCAAAAGCAAAACAGAAAGAAAGAAGCTCAAAGAATAAAAGTACTGTGCTGAAAGGACACAAATACTTTGAAGATGGTTTTTTTTTTACTTAAAATGAGACAGCTATAAAAAAGGAAGTGAATTAAAATTGAAGCACACTGAACACATACACACACATAAGCTCACTATTTACTAATGCTGTTTGAAACTACCTAATTGATCTTTAATTAGAAGTTGTCTTCTTATAAACTCATTCTCTTATTCTCTGCTTGCTGCTTACCAGGGTAGAGAAATAGCCAATGCAGGATGGCTGTTTTCCATAGTCACTGTTCTACTACTGTGAAGAGATACCATGACATTGGCAAATCTTATTTTTTAAAGAAACATTTAATTTGCGGTTTGCTTACATTCAGACATGTAGTCCATTATCTTCATGTAGGAAGGCATGACAGGAATCATGGAATCATACAAGCAGAGATGGTGCTGAATAGGTAGCTGAGAATTCTACATATGGATGGATAGGGCAAGATACAAAGAATCACTGGACCTGGCTTGAGCTTCTGAGACCTCAGAGCTTACCCTCAGTGACACATCCTCCAACAAGTCCACATCTCTTAATGCCACTCCTTAAGCATTCAAGTGTATGATCCTATTCTGGGGGCAGGAGACATTCTTATTATACCATGATACTCCTTTTGTTTGTTTTATTTTGTTTTTTGGTTTTCAAGACAGGATTTCTCCCTGGTCCTCTCATCCTCTGTCCCTCTGTCACTGTCTCTCTGTCTCTCTCTTTGTCTCTGTCTGTCTGTTTCTCTCTCTCTCTCTCTCTCTCTCTCTCTCTCTCTCTGTGTGTGTGTGTGTGTGTGTGTGTGTGTGTGTGTGTGTTGGGGATGATCCGCCAGGTCTTGAACTCAGTTCCACCTGCCTCTGCCTCCTGAGTGCTGGGATTAAAGGAGTAGCTCACCACACTTGCCTTTTAGGTGAGAATTCAGCTAACAATTAAAGAAGGAAGGATGAATGTAAAATGATATTGTTTTTGTTTCCACTAATATAACAGTCCTTTGTTAAATGCCAAATCCATTGAGTGAAAAGTCAGTAGGGAATTTGGTAGTATATTACAACTCTTGATGCTGCTTTGCTTACTTGTTTGTGAAAAGAGGAAGTCTGAAGGAAACTGACCACAACAGCAAATTGTAGAATGTACCAATCATCACGGATCCTTTCCCAGGTCTTCCAAAATCAAATACAGTAAGGCTATATGTATATTTTATAAGAATTTTTATTATTTTTATAACGTTTATTTATTATTCTTCTACCAAGGAGATTTTTAAAGGGGTTCTTCAAAGTATCTTGCCTATTAAATTTTAACCATCATTACATTTCTCTTTGAACCACAGGCTGAAGGATTTTGTTCTCATATTCACTAAAAAATGCCTGAATTTGACAGACAAATTTAATGGTATTTTCTGATTACTTTCATACGTATCCCATTTGGACTGAGTCCCACTTTTATTAATTTAGTTTGGTTGTGGGTTTCTATAATGGTCTCTATCTGTTGCATATAAAATTTTCCTTCAGGAGATGCAAGAAATATAAAGATATTTGAATTTTGCTTATTGGGTGGTATTATCACTATCATTTTTTGTTAGTTATGATGCTGATAAGGTACAATCAAGAAAAATTATATTGGCAGGAGACATGCACACTGGTATTTCTAGAAGTAAATGCATATATGAAACTTCCTTCAAATTTTCTAGAAAAACATATAGAGATAAAACAACAACAACAATAATAATAATAATAATAATAATAATAATAATAATAATAATAATACTGAGAAACCAAATGGTGGGTATAATGAAGAACCAATGAAATATTCTATGCTTTGTGTATATTTGAAAATTTTTGTGATGAATTTTTTTAACCATAGATCTTAATGTATTTCTATACCCACAAAATTGTATCTGTCTAGAAAATTTGACTAACTTTATAAAAAATAAATCTTTCATGGGGTAGAGAAAGGAATATAAAGTAACCATTCCTTTTGACAGTTATACCTTTGGGACTGATGTGGAAAGAATTCCAAGGATGTAAGACACCTGTCCTGTTTCATTCTATGTCCTGTAGAAAAATACTCTGTCATATTTAGACTCCAATCTATGTTATGTATTATCCTAATCCTTAGGCAGCTATTGCCTATGAATGTGTTCTAACAGAGAAACACATCAAACTGAGAAGAGGTCAGTTGGGATCTATCTTAAGGTGGCTGAGAAATGCCATGGTTCTGCTCAAAACAACTACACCCATGTTGTACCTTAGTCTTGAGAATCTGGTTGGTAACAAGAACATTATGCTCACTAGTAGGCATACCAGTGTGTATATTAAATGCCCCAAATGAATCTGGCTTATGATAAAATTAAATAATAATGTTGCTAATTTATGATGCAAGCGTAAGCTGTTGATTTGATAAAAATCCTCAAGAGGATTGATGTTTGGCATAATTCCATTTCTCAATGGAATTAATATTTGGCCTGTGCCAACATAGCTAAAGGCTAAGCCTGTGTTCCAATGAAAGTTAAAATATGTATGTTACGTACAGCTTCCTTTTCTATTCCATAGCCTTGAGCTATTGTTATCATCACTTCTTATAAAAGAACATAAAAAATCATTAAAGGAAATGACCATTTTCAGGTGATTCTTATTGTTGATGTTGGCACAGTCATTTACAATATCTAACTGCCCTTCATACTCTTCCCGGTAAAATCACAAATACTACTGACAGAATGTCTTCAGTAGGAAGCAAAATATATCTCTCAAGCAAAGAGGTGGTTTGACATGTTTTAGCCAAGCAGAAACTTAGCAAATTGGAAATAAGGTAAATTTTGAATTGTTTTCTGTTCCACTTATATCTTACGATTAATCTTGCAAATTTGCTCTAAAGTTAAATTCATGCAGTTTAAATAGACTTCAAAACACTGTAATACTGCTTTATCAAAATAACTCATACCAATTTCTAATTTATGGTTTTTCCTTATTATAACAATTTAGGTTTGACAAAAAATATATACAAAAAGGAGTAAAAAATATTCATCTCCTAGTAAAACAAAATTGGAAATTAAATAATATATTGTAAAATAATAGTAAGTGTAATTATTTTAATTAAAGAAACCTCAACCCTCAAATCGTAATTCATTTTTTAAAAATATATATTTTATTAGTTTATTCATATTACATCTCAATTGCTATCTCATCCCTTGTATCCTCCCATTCCTCCCTCTCTCCTGCTTTCCCCTTATTCCCCTCCCCTATGACAGTGACTGAGTGGGATATCCTCCCCCTGTATATGCTCATAGGGTATCAGGTCTCTTCTTGGAAGTCGGCTACCCTTCCTCTGAGTACCACCAGGCCTCCCCATTCAGGGGACATGATCAAATATGAGGCACCAGAGTTCGTGTGAAAGTCAGATCCCACCCTCCACTCAACTGTGGAGAATGCCCTGTCTATTGGCTAGGACTGAGGAGGGGTTCAAAGTTTACTCTACATAATGTCCTTGGCTGGTGCCATAGTTTGAGCAGGACCCCTGGGCTCAGATCTGCCCATCATAATGTTCTTCTTGTAGGTTTCTAGGACCTTCTTGATCCTTCTATTTCCCCATTCTCCCATGCGTCTCTCACCTAGAGTTCCAATAGGATGTCCTCCCATCTGTCCCACTTTCCTGGCAAGTGAAGACTTTCATGGGACATGCCCCTTTTTAAAGACATTGAAAGTTCAATTCTAAACTTCAAATGGAAAACCAAAAAACAAAAAAACAAAAAAACACAGAGTAGCTAAAACAATGTTGTACAATAAAAGATCTTCCGGAGAAATTTCCATACCTGATCCCAAGATGTACTATAAAGCAACAGTAATTAAAATATCATGGTACTGGCACAACAATAGGCTGGTTGATCAATGGAATCAAATCAAAGACCCAGAGATGAATCCACACACATATGGCCACTTGATTTTCACAAAGAATCCAAATCTATTCAATGGAAAGAAGATAGCATCTTCAACAAATAGTGTTGGTCTAACTGGGTGTCTACGTGTAAAAAAATGCAATTAGAACAATATTTGTCACCCTGCACAAAACACAAGTCTAAGTGGATTAAATACCTCAACATAAAACCAGATACAGTAAATTGGTTAGAAGAAAACGTGGGGAACACATTGGCACAGGAGACAACTTCCTGAACAGAACACCAACAGCCTAGGTCTTAAGGTCAACAGTTAATAAATGGGACCTCATGAGGCTGAGAAGCTTCTGTAAGGCAGGAAGCACTGTCAACAGAACAAAGCAACAGCCTACAGATTTGGAAAATATTTTGATTCGCTCTTAAGATATAATTGTGAAGTAGTAGGCTTTGAGATGGCTGAGCTCTTAAGTGCATATACTGCTCTTGCAGAAGACTTGTGTTAGATTTCTAGCTCCAATGTTGGTAGATCAAATCTTCCTTTAACTTTGGCCTTAGAGGATCCCGGGACTTCTATTTGCTTCTCAAATTTGTCCTCATGTGAAATACTCCCATACTAACTAAAAATAATAATTAGGCTGTGTAGTGTTGGCCTATTTCTTTAATCCCAACACTTGCAGGCTGAAGCAGGTGGATCTTTCTGAGTTGAAGGCCAGCCTAGTCTACAGAGTGAGCTCCAGGACATACAAGGCTACAGAGAGAAACCCTATCTCAAAGAAAATTAAATATAATTTTGGGCCCAGAGATGGTTAAGTGGGTGAAAATGTTTGCTGCACATATCTGATGACTTAAGTTTGATTTCTGGAACCACATTAGAAAATCTGACCTGGTGATATACTTGTATAACTCCCACATTCCTACCATGACATGGGAGGCAGATGGAGGAAAGTCAGCTGAAGCACAAGAAAAAATACTCTTACCATTGACTATATAAAAATGATAGAGGCCCTTAAACAGGGAAATGATAAATACCTTAAAGAAACACAAGAAAACACAAACAAATACAGAAAGAAATGAATTAAACAGTTCATGGCCTGAAGGTTGAAATAAAATCAATAAAGAAGACCTAAACTTAGGAAATTTTGTAAATGAAAATACTAAGACAATTAATCAGGAACCTCAGAGGCAAGTCTTACCCCAAGAACACAAGTGATGGAAGAAAAAAATATTAGACATTGAAGACAGTAGAATAAATGGATACCTTAAATTTAATATTTCTAAAATTCCCTGGCAGAAAATCTGGGATGCATGAAAAGATCAAATCCAAGAATAATAGAAATACTTTGTAATTTGCCTTCTGACAGATATGGGATTGTGAAGTTCTTTTCCCATTCTGTAGGCGGCCATTTTGTCCTATTGATGGTGTCCTTTGCCTTATGGAAGCTCTTCAGTTTCATGAGGTCCTACTTATCAGTTGTTGATCTTAATGCCCAGGTTATTGGTTTTCTGTTCAGAAAGTTGTTTCCAATGCCAATGTGTTCAACCGTTTCCCACTTTCTCCGCTATTAGATTCACTGTGTCTGGTTTTATGTTGAGGTCTTTGTTTCACTTGGACTTGAGTTTTTCTGCAGGTTAATAGATATGAATCCATTTGCATTTTTCTACATGCAGCCATCCAGTTTGACAAGCACTATTTGTTGAAGATGTTTTCTTTTTCCCATTGTGTAGTTGTGGCTTCTTTGTTAAAAACCAAGTGTCCATGGTATATGGATTTATGCCTGGTTTTTTTATTAGATTGTATTTTTGGAGAAGTTTTTTTGTTTTTTTGGTTTTTTTAAAATTTTGTTTTGTTTTGTTTTTGAGTCAGGGTTTCTCTGTGTATTCTATGCTATACTAGAATCATATTGTAGACCAGGCTGGCCTCTGCCTCCCAAGTGCTGGGATTAAAGTCCAGTGAGCAGTTTGTTTTTATGCAAATATCATGCAGGTTTTTAAAAATTACCATTGCTGTGTAGTGCTGCTTGAAATCAGGTATTGTGATACTTCCAGAAGTTCTAGTGTATAAGATTGTTTTAGATATCCTGGTATTCTTGTGGTACTCCTAACTGTTGAATGAGGTGCTGACTCTATCTCTTTTGCCTGTTTGGGGAATCTTTCCTTGACTGGATTACTTTGTCTAGCCTTAGTGCCAGGGAGGTGCCTAGTCTTATTGCAACTTGATATGCCATAGGTGGTGGATATCAATGAGAGGGTTTCCCTTTTATGAAGAGAAACCAAGGAGGAATAAATAGGATGGGCAGAAGGGATATATAGGCTAGGGACTGGGAGGAGAGAAGGAAGGGAAAACTGAGGTCAGATATACAAAGGAATAAAGTAAATGTTTCTACATAAACAAGTAAAACATTAATATTATATTTTATATATAATATATAATATAATATATTATATATTATAATAATATAATATTATAAATGTATAAAATAAAAATAAATTTAAAAATCTAGAAAAATAATGCAACTAGAGGGAGGGGATGAAGTACAGGTCAAAGACACCCACAATATTTTTAACAAAATCATAGAATAGTAGTTTCAACCTTTCTAATGCTGAAATCCTTGAATACTTTTTCCTCATGTTATGTTGAATCCCAACCATAAAATTATTTTGTTGTTATTTCATAACTTCAATTTTTTACTCTTATGAATGGTAATAAAATATTTTTAAAGGTAGATGATAGCTAAAGAGATAGCTACCCACAGGTTGAGAACCAATTTCAGAAAAAAGTATTCTGACCTAAGGAAGGATGCTACCAAGGTATAAGAAACATACAGAACCTCAAAGAGACAGGACCAGGAAAAAAGTCTCCTCCATAGTATGGTTTGGCTTCTTTTCCAAATGTCAGGTCTCCATCTGTGTGTAGGTTTATTTCTAAGTCTCTTATTCGATTCCATTGGTACACCTGTCTGATTCAATGCCAGTACCATGCTGTTTGTATTACTGTTGCTCTACAGTACACCTTGAGACCAGGGATATAGATATCTTCAGAAGATCTTTTACTGTATAAGGATAAGAATTGTTTTAGCTGTGCAGGGTTTTTTTTTGTTTTTCAATATGAAGGTGAGAATTGTTCTTTCAAGGTCTGTAAAGAATTCTGTTGGTCTTTTGATGGGAATTGTATTGAATCTGTAGATTGCATTTGGTAAGATGCCAATTTCTACTACGTTAGTCTTACAGATTCCTGTGCATGGAAGATCTTTCCATCTTCTGATATCTTCTTCAGTTTCTCTCTTCAGAGACTTAAAATTTTTTCATACAAGGTTTTTGCTTGTTTGGTTAGACTTACACCAAGATGCATTATGTTTTTTTTGTTGCCATTGTGAAGGGTGGTGTGTCCTTAATTTCTTTTTCAGCATGTTTGTCTTTTGTATAAAGGTGGGGTACTGATTCTTTTTATTGATTTTGTATACAGCCACTTTGAAGAAAGTGTTAATCAGCTGTATGAGTTCCTTGGTAGAATTTTTGGGGTTACATAAGTATACTATTATATCATCTGTGAACAGAGATATTTTGACCTCTTCCTTTTCTATTTGTATTCCTTTGATCTCCTTTTGTTGTCATGTTGCTCTAGCTAGGAATTCAAGTACTATATTAAGAAGATATTGAGAGCGTCGACAGCTTCGTTTGTCCTTGATTTCAGTGGAATTGATTTAAGTTTCTCTCCATTTTTGATCTAAATGGATGTCTAAGAGTAGGAAATGCAAATAGATTCTTATTTACCACCCTGTGCAAACTAAAGTCCAAGTGCATTAAAGACCTCATCATAAAACCAGAGGCACTAAATCTGTTAGAAAAAAAGTGAGGAAGAGTCTTGAGTTCATTGGCACAGGAGACAACTTCCTGAACAGAGGATCAACAACTCAAGCTCTAAGATCAACAATTAATAAATGAGATCTCATGAAACTGAAAAATTTCTGTAAGGCAAAGGATACTATCAACAGAACAAAATGACAACTTACAGTCTGAGTTGCTCAACTCCTACTGTTTCCTTACATTAAGGGCAAAGCCGCTCCAGTAGAACGGACTGGTGCATTCGGAAGCACAGGGACACGGGTGTTCTGGCAAACAGTAATTAATGATCAGAAACCTAAGTTAATTATACAATTGAATGGTGTTAAAATAGAAGGGATGGTAGAGAGCGGAGCCGATGTCTCCATCATTTGCCAGAAGTCTTGGAACCAAAATTGGCCACTTAAGAAGGTTTATACAGAAATTGTAGGAATTGACAAGTTATCTCAAATAAAACAAAGTGTACAGTGGCTTGAGTGTGTGGGACCAGATGGGCAGATAGGGAGGCTAAAACCCTATATGGCTGACATTCCCATAAATCTATGGGGAAGAGACCTTTTACAACAATGGGGTACTCAGATTACTATTCCTACAAATACCGAGACAAACAAGGTTGAGACTAGGGGTGAATTGGTATGCGCTTCTGGGGAAAAGATTCACGTAAGTGATCAGGGGCGACCACAAGCTATGCCCATTGTCCAACCTCAGAACTCTTCAGATTTAGAGTGTCAAAATTTATAAGAGGGACCACTGCTGAGATACCAACCGCCTTGCCCCTAAAATGGATTTCAAACAGACCTGTATGGCAGGAGCAGTGGCCCTTAACAAAAGAAAAGTTACAGGCGCTTCATGGTTTAGTGAAAGAGCAGCTGGAGGCTCAACACATCGAAGAATCTTCCAGTCCCTGGAATTCCCCTGTGTTTGTGGTAAGAAAGAAATCAGGTGGATGGAGAATGATAACAGATTTGAGGGCCATAAACAAGGTGATTCAACCCATGGGTTCACTTCAACCTGGAGTTCCTTTGCTACCTAGGTCTTGGCATATAATTACAATTGATTTAAAAGATTGTTTTTTCACCATACCTCTACATGAGAAGGACAGGGAAAGATTTGCTTTCTCAGTGCATACTCTGAACAGTAATTCTCCAATAAAGAGATATCATTGGAAGGTACCTCCACAGGGAATGTTGAATAGCCCAACTTTATGCCAATATTTTGTGCAACAACCTTTAGAAATAATTCGTAGGCAGTTTCCTCAATCTATCATATACCATTACATGGATGATATTCTGCTAGCGGATTCTGATCCTAATGTTGTAGAAAAAATGTTTCAGGAAGCACAAAGAATTTTGCCATGCTGGGGATTACAGATTGCTGTGGAAAAAATACAAAGAGGAGATTCAATTACCTATTTAGGCTATAAAATAACTGAACAAAAAATTCGAGCACAGAAGGTACAGATCCGTAGAGATCAATTACAAACTCTTAATGACTTTCAAAGATTATTGGGAGATATTAACTGGTTCAGGCCTACAATCGGGTTAGCTACCTATGAGTTAAGTAACTTGTTCCAAACCTTACAAGGAGATTTGAATTTAAACAGTCTTAGGTGTCTAACCGCTGAGGCCGAAAAGGAGTTAATTCTGGTGGAGCAAAAACTTCTAAAGGCATATATGGATAGAATTGATCCTGAACTTGGTTGCATTCTGGTTATTTTGCCTTCGAAACATTCTCCTACTGAGCTTCTTATGCAAAGGGAAAACAGGATCATAGAATGGATATTCCTGACAAATAAACAAAACAAAAAATTAAAAACATACATAGAAAAAATTTCTGAATTGATTACAAAGGGAAGAATAAGGTTGCACCAACTGTCAGGGATGGACCCAGTGGAAATTGTAGTGCCTCTTACTGATTCTAAGATTATGTTATTATGGGTAATTAATGAAGACTGGCAAAAAGCTTGTAGTAACTATTTGGGAGACATTAACAATAGATACTCCAAAAGCAAACGTATACAGTTTCTAAAAAGAACTAATTGGATCCTTCCAAGTATAGTAAATAGGTCACCAATCTCAGGGGCACCCACCTTTTTCATTGATGCAAATAAATCAGGTATGGCTGGTTATAAGTCTGAGAAAATGACCAAGGTGATTAAAAGCCCATTTACATCAGTTCAAAAATCAGAATTATATGCAATCCTTACGGTATTGTTAGATTTTCCCTGAACCTCTTAATATAATTACTGACTCTCAATATGCTGAAAGAGTTGTTATGCATATTGAAACTGCTGAATTTACTCCTGATAACACAGAATTGACTACCTTATTTATAGAACTGCAACAGGTCATCAGAAGCAAAAATTATCCCTTGTATATTACTCATATTCGATCCCATACAGGTTTACCAGGTCCATTGGCACAAGGAAATGAAGAGATCGACAAATTATTGATAGGTAATGTATTCCAAGCCTCTAAATTTCATGAAAAACATCATGTCAATGGTAAGGGGTTAAAGAAAAGATTCTCTATCACTTGGCAACACGCCAAAGAAATAATTAATAAGTGTCCTACATGTTCCTTATATAGTCAACTACCATTACCTGCTGGAATTAGCCCTAGAGGTAACAAAAGGAATAAAATTTGGCAGATGGATGTGTTTCATTTTGCAAAATTTGGAAAAATGAGGTATGTGCATCATACCATTGATACATATTCAGGTTTTCAATGGGCAACTGCCTTAAGTTCTGAAAGGGCCGACTGTGTGATTACTCATTTGCTAAAAATAATGACATTTATGGAAATACCTACACAAATTAAGACTGACAATGCTCCTGCATATGTGTCCCTTAAGATGAAAAACTTCTTTATGTATTATAATATAAAACATGTTACTGGTACACCTCACAACAAGACAGGACAAGCAGTTGTGGAAAGAGCTAATCGTACCTTAAAAGAAATGCTTATTAAACAAAAGGGAAGAGTAAAGACACCCAGGGACCGATTAAATAATGCTTTGTTGACTCTAAATTTTCTTAACGTGAATGATGAAGGGACGTCAGCTGCGGAGAGACATTGGGTGATAGAAAAAACTGAGGAGTTGGAACAACCAATATTCTACAAGGACTTCTCAAGTATGAAATGAAAACCTGCAGTAGTTTTGAGATGGGGTCGTGGGTATGCATATGTTTCCACAGGGAGTGAAAAAATATGGCTAGCAACTAAACTTATAAAGATTAGATCTGACCATATAGCAAGTGAATCTTAAGAGCTACCTGGTTCTTAACAACTTGACATTGTTTCTTACAGCTTGGAGAACTAATGCCCTCTTCTGTCCTATTGGTGGATTTGCAGGTAGAGCCCTGTATTATTTACAAAAAGCAAGACAATGCTGAAGACGAAGCTGGCAAAATGGGTGATATAACCCCAAAAGCATGCCTCTGGCACCTCGAGCAAGATGCCTCAACTGATGTTTCCTTGAAAAATTATATATGTACTAACATACCTGTACTAATGATTTCAAAAGTCTGCTTACTTTCAGAGCAAAAAACAGGACAATTATGAAGATCGAACTTCTGTCTCTGGCATCACTGCTTCTTTCAGAAATTGCATGCATATTAACAATAAATCGGCTAGCCGAAAAGATCGATCCCAAAAGGACTGGACAAAAACAGCTAGCTTTTCCAGTGCTTGGCCAATACATTATTTTTCTTGGGTACCCGATAAAAATTTTTCTCCTAAACAACATAAAGAAATTTTGAGAAAACGACGCCCCCATTCCCAATAGGTGGGATGGGTGTTTTTGGTGGGTTACCAATGCTCATCTCTGCCTAACGGGGTTAGTTACAATTAATAAAATTTCAGTTGGGGATTTCTTCTTTCTTTCTCTTTTACCTTCTATCCCTTTTAATATTAAAGAAAAAAGGGGGGAGGAAGGGAGGATACAGGTTTGTAGAATAAAAGGTAGATTATTGAATCTACTAACTTCAAAAATCCTACATTGGTATTGTAGATTGATGAAAATTTAAGACTTTGGGAATCTAAGACTTCAACTTTTGTGTCACATTGATAAGAACTTAAATTGTATATTGTCATTCATTTTTGCCTTATGTATTGTATGTTATATATTGACAAAATATTATATATTGTATGTTAGAAACTTAAGTTCATTTTGTTCAATGTTTATTTAATGTATTATTCATGTACCATTAATGTCTTATGAAAAACTGTTCGGGAAGATCAGGGATAAAAGTTGGTATTTAGTTCCTACTAGATACAAGCTTACTTTGTCATAGAGCAGGTTTGCTTAATTCCTTGTATATGTCTTCAAAGAAATAGATTGATAACTGTAAGAATATATAGAGTTGATCTTCAAACTCTTCAGAGATCCACAGAATATGGCATTTAAAGATGAGGGCTTTCCTGACAGAAAGAGACATCCACTCATGGCCGCATCTCCATTTGCATCATTGAAGATGGGGGCTTCAAGAGACTCAGGTGACCGAATGGTCACTGGAAGGAAAAACTGCTCTTATCTCTACTGCTGATGACAGGCTGACTGTCTGCAATGATCAACAGTGATGCTGGAAAGTTGACTGTCCAGCTTTGAAGAGACGAGATGGACCAGATGGTCAGATTTCCTGCTTCAAAAAGCAGTTTGTTGGATGTTTTGGGCCGATAAGGCTGAAAACTGATTGCCCCCATGAAGGAGAGAATCCAGTGACTGTCCAGGCTGTCTGCTCTCTCTGTCCTATGGAACTTGGAAGTTACCTGCCAGCTCTTCCTTTATTAGATAGATTTTCCTTCTTGGGTCTCTGATGGGATTGAAGACTAGATAGCCACAGTGTTGCTGGAAGCTTTAGTTTAAGAATTAAAAACACATTTATAGATTGATAACTGCAATTTCTCATGAAAGAAAAGGACTCTCTTTGGTAGGATAGTGGAATATTTTCTCTCAGGTTAACAAGTATAAAAGGATTTGGTTATGTACTTGATACCTGATGATTATGTATATATGTATATATGTGTGTATAGTTCTTAATTTTTTTTTAAAGAGAAGGGGGATGTGTGGGAAAGATTAAGCTTTGTCACAGATGGAAGCAGTCTTGGCGGGCTCTACCCTTGGGGCACCCCATGAATACCTTGTGATAGACTGAGTGGAGCCATCCTGGGCCTGGAATTCAGGAAGCAGACCTGGGAACCCCACTTGGGCTATTGTTTTCCTAATGGACCCTCAACGGGAGGAGACTGCCCTTCCCATGTGACTCAGGCAGGTGGGGAAGACAGTAGGACTCAGCTGGGGGTTTGGGAGAGTGTGTGGAGAAAGCGAACAGGCTGGACTATCACGCGGGCCAGAGAGACACCTAAGGACTCAACACGTGGAATGGATACTGGAAGGTTCACTCTTTTGCCCCTTTAACCTTTTTTCCTTCTTGTGTAAGCTAGTTGGGTTGTATAATAAAGTTTAATTGTTAAGAAACAACGCCAACAGAGTACAGATCTAAATAGAGAATTCTTAACAAAGTAATATAAAAGGGCTGAGAAACAGTATGGAATGTTTAGTGTTCCTAGTCATTAGGGAAACGCAACACAAAACAACTCTGAGGTTCCATATTACTCCCGTCCAAATGGCTTAGATAAAAAACTCAGGTGACAGTACATGCTGGTGAGGGTGTGGAGAAAGGGAAACATTCCTCCATTTCTAATGGGAGTGCAAACATATACAATCACTTTGGAAATCAATCTGGTGCTTTCTCAGGAAATTGGGAATAACTCTACCTCAAGACCCACCCATACCACTGCTGGGAATATACCCAAATGATACGCTACCATACAACAAGGACATTTGGTCAACTATGTACATAGCAGCTTTATTCATAATAGCCAGATTCTGGAAACAAGCTTGATGTCCTTCAACTGATGAATGGATAAAGAAACTAGTACATTTACACCGTGGAATAGTACTCAGCTATTAAGAATAAGGAAATCTTGAAATTTGCTGGCAAATGGAAAGAACTAGAAAAGATCATCCTGAGTGAGCTAAATTAGACCCAGAAAGACACCTGTGGTATATATTCAATTATAAGTAGATATTAGTCACAAAATACAGGATAACCATAATACAGGAAAACCATACTACAATACACAGAACTAAAGAAGCTAAATAATAAGGATTACCCTAGGGAGAATGCTTAATTCTCAGTCACAAAGTCAAATATAATAGATACCAGAAGCAATTGAAAAGTAGGAACAGGATTGGGCCTACCATAGAGGTCTTCTGAAAGATGCCACCCAGTGGGGGATCCAAGCAGATGTTGAGACCACAGTCAAACTTCATGGTGGAGTCCAGAAAGTCTTATGGAAGAGTTGGGGGACAGTAGGACCTGGAGGGAACAGGAGCTCCACAAGGACTAATGGAGCAAAAATTCTGGAGGGAGCAGGGGTGCTACAGAGACTACTTGATGGACCAACCAAAGACCATGCCTGATGAGGACATAGATAGACCCTCTGCTCAGATGTAGTAAATAGGCAGCACAGTCTTTTTGTGGATCCCATAATTTGGGAAGTAAGGACTACTTCTGACATGGACTCCTGTGCCCACTCGTAGATCACTTCCTCCTGGTTGTGGGGTCTTTCTTACCATGCCACAGAGAAAGAAGATATAGACAGTCCAGGTGAGATTTGATAGGCTGAGGTCAGATGTAAGGGGAGGAGGGCTCCCCTTTTCTGAAGACTAGGGGAGGGAATAAGGAAGTTTAGGTATATGGGATCAAGAGATGATGAGGTAGGAGCAACAATCAGAACATAAAGTGAACAAATTTAAAAAATAAATAAATCATTTAAAAAAGAAAGTCTCCTCAGCACATAATAATCAAAACATTAAACAAACAGAACAAAGAAAGAATATTAAAAGCTGCAGGTGAAAAGACCAAATAACATATAAAGGCAGACCTATTAGAATAACACCCAACTTTCACTCTAAAATCCAGAAAGATCTAGACAGATATGCTGCAGACTTGAAGACACCAGAGATGCAAGCCTAGACTATTATACCAACAAAACTTTCATTCACCATACATAGAGAAAATAAGACTTTCCATAACTAAACCAAATTTATACAATATTTATTTACATACCTACCCCCACAGAAGTCACTAGAGAGAAAATATCAACCTATGAGTCTAATCACTCCTAAGAAAACACAAGTAATAAATAATACTAGGTCAGCACATCAAAAGCAGGGAAACACAACAACATAACAGGAATCAATAAACACTGCTCATTAATATCTATCTAATTTGATCTAATTAATATCTAATAACCTCAATGGTCTTAACTCCCCACATAGAACACAGACTGGGCAACCTTAGTGTCAGCATAAATGAGGAAATAGATATTTCTTAATTGCCATGTGAAAAGCAAGAAATGTTTTCAGTTATGGTGATATTCCATATCTGTCAGCTGTGTCTTCACCTTGGTGGTTGTGGAACTATATATGTGAGCCTCTACGGCTAGCCAAAAAATAAAGGATCATAAAAAATAGGCATATGAGACCAAAAAACCTACAACAGATTATATATTCCAAGGGATTTTAAATAATCATTTAATTTAGGACTGCAATGGAAATACTTAAACATCTTAAGAGTCAGCCTACTTGCGAAGTTCTGTCAGATTTAAACACAGCAGAAGAATTCAGAATCAGCATAGCCATAAAATAGAGAAGCAGACATAGAAATTACTCTCTCTACTACTTGAAGGGATGACTGTGGGCTATGGTACTTAACACTGATCAAGCTTACATTGGTTATTTTATAAAACAGTCCTAGCCTAGTTTTGAAAGTCTTGCATGAAATAAAAATTTTCATTAAGCTTATAGAAAGGCATGATGAAGTATAGTAAAAAAATAAATAAACTGCTCAAATGTGGAAAGTACAAATATTTTCTATAACCCATTCTATTGATGGGCATTCAAAATGCATATACCATTTCCAGGAGTAACAAAGCAAATAAACAAAACAAAACAACAACTTATTATAAAACCTCAGAATCAAAGGGAGGTATCTTGTTTATGTAAGACAATGACTCTTGGGATCAGATCCATGTGCACTACATTCATTTATTTATTCACTCATTTGTTTATTCATTCAACAAATCTGAGCTGAGTATATATAGATAACACTCTTAATGTTCTTCTTTCTTTGTATTAATTGAGTATTTTCACTATGAAGAGAAATTTAATTAATGCCTTTTGCTGTCATTATAGTTATTTGAGAACATAGTTTGGAACACAAAGAGACCATAAAAGACCACGGATTAGATCACCATATTTTGGTGTCATTGGTTTTCAATGACATTAAGAAGTTGTATTGTTAAAGCAAGTAAAGAAAACTAATGTTGATTGATGTCTAGTGAGTAGCCCATCCCAGCCAGTGAAACCAAGCAAGACAGTGCAGAGGTTCCACAATCTTATAACCTTGCTGAAGCTATTTTTGGGGGGTTTTAACTAAAATTTGGTCTCCTTGATGGATAATACCATGGAAAGGACACAACTCTTTTCTAGAAACCCAATGTCAAGATACCCTAGATAACTTAGGTTCTATTAAACTGCCTGTTTGTGCAAATATCCCCTGTCAGCTACCCAGTTAATAACCATTAAATGCCTTGCTTACAAGAAACTCTATCACAATACCCACAGCTTCTAAGCAAGATGCTAGTGTTTTGTTTCTGTTGCCCAAATCTCATGTTCTCAAAAGTTGGTGTTATACTTAAGATCCAAACACCTGAGTGTAGTCCCAGACAACTGGAATAAAGACCTTCAGTTGTATGTGATCTTTGCTGAGCTGTCATCACTGGTGGGCTCCCTGTAACAAAAGCAGAGCTCTACAGCCATTGGCTTCTGGAAAATGTACATATACAAAGTTATAGTTATCAAACTGTCATCTTAGTTCTAGCTTCTGGCATCAGAAATAATGTTAGAGGAGTACAGAGAAAGAAGTGATCTGTGACAACAGGAGCCTAATGGTGGAACTCCAATGCAGGACTAGAACACATCAATCCTTATAGGCTTCTGTTGAATACTAATAAGTTCATGAAAAAATAATGAATTGGAGAAATAGCCAGGTAGACAAATAGGTTATGAATAAAGGGAATAAATGATGTTTCTTCATAACAACTATAGTGGATGCATGCATATTTTTATTTTAATCCCAAGTGTGGGATGTGAAACAGACTTGTGTGAGGGTTTGTGGTGTTTTTCCACTGGAAAAAGATTTGTGAGAGAACAGAAGTTGTCCACTAGAAGAGGAACCATCTCTTGTGGGGAATGCTCTTTTTCAACTGAGAAATATCCTAGTCCAGACTCTGAGAGGATCTATCTATCTATCTATCTATCTATCTATCTATCTATCTATCTATCTACATCTCTCTGTCTGTCTGTCTATCTACCTATCTATCTATCATATCTCTCTGTCTCTCTCTCTGTCTTTCTGTCTATCTATCTATCTATCTATCTATCTATCTATCTATCTATCTATCTATCTATCCTCTTTTGAGCCCAAAACAAAAGGCTGGGCTTTTTTGCCTCTTTGGTCTTGGCTGGTCATCTCTCCACTTTGAGACTCTCATAAAGGGAACCATTCCAGCAAATGCTTTGAGGTTCCAGCTGCTGCTCCAGTTTCCAGAGGCTGCAGTTGTAGTCACCTTTGCTGATTTGCTGGTTTGCTGTTTCACAGGTCTGCTGGAATCCTGCTGAAGACACTAGTGAAATAGCTCTAAGGAACTGAGTCTAAAACGTCTATTTCTCTTGTTACAATTAATCTCTTTTCTCTCATACCTATGATATGGGGGTTGAAAGGGAGGTATAAGCATTAAAGTAGCCCAAACAAAGTAGTTTTGAAACCGAACAGGGCTTGTGTATAATGGGTCACTTACTTTCTTTGAAAAAGCTCAAAGTCGACAAACAATAGATACTGAAAAACATCAGATTATTAATTAAAAAACTATGTAAAATTATACAAATTTGGTAGTTATTAGTCATGGGGAAGACAATTTAAAATGTAGCTAGTGGATTTACATTATATAATGTGGAGTGGAAAAGAAGAATTCAGAGAGAGAGAGAGAGAATACAGAAACTAATAACATAAATTTAATAAGTGCATATCATATCTTATATCCCATAGATACTATACTCATTCATTCTCCTAAAATACCTTTCTGACTTTTTGGCATATTTTACTGTGTTGGGGTTAAAGCCGTGGCCTGTGAACTGTGTGTTTCTTACAGAGGGAGACCTGTTTCATTTTTGTTTGTTTATTTGTTTTTTGTTTTCTTTTTATTTTCTTTCTCTCTCTGAATATCTTTCTAGGTAGGGTTGCCAAATACTTCAACAAAAGCTGGGTAACCTGTGTGTACTTAATATTGAATCACCAATAAATAGTTTTTAGTGTATCACAGTCTGTTTTATGAACATATTTTCTTACTCACCTGATTTTTACACTTAAGTGAATATCCTGTGTTTACCTAATTACCCTATTTTAAGATAATTTCTTCCCTCTTTCTTTTTCTCACCATCTTTCCTTTTTTTCATCATACCCCTCTCTGTCCTCCACACTAGCTTTCTTTCTCTCTCCATACTCTTTATGGTGTCACTCCAGGATCTTTACAAGACTCCACATTTATAATTAAAAGTCAAGAAGTAAGGAAGGAAATTGCAGGCAAGCTCCTCTCTTCCCTTACCCTGAAGTACACACATGTGGTTTCATGGCTAATAGGAGAGGAAAGAGGAAACTCAACTGAAAATTCAAATTCTTGCTTCAGAAGAAAGAACAAAACGATTCTTTGTCATCACTCTGACTTTTTTATTAGACTATCTGTGTAAGAAGTCAAATATTGAGAAAATAAGAATTCCTCAAAATTCTATCATTGAATAAAGAAGATTGTTTTCTTAAAAATAACAAATGATAGGGGTACATGACTTGAATAATATGCATATATTAAGTGAATTCTTCAGTCTCACTCTGGTGCCAAAATGATCCTTGTTTTTTACTTCTTCACACCAGCTTTCAGTGAGAAATGAAACAGATGCTCTTTAAAAAACACACTCCTGAAGATCTATGATGTTAAAAAGGCAATGAGTGGTGCTTGTAATGGCCATAGAAAGAAGATATTTTTAATTTAAAGAAGCAAATGCATGTGTTAAGGATATTGTGTTAACAATTATTTGAGAATGAGATTTCACATGGTCTAGCCATCACAGCACAGATCTCTGGTTTCTGCCATGCAGATGCAGATGATGTCCTTAAAGTTCTGCATTTAAATCTCTCAGCATCACATGAAATGTGACCCAGCTCATCACAGGCTCTACCTGTGGGCAAGCGATCTGGTTTTCACTTTATGTGCACAAAGCACTCATTACCTGACTTGTGATATTTTTGTCTGACAATTATCACACAGACTATGCATGTCTGTCTTTCAATCAGAAAGTGGCTTCAAGTATGTGCATTTCTTAATATTGACATATCTATAATCTATCTTTTGAACTTTGCTTCATCTGAAAACTGTTTTCAATCCTCAGGATGTCTACTACAACTAGCACATTGCTTAAGCTATGTAATCTTTGCCTTACCCATCAAACCTAAACCTTGAACAAACAAATCCTATCAATTCTGTGTCCACAATATACGTGTGTTTTTCTATGCTGTCATATTTCACATTGAAGAAGACCTGCATGGTCTGTCTACATCAATTAATGCTCTTCTATTATTCATTTTCCATACAATATCAAGAATGGGGGTGTTTTAAATGACATTAATTTATTGATTGATTGTGTGTGTGTGTTACTAAATTGCTGAAAATAAATGAAGGTCAGAAGATAGCTTCAAGTGGGCCCTGGGTTCAAAGTCAAACCTCTGGCTTGGTCCCAAGATCCTTTACCATCTGAGCCACCTTGCTGGGAGAAGAATGAGTTTTATCAGTTTAACATAGCTGAAACCTTATTGCATAATCTTTCCAGGACTTGCCTTGTTTTTAGAGTAGAACACACACACACAAACACACACACAAACACACAAATGCGTGTCCAACCTCTAGTATGGCATGTATAAGAGCCTATTTATGAATTCCTCAGCTGCAGGAATCTTCCTTTATATCTGCAACTAGAGCAAGAATATTTTTATATGGGAACCCCATGCTCACCATTTTCTATGCCTAATTCTGTGATTCCTTGTTTTGATTCTAGCTTAACAGTTACCTCTTCTAAAAGGCATTACTAATCACACATGACAAATATCACCCTCTCCTGACTTCCTCTTGCTCTGCCTACTTCACTATTCCTCACTAACATAGTCCTCAGCAACACCCTATAGCCTATCTTCTTCTTGCTACTTAATTCATCACTTTATTCCCAATTCTGAGCATGGTACATGTTACATACTGGATCCTAAATAAGTACTTGTTAAATGTGTAAATGTTTTAATGCCTAATATATTTTCCTGCATCTAAAATTTGGTATCATAATGTGCTGAATGCTATCATGCTGGTAATAATATTAACCAAGGTATCTGGAAACTCTGCATTTTCTAGTCACAATATTATTATATATGAGATTCCCCAAATTAATGTAGAATTCAGAGATATTCTTTTTTTAATTGATTAATTAATTTATTTACGTTATAGACACCCTGAATAAATGTAAAATTCCGAGATATTCTTTTCTCTGGGACCATGAACAGGCAGGATTTTTCCGTACTATGGAAACAAGCTGGCGGCTATCATCCAAATTTTGAAAAGTTTGATAGGATCAATTCCAAAAGACTTCCAGGTGGACTGTGTGGAGCTTAATATCCCCCAATTAATTAATTAATTAATTAATTTTATATTCCAATCACAGCTTGCCTTCCCTCCTCTCCCCCAGTCCTTTCCTCACACCTCCCCTTATCCCAGCCTTCTCTTCATTTTCTACTCAGGGAGGAGAGTCCTCCCATGTCTATCAATCCTGCCTTGGAAAATCAAGTTGCAGTAGGTGTAGGCACATCTTCTATGAAAGTTAGAAATGGCACCCCAGATAGGAGAAAGAGATTCTAAGGCAGGCAAGAGAGTCAGAGACAGCCCCCGCTCTTTGGGGACATATATGAAGACCAAGCTGAACATCTGTTTCATATATGTAGGGAGCCTAGGTCCATCTCATGCTTTCTTTTTAGGTGGTGGTTCAGTCTCTGTGAGTCCCTATGTGCCCAGTTTATTTGATTCTATAGGTTTTCTTGTGGTGTCCTTTACCTCTCTGTCTTAGTCAATCCTCCACCCCACTCCCACTCCTACAAAGTTTCTGAAGATCTGATTAATGTTTGGTAGTGGGTTTCTATGTCTGCTTTTACTCAGCTGCTGGGTGAAGTCTCTCAGAGGAGTGTTATATTAGGTTCCTGTCTGTAAGTATAGCCAAATATTATTAGTTGTGCAAAGAGCTGGTGTTTTTTTGTGTGATAGGTCTCAAGTTGAGCCAGTCATTGGTTGACCAGTCCCTCAATTTTTGTTCAGTCTTAATCCCTGTATTTCTTGTAGGCAGAACAAATTTTGGTTTGAAAGTTTTGTAGGTGGCTTGGTGTCCCCAATTCTCCATTGGAAGTCTTACCTGGATAAGAAAGGTGGTCGTTTTAGGTTCTATATCCTTGTTGCTAGGAGATTTAGCTACAGTAACCCTCATAGATTCCTGGGAGTTCCACTTTTCCTAGATTTCTGACTGTCCCCAGAAATGCATTCCCATACACTAATTTCCATTTTCCATCCTACTTTTCTCTTATTTTTTCCTCCTCACATTTGATCCCTTCTGTTCTCTTCCCCATGCCCTCTCCCACTCAGTTCCCTCTCTTCATTCACCTCTGATGTCTATTCTATTTACCCTCCTGAGTGATATAAAAACATTCTCCCTTGGGAATAGCTTGTTACTTAGCTTCTTTGGGTATGGGAGGTGAATTTCTAATTTTGACTTTAGCTGCCACTGAATTTTGTACAGCACATTTCTTACTCCTGGGGGTGTTTTATAATGTGTATTCTCACATTCTGAAAGTTCTGGAGTTTTGTATAATAAAGTTCCATTTGATATTTTTAAATATCACTAAGTATTTTATAATGAGTGAAGCATTATCATAGTGTATTGAAACTCAGACAATAAATTTTGAATAAACTATTAAGAACATCTTGTGGCTTAAGGTAACTATTATTGCATTTATCATCAATTAGCTTACAAAATGCATATGTTCTTGTAAGTTGTACTTGAACATAAAATAGATCATATCATTAGAACTCCAATTACAGATATTTTAAAAACTCTACACATTTAATAAGTATGTTTTCTGGGTTGACCATTTGGGATTGGATAACAAAATAATATTTTATTCCTTAGGAAAAACTATTTCACCTAATGTCAGCATTATATAGTAAGTTGTCTATTACTCTTCATGTAGGGTTAGGGTCCCTGAGCCTTACTCTAATTCATGTTAGCATGTTTATTGTACTCCTTCTTCAGATCATATTTAGGCACTGACCTTTGTTAGACTTTATGGATATTTCTTCAGATATTCCTAGAAGAATATCTTACGGCAATCTATTTATTCCTTTGATTCTTATAATGTTTTTGATCCTTATTTATCAATGCTTAGGAAGGGGGCATTAGGAAAGAGAGTAGTGTTATAGATATATTGGTTGATGTACATATATAGATATATTGGGCCCCACAACTCTGTGCTTTGTTGTGATTTTCTGTAGTGGTATCCACCTGTTGAAAGAGAAGTTCCATTGATGAGAATGGTTTACTACACTTACATTAGGGAATAAGGTCTAATATTTACACTTTAATTAGGAATTATACTGGTTTTAAAATGTGGTGGCTATAAGTTCTCCCCCAAGAAACATGACCGCACTAGTATGGGTTGCTGGGAAGGTTTTTATCACCAACCATTATTTTTCTCTTGCTGAGTAAGTCTTCGGGCAAATTAGAAAGCTGTTGTTTATAGACAAGGTATGTGTGCCACTACTACACCATTAGGGTTTTCGTGCAATGCTTGTTGTTGTTATGGTTCATAGACATCATGGTGTAGTACTGTTGGTAGCTTCGAAGTTTGCGTGGTACATTCTAGTACCATAAAGGTTTTTCCTCACAAAAGAGACATCCATGTTAGTTCCAGTGTAGCTGCTTCTGGGCTTTTTGTCTAAAATTATTGGTGGCATCAGCCCTAGGGACTTACTTCCACCTCTGGCCTACAACCAAAGATGACATAAATAGACTATTATATTTTTGGAGACTATTGGACAACCCTAAGGAACAACTCAAAAGAGGGCTTCTCATGCCAGGTATTTGGATTTTATATCAACATTGCCATTGTTGAAAACATACATTCAAGTCACAGAGTAAGCAAGTTTTATTTATATATTTAGTAACACACACACACACATACAGAGAGGGGGGCATAGATTAATTATAATCTCAAAAGTAAATATTGAAGAATAAATAAGAAAAGAAAAACTGTCATTATACTGCATAACACAAAAATAAGAATGAAAAATTATGCATGTATAAACTACTAAAGCTAATTTTTAATTGATTTATCTAGATTGGTATTAAGTAATTATTGATTCCCATCATATATATCAATTTCTACTCTGGACATGATGTAAAGAACTAAGCAACAGATGAGATAAGTGGTATCTCCATTCTACTGCAGCCATTGGTCTAACAATAAAGAAAATGAATTCTTGGAAGAAGTTCCAAGATGGCAGCACCTACCATACACTGTATCTGATCTACTGCACAGAGACCAGGGACCGGACTGAGATCCACAGACTGAAAGAACTAAAGAACACTAGGTGAGTGGGGTCCTGCACAGTGCAGACCACAGGCAAGCCTTGCCCTGAGTCAAACAACAGCCCACAGAGGACCTGATCCCACCCCCAGGCTTTGGAACAGAACCCACCTGATCCTGCAGCTAGCCTCTATAGGCCAGCCACAGTGTGTGGGATGGTGGAACACTGGAGCTCCTAACATGTGGAAATCTCAGGGAAACAGGTGAATCTATCTTTGGACAATCCCATCTGCCCCAGGCCATTCCACATAGTCCACATAGAGATCTCCAAGACCACAGGGAATCCCAGGCAATGGTAAACACAGTACCCAAGAACAGCGTGTATGGTCTGGGCAGGTCCAGGCAGGGGCCAGGCAGCCAGCATCAATGAACAGAACCTGCAAAATTGGGCTGATAGAACTTGGACAGGCCAGTCCCCATGGCCTGGCAGGGACTCCCATGCTTGTGGGAGAAGATGGACTTCCTTGAGGGTCTGGAAGGGGGTCTGGATTGTAGCCACAACTCAGTGGGACAGAACTGCCAAAGGTGCACAATCTAGACTGTTCCTCTATCTAGACTGTTATGGGCAAGAAACTGACTGTGGGCCACAGTGATCCAGGTCTAGATAATCAAGCAGTTAAAACCTGACTTGGCCAGTCTTCACAGCCTGTCAAGGTCTCCAACATGATTGGGAGAGGCTGTACTGCCCCGAGAGGTCAGGATAGTAAATTAAACAGCAGCCCCCAACACATCTGTTCTGATTCCTCTCAGTAGAGCGAACGGTATCAGGCAGAAGCCTACATCTGCTGATTCAGTCAGGAGCTAAAGTGTAGGTCAAAGTCTCCTGGAGCAGAAACCAGGTCACCTGCTGGTTCCAGGGAAGAACTCCCTGATCCTCTCAGGCAAGGGCATGCGATCTATAATCGTTCACCAACTATCCACTCTCAACGACCAGTGAAGGACAGCAGAAGCTACCACCCAACATTAGAGTTAGCAAGATGACTAAAGGACAGTGTAAGAATGTAAACAACTAAAACCAAAATGACTTGGCATCTCCAGATCCCAACTTTCCCAAAGAAAGCAACCCTGAGAACTCAAACACAATTGAAATACAAGAAAATGACCTCAAATCCTTAATAATGAAGATGTTAATGGAGGAAATTAATGAAATCCATAATCAAATGCAAGAAGATGCAGCCAAACAGGTAGGTGGAAGACATAAAAGAGGCCTATAGAGAGGCACTGGAAAAACAATCAGGAAAATACCATTAGATGAGGGAAATAAATAAAACAGTTCAAGATCTGAAGATGAAAATAGAAGCAGTGATAAAGGCCCAGACAGAAGACAAATTAGATGGAGAGGCCTTAGAGAAGAAAACAAGCAAAACAGAGATGAACTTCTCTAACAGAATCCAAGAAATGGAATGAACATTGGGACTTGAAACACCGTCAAAGAAAATGTTAAATCTCAAAATTCCTGACACAAAACACCTAAGAAATCAATGACGCCATGAAAAGAGGAAACCTGAGAATAATAGGCATTGAGGAAAAAGAAGGCACCTGACTCCAAGGCTCACAAAATATCCTTAACAAAATCTTAGAAGAAAATTTCCACAATTTGAAGAAGGAGAAGCATATAAACATACAAGAGGCCTACAGAACACCAAATAGAACAGACCAGAAAAGAAAATCTTCCTGCTACATAATAACAAAAACACAAAATATACAGAACAAAGAAAAATATTAAAAGCAGCAAGAGAAAAAGGCAAAGTAACATACAATGGCAAACCTAGGGGAGGAGAATAGGGTGAAAGTGGGAGGGAGGGAGTCATGGGAAGATACAAGTGATGGGATAACAATTGAGTTGTAATCTAAATAAATCAATTAAATAAAAAAGGAAAAGAAAATGTATCCTCAACATTCATGTGTGATTTTCTACGTGCAAGAATAGGGACCATAAAGTACATTATGTGTGGGAAATATAAAGTTCCCTTTAAAGTCTTTCTAGAAAAAAATGACAAATAAACAAGAACAGAAGTGTCTACAGGGCTCCTTGATCTGGGTGTTGTATAAATAATTTTAGCCAGAGGGGAGAGCAAAGGCAACAGGGGTGTAGAGACAAAAATGATTATAATTTGAAGAAAAGGAAAATAGATATTAAGAAATATGACATGACAAGTAGAAAATTTAAAAGATGCATTGGAAGGATGGTGACAGTACAGGATATAGTGAGTCTAGTTAAATAACCTACAGTTTCAAATACAATGTCAGTTTAGTAGGATTACTCTGATCAACTTTGTGTTAGAGAAGTCTTTTCTACATGCATGTAGAAAATGGATGGAAGACAGAGAAGACAGTAGGTAGGGATGTTGCCAAATATAAAACAACTTTTAGTCAAAAATATAATGGAGCAAATTAAAATTAAATATAAATGCAATGACAACTCCAGACAGATGGTAAGGTTCACAGAGCCAAACTTGGATTAAAATGCATAAAACCCCCTAAAATGTGATCTAATCAAATGCAAGATGTATCTAAATTCATGTTCCACCAAAATTTAAGATGTTTAAATATGGAAATAGAAAAAGTAGAGCAAGTGAAACCACATTAGCACAACTCTTCAGTGTCCAATCCAACAGCCAGAGGAAACACAGTTTTCTCTAATATGAAGGCCCAAATGGACACTACTGACAATTGCTCATACCCATCAGGGAATGGCACAGTGTCTGGCATTAATTAGCTACCATCATGGGAGCTTTACCTTCCTGCTCCACATGTTCCATGAATTCAGCATGACCCTAGTGCCTGTCTTCTTAGTAAAATTTCTTGACACTGTTAACTTACATGATCACCTGATTTTTCTCTATTATTCCTAAAAAAGAGTGCCTACATGTCCATTTCATCTAAAAACTGGTAACATGGATATATAGGTTTAATATATGTTATATATTAATATACCATATATTATATATAACTTTTATTTCATTATTATTTTACAATTGCATAACTTTAAATAATTTGACTTTTTCATTTTATCAGTTTAACAACTCTTTGTAGACAAAGGAGAAATATTTTAAATATACCTTCAAATCCTGGCAGTCAGGGATGAAATAAATCGATAAGTACAAGTTAAGATGCAGATTTTTGAGCAAAAATAATTTTGAATATTTTGGGACATGAATTACCAAATACTATAGAATTTCCATCTCACATTTGAAATTTTAATTTCATAGTATTTTTCAGTACTCAGGGCTGAAAGCAAATAATATTTTAGCAAAAAGGTGTTTTGTTTTCACACTTTCATCAGGCAAAAATAACTAATTGAGTCCTAACATCTAAAAGCTATTCAGTTTCATGTAGAATCTAACTATATAATTCCCAGGGCAAAGGAAATATTTATAATAAAAGTCTGAAGCATATAACACTGCTTTAAATTTTATCTCATAAATTTATTTTCAGTCTTCTTTGACATTATATAGTGGATTACTATGTCTTTAGTAAGTTGGTATTTTTGCTCTAGCATAATTTTTAAGAGTTATTTATATAAATTTTATTCACTTTAATAATCTTAAATAATATAATTATCTAATTTATAATAGTATCATGCTTATGTCCTATTTCCCAAATGCCAGATGTTCTGTTAAATACTCTGGCCTTACCATTGATTTTATCTATACTTCAATTCTAAGGGCGATATATAACTGTTAGTCTCAATTTCTAAGGAAGGAAATTTTATTTTAATAATTTGCTCTTAAGTTCTGTGTTTCTCCATCTAAAGTCTTTTATACATCCCAATTGAAAATATAACTATTTTAGTATAGCTTAGTTAGAATAATCAGAAGACAGTGTAAAAGCAAAAATATAGGAGAAAAAGGATTTCAAGAGCAGGAAAATGAGTTAGAAACATCCTCATGCCGTTTATCAGGATTCTAACAAGTACCTATTGCTAAAAATCCACAGCAGAGGGTCTAGGTCAGACCCATACAGGCTCTGTGGTTTCTACTTCAATCTCTGTGAGTCCCTATGATTCTATGGGTTATGCACTTCTGGTGCCCTTGATCTTTCTGACTTTTATAATAATACTTCTTCTCCTCTTCTTCAGGGTTCTCCAAGCTCTGTCTAATGTTTTCTTGTGAGTCTCTGTATCTACTCTGATCAGCTGCTGGAGGAAGCCTCTCTGATGACAACTGGACTAGTCACTCATCCTATGAGTATAGCAAAATATCATTAAGCATCATTTAATTAACATTTTTGTCAGTTGTTTTGATTTTAACCTCGGTATCTGAGCCATTCAGCTTCAGTATCATGGACATACAGGCAATATTAGGCATAGTATGCCTCTCCTGGCACATGCCTCAAGTTAGAGCAGATATTGGCTGGCCATTCCCACAAGCTCTAATCTACTATTACTCTGGTGCATCTTTTAGGCAAGACAGGTTGTGAGTGGTGAATTTTATATATGGTTTTGTTCCACAACAACCAGTGTATGCCTAGCCTGGCTACAGAAAATGGCTGGTTCATGCTCCATATGTCTTGCCTAGTCTTGATATCAGAATTTAGGTCTAGTTTTATTTCATTTTGCTATGATGTCCTCTGTTGATTTCCTTGGGAAGCCTGCTCTTTTCTTAAAACAAACAGAGGAGCAGCGGATTGGAAGCACAGAGAACATCTCTTCTATGCTAAACACACCTTATTGAATATAAATAAATAAAATAGTTACAAGTGTGTGTTAGAAATTCAAAATACTATTAATGGAGGTACAGAGAGGTGGGTGAGGAGACTTAAAAGAAGGGAAAAATGGGTGGCTGCAGTTAAGATCTATTATATGAGTGAAGAATAAATTAAAAACCAAAAAAATCTTCTTTCAACAAATAAATAAGTAAAACTTAATAAAATGCTGCTGCTGTTACTACAACTATTAATAATGATGATAACATCATGTAGTTGGAAAGAAGATGCATTGTGGGACTCAGTGGGAATTACAGTGGATATTATCAAGATACAGCAAATACATTACTAAAATCCCAAATAATATGTGAAACTTTAAGAGCCTTTTCTGACAAAGAACTTATAAAAAGCAAAAATGTAAATGAACAACATCATGATGGTTCTTGTGGAAGTGTGAATCAAAATCACAATAAGTAACCCTTTATAGTTTGGCTGATGATAATATCAAGGTAAATCAATCAGTCAAAAATGTAGAATAAACAAATAAGTAGATAGAGACACAAGAAATGGTGAGAGTATGGCAATTAGAACATTGGTATAGTATTTAATAAAGTGTAAATGGGTTGTATTTCTGGTGGAAAATAGTACAGAAATTGTTCAAATATTACTTTAAATTATTTAACATAAGAAATATTTAATTATCCACAATTACTGAAACCACTATCAATGTAACATTTCTATAACTCATGATTGTCTCATGGTTCTCCCTGCTGTATGTTGTTTGTTTTATTCATGTGTAAGAAAATAAATGTATATGTTTAAAAAAAACAAAAAAAACCCCACTATTTACCAACTAGAGTATCTATCTAAAGAAATATAAAATGAAAAAGTGCTGTTTACACAAACTGAAATATTTTCCTTAATGTGATACAAATATTATTTTATTATATGTGGCCAGATGGATAAGACTTAAATATACTCTGCTAAGTGAGTGAAACCAATAACAGGAAGAGAAATACTGAATGATTTTCCTTTTGAGTCATATGTGTTGAAGTTGAAATAAAGTGATCAAAAAAAGAAGAGCACATCCCTAATTGCCTGATTCAACTGTGGTATAGCCAGCAGGGCCAGAAGAGGTGAGTTACATGATGCTCCTGACACCAGTGAGAGCACTAGGGATGGAAAAATGTTTTCCAAGCAAACCGACACAAGAAGCAACCTGGATTAGCCATATAATATCTAATAAAGTAGGCTTTCAATGAAAATTAATCAAAAGAGATAGAAGACATTTCATACCAATAAAAGGAAAACTTCACCCAGATGTTGTCTCAATTCTGAACATATATGGCCTAAATGCAACGGGGCCCACATTCATAAAGAAATATTACTAAACCTTGAGTTACACATGAAAAGAAACCCCACACATTAATAGTAGGAGACTTCAATACATTTCTGTCACCAATGGTCATGTCATCAAGATAGAAACTAAACAGAGAAATAATGAAACCAATCAATGTTTTTAATAAAATGGACCTAACAGATATCTACAGAACATTCCATTAAATTATAAAAGTATAAACTTTCTTCTGAGCACCTCATGAGACCTTCTCCAAAACTAACCATATAGTCAGTTACAAAGTAAACCTCAAGAAATATAAGAAAATAGAAATAATACCATGTATTCTATCAGAGCACTATGGATTAAAGCTGTACTTCAACATCAGAAATCTTACAGACTCATGGAAACTCACCAACTCTCCAAAGACTCTTGGATCATGGGCGAAAGAAATTAAAGACTTTCTAAAATTCAATGAAAGTGAGGGCAGAACACATCCAATTTTATGAGTATATGAAAGGAGTGCATATAGGAAAGTTCATTGCACTAAGTGACTTCATAAAGCAATTGGAGAGAGAACATACTAACCATTTAAAGCAAACTTGGAGTTCTAGAACAAAAAACAAGTAAAAACAGCCAAGAGGAGTAGATTACAGGAAATAAATTTGGTGCTGAAAACAATGAACTAGAAACAAAGAGAACAATACAATGGATCAACAAAACCAAGAGCTAGCTTTTTGAGAAAATAAACAAAATAGATAAACCCTTAGCCAAACAAACCAAAATCAGAGAGATAGTATTCACATTAACAAAATCAGAAATGAAAAGCAGAGGCATAACAACAGACACTTAGGAAATCCAAAGAGTTATTAGGTCTTATTATAAAAGGATGTACTCAACAAAATTGGAAAATCTAAACAAACTAGCCACTTTTCTTGATAAATACCACTTACTAATGTTACATCAAGTTCAGGTAAACACTTTAAATAGACATATAACTCTTAAGGAAATACAAATAGTTGTTAAAAGTCTACCATCCTAAAGAAAAAAATCCTGTGGCAGATGGTTCTGGACAGAATTCTACGAGATTTCCAATGCTCCTCAAATTATTCCACAAAAATAGAAACAAAAAGAACATGGCCAAAATCATTCAATGAAACCATAGTCACCCTGATACCTAAACCACAGAAAGACTCAACAAAAATATTTCAGACCAATTTCTCTTATGAAAATTGAAGCAAAAATACTCAGTAAAATACTCACAAAGTGATTCCAAAAATATCATTTAACATGATCAAATAGGCTTCATCCCAGGGATGCGGGAATGGTTCAACATATGAAAATCCATCAATGTAATCAACCATATAAACAAACAGAGAAAAACCCACATGATCATCACATTAGATGCTGAAACACCCTTCATGTTAAAACCTTTCATAGACCATGGATATAGGGATCATACTTAAACACACACACAAAAAGGCATTATACATTATACCAATAGCCAAGATCAAATTAAATGAAGAAAAACTTAAAGGAACTCCATTAAAATTAGGCACAAGAAAAAGCTGTCTACTATTTTCATATCTATTCAAAATAATACTTGAAGGTACAGCTATAGAAATAAGACAACTAAAGAAAATCAAGAGGATGCAAATTAGAAAATAAATATAAGCATCTTTACTTGCAGATGATATGATAGTATACATAAGTGATTCTATCCAAAAGTTCTACCAGAGAATTTCTCAATACAAAATTAACTCAAAGAATCAGTATCCCTCCTTTACAAAATCAATAAATGGTCTGACGAAGAAATTAAAGAAACAATACACTTGAAAATAGCCACAAATGATAAAAAATATCTTGGTGTCCGTAACTCTAACCAAGACTTGCATGACACAAATATCAAGTCTTTGGAGAAAGAAATTGAAGATGATTTCAGAAGATGGAGAGATCTCTCTTGCTCAAGGATCAGTAATATTAACATAGTAAAAGTGAGCATCTTACTGAAAGCAATAGCAAAGTTAATGCAATTCCCACCAAAATTCTAACATGATACTTTACAGGCCTTGAAAGAGCAATCCCCAACATTATTTGGAAAAATTGAAAATCCAGGGTATCTAAACCAATTATGTATAATAAAAGGACTTCAGGACATTTCATTATCCTTGATTTCAAGCTATACTACAAAGACATAAGGATTAAAATTATATTGTCTTGGCATAAAAAAGTTGATCAATGTAAAGGGATCAAAGACCCAGAAATAAACCAACACATATATGGACACCTGATTTTTGGAAAGATGTCAAAACCATACAATGGAAAAAACAGAACATGTTCAACAAATGGTACTGGGGTAACTGGATATTTCCATGTAGATGAATTTAAATAGATCTATATTAATTACTCTGCACAAAATTCAAGTCTAAGTAGATCAACATAAAACAGATACACAAAACCTAATTAGAGGAGAAGGTGGTAAATAATCTTGAACTCATTGGTACAGGAGACAAGTATCTGAACAGAACAGCAAAAGCTCAGGCACTAAAATTAACAATTAATAAATGGGACCTTATGAAACTGAAATGACTCTGCAAGGCAAGAGGTATTGTAGAGAACACAATGGCAGCCAATAGAATGAGAAAAGATAGTCAACAACTGCACATCTGAAAGAAGGCTAATATCCAAAATATATAAAGATCAAAATAAATTAGACCCTAATAATTCAAGTAACCTAATCAAAAATGGGGTACAGAGCTAAACAGAGAATTCTCAACAAAAAATTCTCTAATGACCAAGAAGTCCTTATAGAAGTTTTCAATGTCCTTAGTCATCAAGGAAATTCAAATCGAAATGACTCTGGTATTCCATCTTATACCTATCAGAATGACTAAGAACAAAAACTCAAAAGACAATGCATGCTAGCCTAGCGAGGATGTGGATCAGAGGAAACATTCCTCCATTGCTAGTGGGAGTGCAATATTGTATAACTACTGTGGAAATAAATCTGGATATTTCTCAGACTTTGTGAATAGGCCTAGCTTTACCACTCCTGAGAATTTACCCAAAAGATATTCCACAATACCAAAAAAACACTTGCTCAACCACATTCATATCAGCTTTATTCATTATTGCCAGTAACTGGAAACCACCTAGATGTCCCTCAAGTGAAGAATGGATAATGAAAAGGTGAAACATTTACAAAATGGTATACTACTCTGCTGTTAAAATAAAGACATCATGCAATTTGCAGGCAAGTGGATGGAACAACAACAAAATATATCATCCTGAGTGTGTTAATGCAGACCCAGAAAGACACATGTGGTATGTACTCATTTATAAGTAGATAGTCACCATAAACTACAGGATAATCATGGTGCAATCCGTACACTCAAAGAAGTAAAGTATGGCCCAAAAGAGGCTGTTTGAATCTTATTCAGAAGAGGGAAAATAGATATCTGAAATAGACAGAGGGAGGTAGCTGGATGAGACAGTGGGGAGGAGAGTAATAGTGGTGGAGATCAGCTAAGGGGAGACCAGAGCAGAGGATGGAGAGGATCTGGAGAGAGAATGGAAATCAGTAAGGGAAGCATCTCTGGGACAGAGGAGGCTCCTGGGAGTTTATGGGGGAGACCTTAGCATAGATTCCTAGTAGTGGGGTTAAGGAGCCCGAAGTAGCCACCTCTTATAGCCAGGTAGGACTTCCAGGAGAAAGAGGGGGACACCAACTTACCAATAAAACCAATTCAAAATTTATCTTGTCTACAAGATATACTGGGATTAAAATAGAGCAGAGATTGAGGTAATGGTGAATAAATGACTGGTTCAACTTCTGACCCACCACTTGGGAAAGAGCCAACCTTTGTCACTATTGATGATGCTCTGCTATGCTTGAAGACAGGAATCAAACATAACTCTTTTGAAAGGCTTCATCCAGCCGCTGATGGAAACAGATACAGAGACCTGCAACTAAACAAAAAGCTGAGCTTAGGGAGTTCTGTGGAAGAGTGGAAAGAAGGATTGAGGTAGTTTGTGCAGGGCATCAGGAATCCACAAAACAGACATAGTGAGTGAGCTAACGGATTCCTGAGGGCTCATAGAGACTGCCATCAACCAAAGAGCATACACAGGCTGGATCTAGACCCACTACATATATGTAGCAGATGTGCAGCTTGGTCAATATATTGGCCTACCTGTAAAGGGATTAGGTTCTATCTCTGACTCTTTTGTTTGCCTCTGGATCCCATTCCCCTAACTGGGATGCCTTGTCAGGCTTCAGGTGTAGAGGATGTATGCCAGGATGGGTGGGTACTCCTTGGGATCTTCCTATTCTCTGAAAAAGACGAGAGGTGGGAATGGGAAGAGGTGAGGGAAGGAGCTGTGATCAGGCTGTAAAATGATTAAATAAATAAGAAAATAAAGAAAGAGATAGACAGAGAGGGAGGGAGAGAGAGAGAGGGCAGAGCAAGGGTTATAGAGGGGAGCAAGAGTTATAAAATATAGTAATATAAACAATTGAAAAACTGATTATTTCCTTATGTGCTATTACATAAACATTAAAGTGATACATTGTGCTGAGTTTTATAGTGGACTAAATGAATAGACTTTTAAAAATCCAAATTACATTATTTATTGTATGTGGTATATGTATATTACATTATTATGGTATATGGATATTGGCTAAACTATCAACTCACTGGTCATAATACATCATCTCCTTATTAGGGTTCCTTAGTCTAAGTTTTAGGCTAGCAGCTGAACCTCTGGAAATTTAGGACCAGAATAGAAATTTGTTTTGATCTGTTTCCCTTGAAGTTTTCATTTAATACCTATAATGCACTCTCTTCTATTAGATTGTTGGCACTGTTTTATTAGTCTCAGAATGGGGAGCACTAAGGTGAGTAGAAAAATTAAATTTAAATTTAAGAGACATATTCTGAATACAATTGAGTGATATAACAAAGACAATTGTAAATGTGTTGCTATTAATAATATTGTGTTACAAGGCCAATGATCTTTAAAGGATTGAAGACACAGTCCACTATAGCCCGTGCCTGGCTCCCTAGCCAGCACTACCTGGACCATTCCACTTTTCAGTGCTCATCTTAATATTTCAAAATTTAAACAGTAATTTTTTAGAGGTAATTATTTAAATCTGTGAAGGTTAAACCTATGTTACAATGGCTGGATTTCAGGAATATATAAGACATCTACTGAGATGATCTGCTCTTATGGACTGGAACCAGGTCAAGAGAGAGTTGATGTGTGTTGCAGGTGGGAGAACTATGTACATGAATCTTCATAATTCCCTGTATTACTAATGAAGACCTGGTGATAGTCCTAATATTATATAGGTCTTATTTGAGTAACAACTATAGCTACAATGAATTCATGAATGTAATGAGCATGCCATGTCAGAAGACACTGATTCATATAACTACTCTTAGTATATGATGATTATATATTTTCTTCTGTACTCAATCTTACAATGTTTCATAAGATTTCAAGAGAATGATATAGATCTGTAATTTAGCAGTATTTTGCTGTCAAGTGTTCTCTCTACTTTGTATAGCTCTGAGTTTCTGCATTAACTGCCATTCACTCAAAAAGAAATTTCTCTTGTGAAGGAGAGCAATATTAATCTATGAATATAAACATACACCTTTACAAGATAGTTTTCAAGTGAGTTAGATTTTAAAGCTGAATTCTAAATTGGCCACAGGACAGTAAAAGGCAAATAGTAACTTTACTTACATTGTCCTAAAAAGTTTTAGTAGCTTGGATATTAGATAACAGCTATTTTTTAAAAAAAATTAGTGGAGAGAGATCTATCAATTTGAATAATATTGAGAGTTTACTTAGGACCATAAAACACACTCTTACCTACTGCCTGGAGGATCCTTTTTCTGTATAGAATAAACCAGAGACTCACTCAATTCACAGATGCTACATAGCTAAACAAAGATAAGAAGATACCCTGAAAATAAAAGTGCTAGCAAAATTTTTAGGTTGAAGATTCAGCCTCTAGTATTATTGTTTATCAAGTTGCAAAATGCTAAAGTGAGAGTGTAAGTCCATGCCTATAATCTCAGTACTTCAGAGGCTGAAATAGGGGAACAACTTCAAGGTTAAGAGTAACTTAAGATTCCTGTTTCACAAATTGAAATCCAAAACAAAAGAAATTTGCAGCAATAATTATTCCATCTAAGCTACAACTTAGAATCTGGCTCTAAATCAAAAGAGGAATCTGAAATATACTGCTGTCTAGGACAACTTCCCCACCCAAACATATACTAGAAGAAATTTCAGGATGAGAATTCTCACCAATAGAGATCTGTGTGATACTTGATCTTTGCTGAAATAGTACACCTTGTTCTTTTGCTCCATTTAGAGAATATACTTCAATAATATGTCATTTGCTATGATGATATTGGCAGGACTGAGCTAAGTGAACAGGATAGGAGCTATAGACCACAAGAACTGAAGTGCCCTGAGTGAGAGGTGTCTACATTATGTGGAACACAGATGAGTCTGACCTCCATCCATCCTGCTGGTCCACAGAAGAGTTTCTGGGTCCCTGCAGGTTTGTGCCAAGATGTCAGAGTCTGAACTTATACCTGCCTGCAAGCTGCATCTGCACTCTACATCTCAGACTCTGTGTCTCAGAATGAGTTGTGGACTGATTAACATAAGCATCTGAGTCGGCTAGGCCAGGAGAGATCTCAGGGTGTGGAGCATATAAAGATCTCACTTTAGGTCACCCTACTAATACAGACTGGGAAATCCCCAGGGCACAATGTGTGGGGGCATGTTCACCAAAGTTTAGCCAGATGTACACTAGAACTCTGTACCACCACTTGCTCTCAGACTGGACTGTGGGCTGCAGAGCACCAGATTTTGTGTCTGATAGCCCAGGGGAGACCCCAGGGTGTGAAACAAGGGTGGATCTGACCTCAGATCACCCCACCAATCCATAGACGGCATCAGGGACAGGAAGGTGCTGGCAAGGTCTCCAAAGCCTAGGCACCTGCAGGCCAGTATGCTACACTGACACTCTGTCTCAGGCTAAACTATGCTCTGCTGTGCACGAGGGTCTGGGGCTGCAAGGGTGGATCTGACCCCATGTCACCTGGTCAATCCAGGGTGAGTTCCCAGGTCAATGCAGGCACAAGTGTAATCTCCAAATTCCAGCTAGGCACAAGCAGGGAAGGACCTATTCCCTGAGTTTCAATGGGAACTGTGGGCAACAAGGCAACAGTGTCTGAGTCTTTGCACCCAGAAGAGACCTCATGGTGTAGAGCAGAAGTGGATCTGACATCAGGGCACTTGACAACCCATATAAAGTCCCTAGGATCTGAACCTAGGTTACCTGACTTATCCATGGAAGGGTTCCTTGATCCCTGCAGGTGAGGGGTCTCAACCTATAGCCACTAGTCTATGAGCTGTACTCAACAGCCAGAGAAGGACACTATAAACTACCATTCAATGCTAGAAAGAGCAATATGACTAAGAGCCAAAGTAAAAAAACACAAACAACAAATGCCAAAATAATATGACATTTCTAGAACACATTTATCTCAAAGCAATCAGCCTTGGACAATCAAACACAACTGAAGCACAAGAAAATGATGTTAAATCATTCACCTTCATAATGAAGATGATAATAGAAGAAATGAATAAAATCCATAACAAATATAGGAAGATACAGCCAAAGAAATTGGGGACCTTAGGGAGGCCATGCCAGAGGCCTATAGAGAGGAAATGAATAAATCATTGGAAGCAATTAGGGAAAATGCAAACAGTCGTCAAAGGAAATCAAGAAAACAGGTCAAGATCTGAAGATGAAAATAGAAACAATGAAAAAAAAAACACAAATTGAGGATAGCCTGGAAAGAGAGAACTTAGAGAAAAAAAAAAAAGAAACTGTAGAAGTAAGCATCATCAACAGAATACAAGAGATAGAGGAAAGAGTATCAGGTGTGGAAGATACAATGCAAGACTTTGATTGAACCATCAAAGAAAATGTTAAATCTTAAGAGTTCTTGACACAAAATATCTAATAAATCAAGGACATCATGATAACCTAAGGATAATAGAAATTGAGGAAATGGACAATTTTCTTGATAGATTCCGCTTGCCAAAGTTGAGTCAAGATCAGGTTAAAAAAAAAAAAAAAAACAACCAAATAGTGATATTTCTCCTATAGAAATAGAAACAGTCATCACAGTTCTCCCAACCAAAATAAGTGTAGGGCAAGGTTTCAGTGCAGAATTCTACCAGATCCTTAAAGAAGAGTTATTACTGAAATTCTTCAAACTACCCTACAAAATAGAAATGGAAGGAGCATTACTAAAGTCTTTCTATGAGGCCACAGTCACCTTGATACCTAAACCTCACAAAGACCCAACAAAGGAAGAGAATTTCATACCAATTTCTCTTATGAGCTCTGATGCAAAAATACACAATAAAATACTCACAAACCGAATCCAAGAATACATCAAAGATATCATTCACCATAAACAGGTTGGCTTCATCTCAGGCATGCAAAGATGGTTCAATATAATGAAATCCAACAATGTGATCCACCATATAAACACACTGAAAGAAAAAAGCCACATCATCATCTCCTTAGAAGCTGAAAAAAAAAAAAAAAACATTTGACAAAATCCTACACTCATTCATGTTTAATGTCTTAGAGATCAGGGACACAGGACACATACCTAACATAATATAGGGTATATACAGAAAGCCAATAGCCAACATCAAATTAAATGGACAGAAACTCAATGAAATTCCAATAAAATCAGGGACTAAACAGGCTGCTCAATCTCTTCATATCTCTTCAATATAGTACTTGAAATTCTAGCTATAGCAATGGAACAACAAAGAGCAATCAAGGGGATCCATATCAGAAAGGAGAAATTCAAAGTATCAATATTCACAGATGATATGATAGTGTCTATAAGTGACTCCTAAAATTTCCACTAGAGATATCCTACAACTGGTAAGCACCTTGAGCAAAGCACCTGAATATAAAACTATCTAAAAAAAGTTTGTGGTCTCCAGTATACAAATGACAAATGGGCTGAGAAAGAAATTAGGGAACTATACCCTTCACAATAGTCACAAACAATATAGAGTATCTTGGTATAATTCTAACCAAGCAAGTGAAAGACTTCTACAGAAATAAAATTGAAGTCTCTGAAGAAGGAAATCGAAGAAGATATCAGAATATGGAAAGATCTCATGCTCATGAATTAGGATCAACATAGTAACAATAACAATCTTACCAAAAGGAATTTACATATTCAATGAAATCCCTATCAAAATACGTAAAGAATTTTAAAGATCTTGAAAAATGAATTCTCAGCTTCATAATAGTAGAAAAAAAAAAAGAAACAGAATAGCTAAAACAATCCTGTACAATAAAAGATTCTCCAAAGGGATCTCCATCCTTGATCCCAAGCTGTACTATAGAGCAACAGTAATTAAAACAGCATGATGCTGGTATAGAAATATGTTGCTTGATCAACAGAATCAAACTGAAGACCCAGAAATAAATCCACACACCTATGGACACTTGATTTGTGACAAAGAAGCCAAATCTGTACATTGGAAAAAATAACATCTTCAACAAATGGTGCTGGCCTAACTAGATGTCTAAATGTAGAAAAATGCAACTAGATGCATATTTATCATCCTGCATGAAGCTAAAGTCCAAGTGGATTTAATACTTCAGCATAAAACCAGACACACTATATTTCTTAGAAGAAAAAGTGGGGAAGAGCCTTAGACTCATTGGCACAAAAGACAACTTCCTGAACAGAAGGCCAACGTATCAAGTTATGTAAGGTCCACAATTAACGGATCTTACATTGGGCCCTGTGAAACTGAAAAGCTTTTCTAAGGCAAAGGAGACTGTCAAGAGTAGAAAACAACAACAAAACCAGCCTATAGTTTGAGAGAGGATCTTCACCAACCCTACATCTGATAAAGGGCTAATATCCAAAATATATAAACTGAAGCAATTAAACTCCATCAAACTAAATAACCCAATTAAGAAATGTGGTTCAGAGGTAGACAGAGAATTCTCAACAGAGGAATATCTATGGCTGAGAAACACATAAAGAAATGCTCAACATCCTTAGTCATCAGGGAAATACAAATCAAAATGACTCTGAGATTGCATCTTATACCTGTCAGAATGGATAAGAACAAAAACCCAAATGACAACACATGTGGTGAAGATGTGGAAAAACAGGTATACTCATCCATTGCTGGTGGAAGTGCAAATTGAACAACTGCTTTGGAAACCAATTGGCTGCTTTCTCAGAAAATTGGTAACAGTGTTACCTCAAAACACAGCCGTACCACTCCTGCAATATGCCCGAAAGATGTTCCACCACACAGCAAGGATTTCCTCTGCTATATTCATAGCAACCTTAATAGTAATAGCCAGAAACTCAAAACAACCAAGATGGTACATTTACACAACGGAATACTACTCAGCTATTAAAAGCAGGGAAATCTTTAAATTTCTGGCAAATGGGTGGAACTAGAAATAATCATCCCTAGTGAGACAATCCAGACCCAGAGAGACATGCATAGTATATACTTATTTATAAATGGATATTAGTCCAACATAGATATCCTTAATAGTCTCCACTCAGTGGGAGATTGGGACAGATGCTGGATATAGCTGTTGGGTTCCAGGTGAGAGTGATATGAAAAAATGGGGAGATAGAAGGACCCAGATGGTCCAGGAACCCTTGCAAGAAAACTATCAATACTAGTGGGTCTGCACAAACTGAAGCACCAGTCAATGACAATACATGTCATAAACTTAGACCCCCCTATTAAGGCCTAGCCAATGGACAACTCATTCTCCATGGCTTTTGGGAGAGGGACTGCCTCTGATGTGAACTCTGGTGTCCCCAATTTGATCATTTCCCCTTGGTGGGGTGTCCCGGTGGCATACAGAGGAGGGGGAAGCAGGCTATCCTGATGAGACCTGATAGGCTATGGTCATCTGGTGGGGGAGGAGGTACCCTTTGTCAGAGGTCTAGAGGAGCAAAATTGAGTGAAAGGGGGAGGGGGAAGGGGACGATACAAGTAAGCAGATAACAATTGGGATGTAATCTGAATAATAAAATTGAGTAAATAAAAAAACAAGAATTATCTCTTGTGAATAGAGCAGAAAATCTGACAATCCAACTACAATAAGCAGTGTTATAAGACCTATTAATTAGTAAATAGTGATTTTTGTACTTTTTAATCTTTTAATAATCCAAAATCACTTATGAGTTCTGATTATTTGATATTGCAAAGGTTGTAATGTAAAGAGAAACAAAGAAGATGATCATGATGTGAGCTAGTATGCTGAACAATTAGAGAACATTATTTAATTGTGTGGCTACAGAAGATTCGTTCATGCTGCTTATGCCAACTACACATGTAAAGACCCCAGCATCCACACTGGAACCCATGAAGAAGTATCTCATCTCAAAGCTTAGCAATACAGTCATGTTAGACTGATGCCTCAAACTTATATGAGCTAGAGTCCAAGAAGGAATTCCTCAAATGTTCGGGACATTTTCATGGAATAGTTGTATGCAGTGATTTGGGTTGTATGAGGAATGAAGATACCAGTAACTTTTATTCAAATGCTTTACCCACATCTACTTCCTAAAGAACCCAACAGGCTATCAAGATCTGGAGGAACAGAAGTGGAGTAGTGCTATTCTAGAGGAAGGTTTATTAAAAATGCATAGTTGACATAAATGGGTTTCTCTGTAATTATTTTAGTTGATTTTTAATGTTTGCTTAAAGAAGACATATTGTCTTCTACAATATCATTATTAGGTTTCCACATATTTTAATTCCTATCTACATAATTACTTTTAGATAGTTTTTTTCAATGTGTTGATAAGCTTTTAAAATTTGGAATGTCACAGAAGCATACATATCCAATATTTTTGATTTAGGATCTATTCTCTCTATATATACATTCAAATGGGTAATTCTTCAGAATAAGATTTTATGACCATTTATAAATGTCCTTACCTAAACAGGCTTTCGGCCAAATATTAATCTCCCAGATAAACAGGAACTATTAGAACTATTGATCTCCTTCATGATTATTCTGAAAGTCAAAATTTCAATATCAAATAAACATTTCATATACATAAAAATGAGGTTTTAGAAATGAATAAGAGAAAGGGATTGAGTGATGATTTATTGTAGGTAAGCCATTTCCAGTAGTCAGCATCACTTACTATTCCCAGTTTTACAACAATAACCTTTTTAAAACAGTTTCTGGAATTTTCTTCATGACAAGGTCATACTCATTTCTTTAAAGATTCTATATTTCATATTTTTCTGTCATTTAAAAACTAAAGAAAAAAGTCCAATTTCTGTTTTTCTAGCAAGTCTTTGTTTCAGGCTTTTTGTAGGTTCTGTAGTCACACCTGGAATTTATTCTATTTTTGTAGAATAAAAATTACCAAGCCTAAATGTTTGGATTCTTTTAAAGAATCTTGGTCCTTCCCTGAGGTCTTCCCATATTTACTTCTTCACCATTTTTACCCTTTCTGGTTTTCAATTCATTCTTTTTTTTTTTTTTTTTTTAGTTTTTAAAAATAAACAAGACACTTTATATATTTTAAGATATTAACAGTGTGTGAAATTTTTCTAATAATAATCAGTTGCTCTGCGATAACAGAAAGAAACTCAAGCTTTGTTCTTCCATGAAAAACCCACTGGTCTGTGCCTGTTTCACACAATCCAGCTCCGTGTAAGGTTTTCTTGGATGTGGCTTTGTTTATTTCTTTGTGGTTATGATTTCTTTCTTTTTTTAAATTAATTTATTCTTGTTACATCTCTATGGTTATCCCATCCCTTGTAACCTCCCATTCTCCTCTCCCTCCCATTTTCCCCTTATTCCCCTCCCCTATGACTGTTCCTCAGAGGGATTACCTCCCCCTGTATATGCTCATAGGGTATCAAGTCTCTTCTCAGTGACCTGCTGTCCTTCTTCTGAGTGCCACTAGGTGTCCCCTGCCAGGGGACATAGTCAAATGTGAGGCACCAGAGTACTTGAGAAAGTCAAATCCCTCTCTCCACTCAAGTGTGGAGACTGTCTTCTTGATGAAAAATAAGAAAAGCAAAATATTTGTAGTATTTTTTTCTGGACCAGATGTCAGTTCACTCCTTCTTTAATTGGAGAATGATATAATAGTTGTGTCATTTCTAAAAATAATTTTTATTCAGCATTTGTCTTTAAAATTGGCTAGAATAAGAGAGAAACTGTAGCAGATTCTTGGTGTGTTGAGTGTGCTTCCATTCACCTCCTTCCTAGTCAGCCCTGAAGAGAAACTAGCCACCCTATTTTCAGACGTTAGACATTGTACTGAGTCTACATGGTTAAATATAAATAATGATGCCATTTCTGTAAGCAATGGTCCAGTGATTAGTGGATGTGTATTTGGGCTGGGGGAGTGATGAGTTATATTGTGGATAGGTGTAGATGGTATAGAGCACAAAACCAGCCAACAAACACCACTGTAGGGTATCATATGCTCCTATTAGGTATGTATGGAATGATACTTGGACATTGTTAATGATTGTCATTTGGAAACTATGCAGAAAATGAAATATAGCTTCTATGTAGATGGAAACTGTGAGATAAATATTAATTGGTTTGTGGAAGATAGCTTTCTAAGGAAGGCCAGAGAGAGTAGAGTGGACAATAATGCTGAAGTTGAGCATGGCGAACTTAGAAATGTTATTAGAGCTATCATGGAAGGAACTGAGAGGTTAAGAAAAACATCCTTTCTAAGCTATCTTTTATTCACACGTAATCTTTGCAGATGATTAACATAGATATTTTATGTATCTTTAAATTTCACATTCATACATTTCTACTGAGAATTTATATGTAGGAAGTGATTAAAATCCTCATTGTTGTTCATGGCAATAGTTTAACTCCTCTGAAAAAAAATCAGTGTCCTTCATGGATTTCAGCTTTGAAGCATCTGCCCTGAGATGGCCTGATGAACTACAATACTAATGTACTTATCCTATTATTGCATAGCAGAGGGCATTATCTGAGGAGTCTATTGAAATTTTGGGTTTTAAATAACACAGAGAGCAGAGAAAAATAAATAATAAAAACTGACATTCATAGCACAAACAACACAGTACTTTCAAATTATTTTTCACAGTATTATATGCTGTTCTAGAAAGTATCTTTAGGTTGTTCAAGATTATCATTAACAGAAATCCTTGTCTTCAGACAGATGACAGGAAAGTTCTGTTGTGTTTTCTTTATAAAAATTTGATGCTATTTCCCAATTAAAATGGCAGTGAGACAGCAGCCTTTCCCAACTTCTTTATAAAAACATACAAAGCATCTGAAACACATGCACACATAGACACATCCATCAAAAGCTGGCACAAGAGCCAGCTTGCTGCCAGAGATTCAATGAAGTTTTACTCAAACAAATCTGACAAAATATTTTAAAAATGCCAACAATAGTTTACTTTTTTCTGTTTGCAGCTACAAAATACATGAGAAGCTTCTTTAAGCTGCTCTGCCCTTGGTCAAGTCACTACTTTCCTTCAAATATCTAATCCCCATTGAAAAAGCACTGTGAAACAGCCAAATGCAGCACTCTCATGGTTCTTGAAGTGACTAGTATTTTGTTCCCTTCTAGGAACTCTTTATTAATTTTATCAATAACACTTCTCCAAGAAAGAGCCAGGGAAGAGTTCTTGACCTCAGAGCTGTGGCAGTTGATTCCAGGACATTCCAGCCCATCAGTTTAAAATGATGAGATAGGGGCCGAAGAGATGGCACAACATCTAAGATAAAACCATTTGTTAATCTTGCAGGGGAGTAAGGCTTTGTTCCTAGCATGCACACATGACTCATAAGCAGCTGTAAACCCAATTCAGAGGACCAGATGCCCTCTTCTAACTGTGGTGGAAAAGTCACATATGAAACATGTACATACATAAAGGTGAAACACTCACACATAAAATAAAACAAATAAATAAGTATATATTAAAATTTAAAAATGATGGCATTAAATTTTACACCTACTACCCAATGATAAAAGGTTATAGTCAATATTTGAATATCAATGTGATTTTTCTTTCAGAGATTATCATAAAAGTATTGTCATGGATTTGCTCTTTTTTATTATCTGTAAAGAGGGTGTGCATAAAACATGTACTTGCAAACCAGTGCCATCAACCCCTATCCCTAAGAAGGTCTATTAAGCTCCTCTTTCTGTTTTAAATACTACCAGTTGGGCTCTGAAGCTACTAAGTCCCCTAGAGAAGCTTTATAATTATTAAGGCTGCAAGGTTGGCATTCATTCACAAGTTGCCATAGCCTGTGACCTAGGTTTGGCCAAGGATCCCCAGGAACCAGAATCCTCCTTGGTTCTATGTAAAGGAAAGCAAAAACAAACTTTAGTCATGATCTGACTGTCTTAAAAATTACTTGGTGAAGATTTGTGTCCTACCCTTTCCTCATCTAAGAAACTTGCAATGTACAACATCCAGGAGAAAAACAAAACTTTTACATGCTTATGTCCATCAGAGTAGGCATATAACAGAAGTTCTACCAAAGTTTACAATAAAAAAGGTGTATGCATATATGGTTTGTGTATTTTTAACCAAACTATTTAATATATCTACTGGCTTTCTTTATAGTAAGAATGTTTAAAACCTATTTATTGTGGCTGTTTCCAAAGCTAGACTATATTCTCAGCGGTAGTCACTTTGATGTACGCTTCTTGACCTTAATCTTCCCATGTCACAGAAGTTCTGTGCACATTGTTCAACATCCACCAAATCCCACACACTCTCCTAACAACTAGGTTACATTTTGTTTTTTATGATCATGATTTTACAAAATGTTACATGTATGTAAAATTCTGTGGTATTTGCTTTTTTGAGACTAGCTAATCTCATGTCATGTAATAAACTTCACTTCATCTATTTAAAAATTTTTATTTAAATTTTTATACAATTTGTATTAATCATATTAATTTATTCCCTCAATGCCTTTCAAATCTTCCAACTTTCCTATCCACTTAATTTCATGTTCATTCTCTTCAGCTTGCCACACCCACCAAACCAGAAAAAACACCACCACCACCAAAAAGTCAAAGAACAAACTTTAAAACCCTAAACATAAAACTTAATAAAATAATCAATAAGACAAAATAATAAATTAAGCAAAGTATACAAAAAAGCCTCCAAAAGAGAGAAAGAGACAGAAAAAGATAGAGTGAGTTATAGAAAGAAAGAGAGAGAGAGAGAGAGAGAGAGAGAGAGAGAGAGAGAGAGAGAGAGGGAGACTTTTTGTGCTGATCTGAAACTCCTCATCATGGGACCTGTCTTGGAATGTGGTAGATATACCCAGTGTCATTGTATTGTAAAAATCTCATTTTTATCTTTCCCAATAGTTATCTATCAGTTGAAATTAGCCTCTTGGTTAGTAATAGAACTTTAAATCCAGTTCCCCTTTTCAATAATGAGATTTTGTTTAGTTTGAACCTTTGCAAGTATTAATTGAACTTTCACAGTCTCAGTGAGTTCACATTTGCATCAGTCCTGATGTGCTGCAAGGGTTTCCTTCCTTTGGCTCTTACAATATCTCTGGTTCCTCTTCCTTATGGTTCACTAATACTTCAGGGTAAGATCTGTTATCCTATTTAGGGCTTAGTGGTCCAAAGTTTCCCATTCTTTGCACACTGTCCAGTTGTGGATTTATTTGTTAATTATCAACTACTGCAAGGAGAATCTTCTTTAATGAGGGCTAAGTGACAGTCTAAGAAATGAGTATAACACTATATCACTAGAAGTAATTTTATTACTAGTTTCTTCAGTAGAACAACAGTTGGAGGGTTTCCTCTAGGAGTATGTTATACTGTCAAGTTCTTGTGCACTTTTTCAGTGTCATCTATGAGTTCTGTCTCACATAGCAAGCCCTAAATCCAATTTTAGAAAGTATTTTTATTTGATTTGTGTATGAATTTATGTCAGTATTTGTTCCACTAAATATCAGCATATCCCACAGTTAGGTCTCTTTTATTCATCAGAGTGTGTAGTTATTTAAATTGATGATTACTTTTCTACTTGGGTAGCCGGCAGAGCACCTTCCAGAGCCATGAACCTTAGTAGGGGTGAACCTTAGAGCTTCCATGGTTGGTTACATAAGTATGTCTTCAGCAATATGCTCAATGACCAGGATATAGAGAATACCCAGTAGAATTTGCAATTATCTGTGATGTTAAGTGTGTGTCTGTGGAACCCATTTTGGCAACAATTCAACATTGTATAACCCATTCCTGGAAGGGAGATTTCATTTGGCGGTATAAGGTGTCTAGCTGTAGCAATGTGTTATATGGTGACTCCTTTAAATTTCTTACATATAGGTATGTATTTTAGGAATCTTCTATAGAAGTAGGCTTCCATATGGCTTTTCAAAAGGCCTTTAATGTTAGTTATCTTTCACCTTGTGCTCCCATCTCATTATCTAGTCTTTCTTAATAATATTCTGATTTCCTTTTATTTCTCTTTAACATTAGAGTCTACTTCCCCTTCTTTGGAAGATCACCTATTCCTTCCAGCTTCCTTACATGCTACCTAATTTCTGTGGTTATACAGATTGGGACACACCTATCTGAAGTTAGAAAGCTATTATGCCTACATATAAGAGAAAATGCACATTTGCCTTTTTCGGGGGAGTAGCTTTACAGCACTCAGGATGATCATTTCTAGTGCCATCACTTTACATACAGATTTTATAGCTTTGCATTTCTTAAAATTTGACTACTTTTATGTGTAAATATATCACATTTTCCTCATTTAGTCATCAGTTGTACATCTAGGCCATTTCTACTTTCTGACTATTATGAACAGAGTCTCAGGGAACATGAATGAACAAGTATCTCTGTATTAAAATAGTTATTTAGGTATTTGCCTTTATTTGATCATCTTTCTTTTGCTGCTACAGAAAGTTTGATAAAAACTGTTGGCTAGGAAACAATAAACAAAGCAATCAAGCAGGCAAATTCATCTAATGAATTTTATGATTCAGATAAGAATATTTACAAGAGGTTGTTGAGGATGGTAATTTCTACTGCTAATTTTAAAATAGGAAAGAAAAATAAGAGGCAACAATAGACCTCATCAATTTGCCCGGAATATTTCAGCAAACAGAAAGGCATTAAGTCCTTTGAAGACTCAATAATAGAATTGTTGCTCATTTTGCTAAAAGATTTTGGCCTGGTGAAAAAATTCTCCTTAATTTAGAAATTATTCTGGTTGAAATTTCAAATCCAGGTAGTGTCCAGATCCCTTTACTGTAAGTCAAGATATATTTAAGATGATGTCCTAGTTGCCCATTGACTCTTTATGTTTTTATCACATGCCTTGTATCAATTCAGGATAGAAAAATCTTATCATAACATCTGAGTATAGATAGCCTTTCTTCCCTAAGATTGCTGTTCCCATACCTCATGCTATCTGTAGTTATTTTGAGCTATTATCATCTAATCCTGTTCAAAATAAAATTTTATGAAGGTTTTATTTTGAGACTACTTATTGTATACCAATCATATAATGAAAATGTGTTAATTTATATATAAGTATGTTATTTTCTGGTGGTAAATCTTCGGAAGTAGATGATGTAACAAAAGCATTTAGGTGGTAATAAAAATAAAAGGTAAAACTTCCAAGTTAAATGATACTGATTCCTTTAACTAGTTATTGTTGTGGAAATAGTCAGGCAAATTGTATTATAATTACTATTATAAAATACTTGAAGCACGGATAACATCTTCAACAAATGGTGCTGGTCTAACTGGATGTCTATGTGTAAAAAAATGCAACTGAACCCATATTTGTCACCTTGCACAAAACTCAAATCCAAGTGGATTAAAGACCTCAACATAAAACCAGAGACACTAAGTCAGTTAGAAGAAGAAGTGGGGAACAGCCTGGAACACATTGGCACAGGAGACAACTTCCTGAACAGAACACCAACAGCCCTGGTCTTAATGTTAATAATTAATAAATGGGACCTCATGAGGTTGAGAAGCTTCTGTAAGGCAGGAGATACTGTCAAGAGAACAAAGAGACAGCCTATAGACTGGGAAAAGATCTTCACCAACCCTACATCTGACAAAGGTCTAATATACAAAATATATAAAGAACTCAAGAAATTAAACACCACCAAACCAAATAACCCAATTGAGAAATGGGGCTTGGAACTAAACATGGAATCTCAACAGAGGAACATCAAATGGCTGAGAAACACTTAAAGAATGCTCAACCTCCTTAGTCATCAGGGAAATGCAAATCAAAACAACTGAGATTCCATCAGGACAGCTAAGATAAAAAATTCAAGTGACCCCACGTGCTGGCGAGGATGTGGTGAGAGAGGAACACTCCTTCATTGCTGGTGGGAATGCAAACTAGTACAACCACTTTGGAAATCTATCTGGTGCTATCTCAGAAAACTGGGAGTAGGGCTTCCGCAAGACGCAGCTTTCCACTCCTTGGAATATACCCAGAAGATGCTCCAGCACACAACAAGAAAATTTGCTCAACCATGTTCATAGCAGCCTTATTCACAATAGCCAGATCATGGAAACAGCCTAAGTGTCCCTCAGTAGAAGAATGGATAAAGAAACTGTGGTACATTTATACTGTGGAATACTACTCAGCTATTAAAAACAAGGAATTCCCAAAATTTGTAGACAAATGGATTGAACTAGAAATGATCATAATGAGTGAGTTAACCCAGAAGCAGAAAGAGTCAAATGGTATATACTCACTTATATCTGCATACTAGCCCAAGGGGCATGTCCCATGAAAGTCTTCAATTACCAGGAAAGTGGGAGAGGAGAGGACATCCTATTGGGACTCTAGATGAGAGAAGCATGGGAGAATAGCAAAGTAGAAGGATCCAGAGGATCCTAGAAACCTACCAGAATAACATTATGATAGACAGATTTGGGCCCAGGGGTCCCGCTCAAACTATGGCACCAGCTAAGGACAATAGAGGCAGTAAACTTCAAACCCCTACCCATATCTAGCCAATGGACAGGACAGTCTCCACAGTTAAGTGGAGAGTGTAGTCTGACTTTCACACATACCCTGGTGCCTCATATTTGACCACATCCCCTGGATGGGGAGACCTGGTAGCACTCAGAGGAAGGATAGCAGGCTACCAAGAAGAGACTTGATACCCTATGAGCACATAAAAGGGGAGGAAGTCCCCCTCAGGCACAGTCATAGGGGAAGGGAGTAAGGGGAAAATGGGAGGGATGGAGGAATGGGAGGATACAAGGGATGGGATAACCATTGAGATGTTAATATGAATAAATTAATAAAATAAAATTTAAAATATACTTGAAGCACTTCAAAAATTATAAAAAGCATCTTTGTTTTAAAGTATGTTAAATCACATGCTAACTGCATATACATACACACACACATATATATATAATTTTACTTTTTACTCATATATATGTGTGTCTATGTCTGTGTTCATGCTCACATGAGTGCATGTAGGTATATATTTTCTTTCATTCTTCCCTTCAAAAAAAGCCAAAACCAAATTTGTAAAATTAATATTATGTATAGATAAAATAACTGGAAAGTCCTTCAAATGCCAAATCATGGCACTGTGAAGTATTTTTTAATCTTTTGACTATTTTAAAATAATTTTCAACACTTGGAAAATTTCATTATTATATTTAAAATAGAAGCACACAAAATGCCATTTTTATAAAAACTTGATGATTTGAATCAACTTCGGGACAAAGCAAAATTATAGCTTCCTGCCTGTTAGTTGTCAATTCAGGATTTCAAAAAAAAAATAAGACGTGACACATTTGTTTTACTTCCTTGATAATGTTTTTAAAATATGCCTGCCTGAAACTACTTCTTCATTTTCTATTATGTTTCAAACACTATTTAACAAATTTCTGATGATGTTTTACTGAATGTGAACTAATCTTGTAGTGTATAGATCTAATTAGCACAAGCCAGACAATGTCCTCTGGTGACTTTTAAATTATTTTTATTTTATATGTTTAAGTGTTTTGTGCATATGCATGTATATGCGCGTGTGCATACCAGGTGCCTGCATAGGCTAAAAGAGGGCATCAGATCCCCTGGAGTTGTAATTACAGATGGTTAAGAGCTGGAAATCAAACCTGGGTCTTTTGGAAGATGAGAAAGTTCTCTAGACTGATGATCATCTCTCTTTCTTACAGATTTCTTATACATTTCAATGACATTCAGCCATAGTAATGGATATGGACTTGGCCTGAGGGTGCTCCAAAAAGAGATGCTCTGTTCTTAACCTAAACAAATCCCCAGATTGTCATCATATCTTCTCATGCATTTTCATGCTTACTTTTCGTGGTTGTTTACTGATATCATCAAAAAGCATGCTTTTTTAAAAATCACTTTACAGCCTGATCCCAGCCTCCTCCTCCGTACACCCAGTCCTGTCATCATGCCTTAGTCCCCCCATCTCTCCCTCTCTTTCCCAAAGAAGAGGGAGCCAAGAGGTACCAACTCACCCTGGCCCCAGATGGAAGGAGGGAGCTATGTGGGAAAGGGGGTAGAAATCAAGTGTTTAGAAGGCAGGGGAGGTGGGAAGGGAGGAGAGGACTGAGAGAGAGAACTGGTGTGAAGCATCTCTGGGAAAGGGGAGAACCCCAGAAATGTATGGGGTGGCCCTGGTTAAGATTCCTAGTGTGGTGAAGGCGGGAAATGATGCCAGAAGTTGCCACCTCCTGTAGCCAGGTTTGACTTCCAGTGGAGGGAAGGTGATGTCAAACCACTCATAAAAAAGCTCTGACCCAAAGTTTGTCCTGCCTATTGGCAATGTTGGGAAGAAGATGGAGCACAGATTGAGGAATTGGTCCAACAATACTGATCCAATTTAAGAGCCATCCCAACAGAGACAGCCAACCTCTGTGACACTATTAAGTATATATACTCAGCTATTCTTGAAGACAAGAGCCTAGCATAACTGTCTTCTGAGAGGTTTCATCCTGCAGCAGATGGAAAAAGATGCAGGGACTCACAACAAACAACAGGCTGAGCATGAAGTGTCTAGTGGAAGAGTGGGAGGAGGATTTAGGGAGCTGGAGGGGTCAATGACACCACAAGAACACCACTAGAGGCCCCTAGGGCCTCACAGAGACTGAAACACCAACAAGAGACATCATATGGGCCAGACCTAGACTCCTTATATATAAGTAACATGTGCAACATGGTAATTATGTGGGTCTCCTAACAAGTGGAGTAAGGGGTAACTGACTCTGTTGCTTGCCTTTGAATTTGTTCCCTCTAGCTGGGCTGCTCTGTCTGGCCTCAGTGGGAAAAAAGAAAGCACACTTATATGTTGAAATTTATTTATACTTCAGAAATTTGTCCAAATATTGCTCATGTTTTACATTACATATTCAATTTTGGCCAGATTTCTCCAAAATCATTTATCTACTTTATTAATAAGTTGTTTTTATCTTGTGTCCTTCCCAAGACTCCTGGCAATGAAAGTCAGGAACTCAAGTACTGAACTCTATCAGAAAGAGTCCTTCAGGACAACCTTAGTTGGATTCTCTTTTCTCCTTAATGTATCCTACTTGAGATGAGAAAAAAATTTAAACTTCTTTATTTCTTTTCTCCTTTGTGGTTGTTCACTATACTCACATTATCTTCCTTTTCTTACTGCCAAATTCTTCATTGTAAATCTTCACTGATGATATAACTTTGTAACATCTTTGTAATTTGGTGATTTATCTGAAGTGGTAAAATTTCTCATAATCAATCCTGATTATTTTGGGTTCTAACTATAAAGGAAAAGTAAATTTCAGTGAAATGTTCAGAAAAGATATTATTTTAAAATTTATGTGATACAGTAATCTGGAGGTAATCGTGAGACTAGAAAACACAACTTTATCCAAAGAAAAGTTGATTCTAATATTTCTTGGATGATTTATATGCTCCCAGTTCCTAGTGTGCAGAAGGTAGTTGGACATGATTACCTCCCATGGCCATGGGGATTGTAGCTCTTGCCAGCTGATGGCAATGATAGGGACAAAAATTGATGGCCATTTTAATGCCATATACTGCCATAGCATTAAATTATTTTCCACAAGGAGATAAGCAAAATGTGAAATCATTGTTCTTCATTTTGTAAAATGAATAATCAATAAACACAAAATATGAAAATGTAGTTTGTCAGTATTTATAGATCACTATATACTATTTTATCTTTTTGAGCCAATAAACATCCATATTAATTATTTCATTTTATATATTTTAATGTTGGTATCAGTTCTTTGAGATTTTCACAGTGTGATTTGATTATGTTCACCCTCCAACTCTTTCATGGTTATTTTCCTTTTCCTACCCACAAAACTTTATGTTCTTTTGTTTTCCTTCTACTTACCAAATTGTGCTTTCCAAGTATTCTTGGGTGTTTATCCTTACCACTGGAGAATGGCTGACTTATCAGGGCTGCAGTCTTAGAGAACATGGAATCTCCCTCTAAGCTGACATTAACTATCATCAGCTGATAATTGTTAAAATCATACCCAACTTCCTTCTGCATACTGGGACTAGGTCTGGCTATACTTGCACAGATATTGTGATTGCTGTCAGAATCACTATGAGTTTATATGTACATGCTCCTTGCTGTGTCTAGAAGACATAGTTTTCATATAGTCATTCAAAAGATCTCAAAAGAATTTTTCCTTTATGGTCTTCCACAATGCTTTCCTGAGCTGTAGGAGAAGAGAATACAGTGTTTATGTGATATTCACAGCTAATTATTCTGCATTCTTTCATTCTCTGGTCCTTATCAAATTGTGAATCTCTGTATTAATCATCATCAACTGTAAATAGAAGCTTCTATCATGAAGATTAAGAAATGCATTTATCTAGGCTTATTAGCCAGGGTTTTCTGGAGAAATATATATAATACATATTATACAATATACATTATGTATAATAAAACTATGTGTTACAGTGGCTTATAAGCTATGGTCCAACAGTGAAGGTCTGAGAGAAATTCCAAGGATCCAGTACTTGCTCAGTCCATGTAGCTGAACATCTTATACTGCTCTTAAGTATATAACTGATTCCACATGATGTAGTATCTAATACCACTGAGGAAACAAATTACCCATGAAAGAAATATCTTGCTAATGAGAGAAAGGACAATAGGGCAGAAACAAATTATTTTCTTCTTCCATCTTGGATTTTACCACCTTAAAAGATCTGGATTTTTGAACAACCTTTCTATTTAAAAGATTCAATGAAGAAAATTTACACATGTGTCTACTTAGGCACTTACCATTTAGTTAACTCCATATGCAATCAAGTTCACAATCAAGAATAAATATGATGTATGGGCATAAACAATAAGTTATTAAAAGTTGTTTTAATACTATATCCATTTAGCAGAAGAGTAGTACTTGGTCCTTTCCTAGGGTTAACAACATGTCTAGCCCTACTTTCTTGTTCTGATAATGGTGCCAGGTATTTTATCTTGTGGAGCTGGACTTAAATCTAATAAGAAAAATCTTTGCTACTTCCATGATGTCTATGTCACTACTGCACCACTGGACATGTCTTGTTATGCAGTCATTATTGGGACTCATTGAGTTCACAGATGGGTACTCTAGCAGCTTGCATAGTACCTTACAATACTATGAAATTAACCAGTAGTAATTACACTTCCAGTTTAGAACTACCTTGATTAGAACCATTCTATGTTCTGTAATTCAAGGAATGTGATGTTTTCAACAATAAATTTTTGGAGGTTTTTAGGCACCTCATTGATTAAAAAGTAACAAACTATTCTTGGCACTGAGCTTAAAATTTGTTAATCTATGATGATCGCAAGGACATTGTTATCTTAATATAGTGTAACTATGTTAAGGCCTTTTTTTTCCTTTTTAAAAATTTTATTAATTTATTAAGATTACAAATCAATTGCCATCCCATCACTTGTATCCTACCATTCCTCCCTCTCTCCCATTTTCTCCCTATTCTCCTCCCTTAGGTCTATGACCAAGGGTGACCTCCTCCCCCACTATATGGTACTAGGCTATCAAATCTCATCCTGGTATTCTACTTATTAGTTCTTTGAGTGTCACCAGGCCTCCCCACCAAGGGGAGGTGATCAAATATGGAGCACCAGAGTTCATGTCAAAGTCAGTCTTCGCTCTCCACAAAACTACGGAGAATGTCCTGTCTATTGGGTAGATCAAAGTAGGGGTTTGATGTTTACTATTGTATTTTCCTTGGTTAGTGCAATAGTTTGAGCAGAACCCCCTGGGCCCCGATCCACCCATCATGATGTTCTTCTTGTAGGTTTCTAGTACCCTCTGGGTCCTTCTATTTCCCCATCTCCTATATTTCTCTTACCTAGAGTGTCAGTAGAATGTCCTCATATCTATCCCAATCTCCTGGGAAGTGAAGACTTTCGTGGGACATGCCTTTTCCTTTTGTGCTATTGCCCAATTATATGTGAGTATATACCATGTGAGTCTGCTTCTGGTTAAGGTATATATATATATATATATATATATATATATATATATATATATATATTAGTATATATCGGTATAAAGGCTTAAAAGGTTAGTACTGAATATGAAGAATTATATTGTGGCATAAGAGGGAATGGTAGGATAAAGGAGGAAATACTAGGAGGTATAAATTACAATAAAGACTAAAAAAGAAAAGAAAAAGTCATTTAATATATATATATATATACATTTTTATAAAGAAATATTTATTTTAGCATAGTAAAAGAACAGAGCAACAGTAAGTATGACCACCTTTATATGTTCATTTAAAATTATTACAGAACTAAAAGCATTGTTATAAATGTTAGTTGCAATGACAGGTAACATATTTTAAGTAAATTTGGAAATCAGAGTTATGTTCGTGTTATAAGTGCCAATATTAGTACTAAGTACAAAATAATCAGCTCTTTTAAGTACTTTTGGCTGTGCCATACCTGTCTTGAGATCTGTAGAAGAGTTTCCAAGGGTTTAACTAAATTACAGAAAACACAAAATAGTGTCTTTGCATTTTTATTTATTTCACTATAATTATGATATTGACACATTCATTAAAATGATTCCATGATTGAAAGCAGCGTAAGAAATTGTGAAGTAGTTCAGTGTCAGTAGTGTGCCCTCTCTGTCATAAGAGAGACTTGTAAAGAGTAACTTACAGTCCATTTTCTTGGAGTTGAGCAAATAATAAACAGAGGTCTCAGTAGATGAATTTGTTATTTAAGTGAGATATTAACTACAGTGTATGAATACATTTACTCAGATTCTTAAAACTATTTCTTTGTATCTTCCACTTTGCTAGGATGGCTTGACATAAAGGTACAAGTGTTAGAACCATCACCAAAATTCTAGGTCAAGGATACCAAGGAATGTGTAAAGTCAGTGCAGTCTTTTTCTTCTGGAAAAGTAGTACTCTGTATATTGGAACTTCCTATTTTAAAATATATAAAAACACCAGATAATATATATATATAAGGTAATCTTCCATAAAAGGATGGCATAGTAAGACACCAGTAGAAATATTATGAAGGCTAGAAATACAGACAAATCCAAGAGTAGGTAAACTTGGTAACTACAAGATAGAAGATATGACCTGATTTCATAGGAGACCTCAAGCTTCAAGTTTTTTCAGATTTTTAAATATTTATTTATGTGTAGATGTCTCTGATTATCTATATGCATATCTGTAAGTGTCTACAGATAACTGGGGAGTCCAGAGGAATGTGTAGATCAACTTGATTTGGAATTACAAACAGTTATAAAAAGAAAATATAGATGATCAGACGGGAACTCAGAAGTCTGGTCCTCTGCAAGAGTAGGAAGCACTCTTAAACACCAACTCACACATCTGGTCGCTTTAACCTTCTATTTTAGTAATTAGTCACCCATCCCCTGACCACATTTGTTTTTCGAGACAGGGTTTGTGTGTGTGTGTGTGTGTGTGTGTGTGTGTGTGTGTGTGTGTGTGT
>OU015743.1:101670585-101686956 GCA_907169655.1 Acomys percivali | reverse complement strand
TGTGTGTGTGTGTGTGTGTGTGTGTGTGTGTGTGTGTGTGTGTGTGTATCACTACAATCACTACTGGGATCTTTCATTAGGGTGCACATGAAGCCTTATTCTATTTTATGTTTAGAGATGGGTTGTCCTCTTAACTATTTCATTATGTACACAAATTTCCCAAAATCAAACATTAATCTTAACATTTGATGACCAGCATTTCAGATAAAGGTGTATATGTATATCACAGATGTGACACAATTTTAATGCTTACTTCCTTCACTGATGCCTTGACTATCAGTTTATCCACAGAACTATTATGTATCAATTATGCACACGATCAAAACTCTTTGTTTTCTTGAAGTATTTAAGTTCTAGTAATTGTGGAATTGTGGAATTGTGAAAGATGACTCTCATCTGAACCCTAAACACTTCAATGATCATTAAATTAGTGGTGTACACATACTAGGAGAAAGCTTTCCTGAGCTTCCATTCAGGATATTTCAATTGATCTATTTTTAAATTATCTGTACACACACAAAAAAAATATGTCTCTACTCTTTAAGTTCATAGTTGAGTTTTGCTTCCATCACAGTATACTATATACTGAATAATTTATAACCAACAGGAATATATTGCTTCAAGATCTGGAGATGGGAAGTCTAATAAACCAAGGCTCTAGGAGATTTGATATCTGGTGAAATATTGGTGTCTACTGTCTAGAAAACCCTGTGCTTGCTCTGACCTTTAAAAGCGAAAAAGAGACATTGTACTCCTGAAAGCCCTTTATCAAAACACTGAACTGCTTTTTGGGAGGAATCCCTTGATCATCAACACTTCAAATGCACCTGGGTTCCCCTTGGGCTACAGCTGTCTGAGTTTTCCTTGACAATCAGTCACCCCTTTTGGTGTGTCACCATGGAGGGTGGTACAGCTGGGGTCTTGCTTGCAATGTCCCACCTTGGGCCCTCCATCTCTCCAAGTTCAGACTTGAGTGGTAAACTCCAACATATTTAGAGGGGGACAAACAATCAAATGACAGAATTTCCTGTTATGTAATTATTTTGGTTTTTTGTTTTGTTTTGTTTTGTATTTTTTTATTGAAAAATAAAATCATTCACATTACATCTCAATTGCTATCCCATCCCGGGCATCTTCCCACTCCTCCCTCCCTCCCTCTTGCACCCCACTCCCCTTCCCTATGACTGTAAGTGAGGGGGATCTCCTACCCCTGAATATGATGCTAGGGTATCAAGTCTCTTCTTGGTAGTCTGCTATCCTTCCTCCAAGTGCCATAGAGCCTTCCCATCAAGGGGACATGGCCAAATATGGGACACCAGACTTTGTGTGAAAGTCAGTCCCCAGTCTCCACTTAACTGTGGAGAATGTCCTGTCCTTTGGCTAGATCTAGGTAGGGGTTTGATGATGACTGCACGTATTATCCTTGGTTGGTGTCATAAATCGAGCAGAACCCCTTGGCCCAGGACCGGCCATCTTAGTGTTCTTCTTGTAGGTTTCTAGGACCCTCTGGATCCATCTATTTCCCTATCTCCTATATTTCTCTCACCGAGAGTCCCAATAGGATGTCCTCACCTCTATCCCACTTTCCTGGTAAGTGAAGACTTTCATGAGACATGCCCCTTGGGGCAGTGTCTAGTTATAAGTGAGTATATACCATTTGAGTCTCTCTGCTTCTGGGTTAGTGCACTCATTACGATCATTTCTAGTTCAATCCATTTAGCCACAAATTTTGGGAATTGCTTGTTTTTAATAGCTGAGTAGTATTCCATAGTGTAAATGTGCCACAGTTTCTTTATCCATTCTTCTACTGAGGGACACTTAGGCTGTTTCCATGTTCTGGCTATTATGAATAAGGTCGCTATGAACATGGTTGAGCATATGTCCCTGTTGTATGCTGGAGCATCCTCTGGGTATATTCCAAGGAGTGAAATAGCTGGATCTTGAGGTAGCCCTGTTGTTCTTGCCTTTCCTCTGATAAAAGCACAGACAGAAGAAAGACAGGAACAAGAAAACTGTTAATTATAAGACCAAGTTGAGTTCTGAGGCTCTGAGCCAGGATCCTCACTGTCCTCTGACACTTAAGATGTGAGCAATCAACCTGCTGATGTTCTCCCTTAGTTCACCTGTGAAAGGGCTGGGACACGCCAAGCTTCTAATATTGTAAAGTTACTGGAGTGAGAATATCTAGGTGAGACTAGTGTGAAGTGATTGAAGCATTTGCATGGCTACAGTGTCAAGAAAAGAATGACACTGTTACCATAATTATTATTATAATGTAATATTTTTAGAAATGTATATTATTTTTATCAGTTTGGTTTTTATGGTGTTAAATTTCAAACCTAGTACCTCATACATGCTAAGCAAACAATTTCATACTGAATGATAGCCATGGAACAAAACTTATTAAAATGTTTTACTTCAAACTTGGTTGAGGCAAAGGTAAGAGAAGTGAGTCAATGTTTTTCTTGTTAGTACAGAATTTATTTAAATTTTGTCTTCAAAATAAAGACAAGATTAACTTTATTTAAAAATTTAACCTTTTATTCATCATTATAGTAGGTAGAATTTCTAAAATAGCCCTCAAATGTGCTTTTCTTAATCTGAAGAAGTCATGAATATGATGATCTGTCATTCTCCTCTTTACATTACCTACCATGGTTATAATCGTATGAGTTCTTTAAAGCAAAGATCTAAAATGAATAAGGAAAAAATGTAGACGACTTGAAATAGAGAATGAACTCAATTTGCACCAGCTCTCATTAAAACGATATATAGGAAATAACGAAAAATAACTGTTGAGTAAGAACAATAGGCAGGAAGGGATGTAGATGCAAAACCTACATTGTGCCATCGATAGGAATGCCTTTAGTGTTCTATGTGAATTGCGATTTGATTTGAGTCTTGTAAGTATCTGAGGAGATCCATCCATGCAGTCATAGACTTCAGGCCTATAGAAACTAAGCAATAATAAGTGAGTACTGTTTGTCATGCAAAAACAAAATCATTGCAATTGTAAATTTTGTTTTTCATTAATTTGTATTTTAAGTATATCCTATTAAATTAATATTATTATCTTAGTTATTAAGGCTTTTATGCTAATACTTTATGAATATTACGATATATTTTTCTTGGATCAAATTTCTAATTTACCTCTTCCTAGACTCAAATTTGCAATGTTTGAGATGATATAAGTTTAGAAACTCAGCGTTCTTGTCATTAACCTTGTTTGCACACTGCTCTACTCTTCATCTTACCTTTAGGCAATGACCTTCATATTTCCCCCTTCCTTACATTCTCTTTTCCCATCACCACATCTCTACTAATGACTGTTGTCGGTTTCCCCTTGACTATATCACAACAGCCTCTGTCCTGAGATTAGGCAGATAATAAGCTATTCAGAGAAGTAGCACTGATCATGCCATTAGATGTCAACCGTATAATTCTTTTCTTTAGAAATACTTTGGTTTTCAAATAGTATAAAACGGTTTCTTCTTATACATTAATGGAACGTCTTCCATCATTTGATATTATTAATGAAGTTTTTCAGTGGATTACACCTTTTTTCTACCTTTCTTTTAAAAAATTCAATAACATTTTATAATTTTATCAGATAAGTTTGGCAAACAGTGTGGGCATGTATAAATAATATTAGTGACAAAAAATGAATGACAAAATAATTTCTTTCCAATTTTCTCTAAACTCACACAAGTTCCTTCAGAAGTTTCTATTTCCTTATGAAATGAGGAAAAGAAAAGTATGTATAAGAGCTATTCAGCACTATAAATATTAATGAGTTTTTATTATGATTGGATTGTACATATTTTATACTCATAGTGGTCATTTTTAGTCTGTCTGTTGATTCATAGTTACTTAAGTAATCATGCCAACTTTATTAATTGCTTATTATCAATAATTTCTTTTTTATTAGAGAGCAAGAAACTTTCTTCCCCCACACTGGCTTGTGCATATCTCTATGTGATAGAAATTAATGCCTGCATCTTTTCTGGAGACTCTCTCATGGATTGGGCTACCTTTGTCTGTCTTCTGTTGACAACTTACACTGACATACATGAACACCCAGGGCCCAGTGCATGTTGACTGGAGTTCTGGATGGAATTCAGGCAGCGTGGAAAGGAAGAAATTAGACATCTGAGAAATAAATGCATAGTTTCCCATCCTTAATGTTCTCCAATATAGAGCGTCTCTCAGGGGACTTTAATAAAGTCTTAGATTTTTGTAAAATGATTGGAAAATGTATCCCAAAATGACATAATGATGTGATCCAGAATACTACTCAGTGTTGTAATGGGACATATATATTCATCTGCAAATGTGGTTCAATATTCATATGCTGTGTTTTTATCTTATATTAACTAATCCTTAACTCCAAAGTAAAATTTAGAAATATTTTTAAATCCCATTTGGTCCCTCACACCATTTTTAAGACTTTAACTGATTTCTGAGATTGTTAATGTGGTAACAAATTCTACTCTGAAACATGTATTATTCTAATAGTCCAAGAGTTAATGATGAACAAATTTAACCTACCTCAATATGTGGGACATCATTTTAGAAAAAAAAAATCCCCCAAAGTCTTCACTGAAGGAAAGTACCAAATCAGTACCTTATAATCCTCTATGCTATGATAGTGCATTGAATACAAGAAAGCTGATGGGGTAGTTTTAAAAAATGTCCTGACAGAGTCAAGGTGATGGCCATTTTTAGCTGCCCTGCTATCCATCACCTCTTTCAGCCAAGCATACTCCATCATATGCAACAGCCTCATGAATTTATGCATCAAGCTGTGCAGCCAGTCGTGCCGAGGGCGCTGGTGACAAGTGAAATTGCTGTGCGCCTCATTTAGCTGTTTATTGCGCCTGAGTACGTGTTGCAGCTGTCATCCCACGATGGGATGATAGTGCTCGTTAATAGACAAGACAGGCAAATAATGATGGAGGCCACAGCAAGAGATGCTCATCTGCCAATGGGCTCTGAGCAATATTACAAACATCCACAAAGTTTTCCATCAAAAGCATCTCTGTAAGAAAATAGAGAGAGCATGGCTGTTCTTCATGGGATTAACAATGGGAATTAAACTTCTGAACAAAAATCATAGCCCAATGGGTCATGCAACTTAAGACTGGGATTTGAGTTTCCAAACTAAACTTTCTTTATAAAAGGATCAAAAATGACCACACAAGAGTCAGGTCTTATCTTACTCTCCAAGTTGATTGTATTCCTACCACACAACTCAGAATCAAACTTAACCCAATCACCTGCCACCCTTAGTCTGCTTTCAACAAAACACCAGGATTTTGCAAGTGCTACTTTTCAAGTCTTTGAAAACCTGTGTCATGCTTTTATGGCTTTGTATTCTTGCCTTCTGATTCTTTTTACTAATTCAGTGGAAAGTAAGTAGATAGAGAAATATTCAATCCCTAGATTTGAATGGAATTTTCTTTTGGGTGAAATTGAATTATACTCAGCATTCATATCTTGGCATATAGCAAAGAACCTCTTAATGAAATCTCTTGCAGATGAAAATCTGTTAAACAATTGACTTTCATTTCCATCTTTCTCTGAATGTGTAGTGCTTAATCTTATGGATTTTTATAGTTGATAATCAGCAAATGCCGAAATTGTAAGCTAAAATATGAACCTTTGTGATATTACCTACAGGCTATTCATTTTAAGATTAGAAAAGTTAAAGAGAGAGTTAACACATTTTAAACAATGAAATGGAGTAGATTATGACACACTAACAGGCTTTTATAAACAAAATTAATAAACAAAACAACTGTAATCCAGCTCTTACTAACTGATATTTGAAACCTAGATATAGAAACCAATATCAAAGGCTGTATAATTTAGCAGAAGATTTGGAAAAGTTCATAATCATAAAATAAAATACTACATATATAAGTGATCCATTTGGTACAAACACATAGACATTTGACAAGGGGCTTTCATGTATATAACCTGACTGTTACATTTTTAGCAAGGTCCATCTTATAATTGGGAGCTGGCAAAGCCTTAACAAAGACACTATTTAGAAGTATTTCTAGAACCATCAATATTTACACAGAGAAAATATCTTAGTGTGGTGAAATAAACAAGAAGAATATTATTACTGCCTCCAGAGTTTACAGATAAAGAAACCAAATTTCAGAGAGGGGTTACGTCTCTGTAGGGCTGATAGCTTCCTCCAAAGCTGTGAGCAAAAGATATTTCTTACATCCTTGTTGTGACTGAAATAATGAATTTATTTTAGCTAAGAGTTAAGAAACACTTTAGCTTCACATATATGTTAATTCAGAAGATAACTGTGATTTATTATCTATATGCATATTTACTTTCATCATTATTTCATAAGAAGGGAGAGGGGGAATGAAGGCATCTGACAAAGTCTGGGGTCAGAAGAAAAGTTCTGTGTAATGAAAAAAGAAGGTAGGTTATAAGGGGAAAATGCTCAGACTAAGGATAATTGCTAGATCTGAATATAAATTTTACTAGCAATTTAAAGGCATGATTCATTCTTAAATGTGACTGTTGTCGTTGGGCCAAAAATTACTTCACTGAAATGGATCTTCTCTTTTATGATGGAAGTAAATGAGAAAATATAAGTTAACTTACAAAAATATAATACTTATATATATACGTGTGTGTGTAATATAAATTAAAGCACATTTCTATTAATTATTTAATAACGATTTCTTCTTTAAATCATTTGTTCTTGTGAATCTTCTGTTGTTCAAAATGTATGATAAAAGCATTAAAACAACTTTATGCAGAGTACTTTGTGGTAAAAGCCATCAATTTTCCATAAGTTTGATAAACAGCATATAGTCCAAGTGTATCAATAGTAGCTTACTTGGTGGTACAGTTTTTATTCTCTGTTTTGGTTTTGATATGTAACAATGCAGTGAGAGCTGGGTTCTTCTCCTCAGCATTTAAAAAGTACTGGTAATTTTTTGGGCATTTATAGAACTAATGGTCAGCAAATTTGAATATGTTGACCCTTTTTTTCATAATGAAAAGGAGAAAAGATGAGTGTTACATAAAGTTTTATTAATGTTTCATAAAATGGTTGCTACAATCAAAGGAACTGCTCTGAAAATTAAATTACTGGGTCTACTCTGGAAATCAGCATAATATGCTCTGTTTAATTCAGTCCTGCTTAGATGTGAGAGTCTCCTTCTTCCTCGCAGCTTTCTCTCTCCTTCACCTGGGGGCATCTGCTGATTACTCTCTTCTAGAGGTTGTTTAATGACTATTTTACAGGAACTGTCAGCCTCCTAAAGCCCAGTGGCACTGGGCGTCACTGTATTACCAGCCGTTTTACACAATTTGCCTGACTGTAAATCGGAGGTTTAGAAGTACAAGAAAAAGCTCTTATTTGACTTAATGACTGGTTGATGGGGGTTGATTAATCTCCTGTACTCAAATGTTTTACTCATAAAGGTCATCAGTTGTTTGTTTATGCTCACTTTTCTGTTTCTAGAAACCTCCAAAATAAGGAGACTATTTTGAGAAGAGCAGAAAGGAGCCTTAGGAAAATTCTTGTCATAAACACACTGGGATTTGGATTCAAATCCTAACTTTACAATAAATGGAAAAATATAGCATTTGCATCAGATTAGTGTAAAAGCAGAAACTAATATAGCCACTCATTGTGGTTAAAGAATATTAAGGTGGTAGTCTTTTTTATTTGAGGAAGAGTTTATTTATTTTGCTATTGGTTTCTGTTTGGGGAAATGTAAAGTTTATTCTTGGGTTAAGAGAAATTTTATTCCTCTTACTTTCTCATGCTTTTTTATTAAACAAAAAATAATTGATATTCTTAGAATTGTTGTTGTTTTTCTTACTTAGGACACTGTTTTTATTCAATGTTAAATCTCTCTAATTATTAAAAGTGCTTTTTTCTTAAAAATACATTTGCTGTAAATTTAATATACACACAAATACATGTTTCTTGAATGAGCGTACAGGATATTCATCCAATTTTTTGGTCAGTTTTAATTTTTGAAATCTTTAAGGAATAAAGGATGAATGAATACACAAATCAGTCAGAGCTAGACAACAAAGAGAATGATCTGTGATTGCAAGCAGTCAGCATACAGAAGACGGTATGTAGGAAACACAAAAGTTTCTGACTTCATACTTTCAAAAGTTATGACAGCAGAGTTATTCTTTGATAAAACAAAACATATAACTCTAAGTTCCTTAAAGCAATTGGAATAAACTATCTTTCGCTGTTTCTTTTTTTTTTTTCTGCATGAATATTTCTTATTACAAGCAACTAGAAGACAAAAGACCCAGGAGAAGGTGGAGCAGATATAGCGATTAAACGTGGCCACAAATCCTCCTCTACTCCTAACACTTTAGGCAATAGGAACACTGAAAGGAGAATTAGGACCTGTAGCACTCCAAAAGCCAATCTGTTCAGGCATACACAGAGAGTTTTCTGGTACCAAACCTGTAAATCCCTAGAGTAGGAATGTCTACATTACCAAGCAATGCAAGGTGCCACAGCATCACTTATACTAACCCAAGAAGGTTTTCCTTGTTTGAATCTCATGCCTGCAATAAGTTAGCAAATATCTACAGAGCAAACATGCATTTGAATAAAGTAGTAAGTGTTTCCATCGAGTATTATTTGGAAGGTATTTCATGGGACAAATCTGGAGGACAGCAGTAGGCTTCTGACCACACTGGTAAAGCACAATTAATTTTCCCCAAAGAGAGGGTTCCAACCTTGATATCCAGACCTGGTTTCTTTTACTGAAGTCTTTTCTTAGACTTTGTCTGCCTCTAATTCTTTTCATTAGTTTTCATTTTATGGAAGTTTTTCCTTAGAGGGATAGAGGCTATTTTATATTAATCTTGCTATTTCCTGAGTATTCCATTCCCTAGGATCATGATGAGCATTGGGTAAGTACTTAATGTTTGACTTAAGCAGTCAAATCATCAGTTTGTTCATATTTGAAAGTCTCAGGAAAATGTTCTAAACCACAAATCCTCCTTTAGGTTCATACTGCCTCCTACTGCCAAGCTTGAAGGAATGCCGAGACTGTACCTGGAGATGGAGACAATGGTCTCAGTTCGGTTACATCGCGATTACCAAAGAATGCACTTAAACTTGAGACTTCGACTTCTTATCAGCAAACTTCAGGATTGGGGAAATCCTGAGATCCTTGACAGCAGTGATTCTCTGCTTGTTTTTTTCCCAGCTACTTGGATCTGTGGTCGGCCCCTCCCTATCAGGCTACTTCCACCCGAGTTATCACTGATAGCCAGTACGTCCCAAAGTTGTATTCATGTAATCCACACTACTCCCCCCAAATCTTACAGCGATGCTACATATTATTTTCGCGAACAGTGAAATTAGGCCTTGGAAAGACTAAATGCTTTCTTTTTCAAGGAATTGCATCAGCTGTAAATCGTATAGGTAAGCTTCTGGCCCTCACCTCTCTGTGTTGATTGCTCTGTTTATCCCTGCTTTTTGGATTGTGCTGCCCCACTCTATTTGTGGCTCCTTATTTTCTTGTTTCTAGTCGGGTTACCCTGTAATGTTAGACATAGATTCCTTGAAGGTAACAGCAGTATCCTCGAGAAAAGACCAATTGATTGTTTTTGTTCTCAGAGATTAAGAGGCTCCTATGATATTCCATATTTACTTCTAATGCTTTGGTGTTCAAAGCCATGCATTTCTGAGACAGATGGCCAGTGGATTCTGTGGTCATAAAACAGAACTCAGCAAGCTCCTGACTCCAGACCTGAACTTGTGACCTCAACATCATTGTCACCACACCTAAAGCCATTGAATTAAATAGCCAAAGAAAATGACTGACATACACTACATGAAATGAAACACGTCCCTACAAGTGTTCAAATATTTCACAATCATTTTTTTTCAACATGTATTTCATTTGTTTATTTGAGGCTTGTATTTTGTAAAGCAGCACACTGAAAACTGCAGAATAGTCTAGAATTATAGACGTTACTGTTCTAGAGGAAGGAAGAAACAATAATTCTGGATCATGTCCCCCACAAGAGAATGAGTCAAGCTTCATTAAGTACAAAGCCTGAAGAACTTCTGACCAGATCTGAGCTATTACAAAGAGTTTAGAAGGGACCCTGAAGGTCATTTCCACTCCCTAAATTCTCTCCATGTCTATAGCATGCCTTTATGATTATAAATAGCCCCAAGTTAACCTTTTACAGGACAGCAGCTCTTAACCCTCTGATGACCCTCTCTATAATCTTCTTTGTAGGATGATCTTATTTTCATCTACCTCATGATAATGCCTAATATGATGACTAACTTTATTTGTCAAATGAACTGGTAAAAAGATGTCTAGGTAGTGAGTAAAAATGCTATTGCTGAATGTATCCTTTGGAGTGTCTTGGCAAAGATTAGCATTACAATAGGTTGGCTGAATAATAACATCAGAGTTACCACTCAGTAACTGCCATTTAATCAGTTGGGAATCTAAACAAAGCAAAAAGAAGTAAAGATGAATTGAGCCACTCTGTGTTTGAGCTGAGATATCTGTCCTCCCCTGTCCTTGCACATTGACTTACTTGGTTCATGGGCCCTCAAAAATCACACTACTACTATTTTTTCCATTTTCTTTTATTGAAAATAGATATTTCTTATATAATATATCATGATTATAGTTTCCTCTCCTTCTACTTCTCCAAGTTTCTCCCACCTTCCCTCCACTTTGGATACACTTCCTTTCTGTCTCTCATTAGAAAAGAACAAGCTTTTAAGAGATAACTTTGATACTATAGTTTTGCTTCATCTTTTTATATTCTGTTTTGTCACACTATTACATTTACTATCAGATTACTTGTTCTCAAGCTTTTAACTTCCCACTGATTTACACTGCTAGCTTTCTCAATTTTTCTTTTTGAAGATTACAGATTGTAAGTGCTTTCTTGGCTTTCCTAACAAATTGTGCTATTTTCTATCTATCTTCTATCTATCTTCTTTCATCTATCTATCTATCTATCTATCTATCTATCTATCTATCTATCTATCTATATCTCTCTCTATCTCTCTCTCTATCACACAAACGCTCGTGCGCGCGCGCGCACACACACACACACACACACACACATCAATCAACTATCCTGTGTTTTTATGGGTTTCTTTTTTTTTTTTATTTTATTATTTTATTCTTGTTACATCTCAATGGTTATCCCATCCCTTGTATCCTCCCATTCTTCCCTCCCTCCCATTTTCCCCTTATTCCCCTCCCCTATGACTGTTCCTGAGAGGGATTACCTCCCCCTGTATATGCTCATAGGGTATCAAGTCTCTTCTCGGTGACCTGCTGTCCTTCTTTTGAGTGCCAATATGTCTCCCCCTCCAGGGGACATGGTCAAATGTGAGGCACCAGAGTACGTGAGAAAGTCATATCCCACTCTCCACTCAAGTGTGGAGACTGTTATGACCATTGGCTAGATCTGGGTAGGGGTTTAAAGTTTACTGCCTGTATTGTCCTTGGCTGGTGCCTTAGTTTGAGCGGGACCCCTGGGCCCAAATCTGCCTAACATAATGTTTTACTTGTAGGTTTCTAGGACCCACTGGATCCTTCTACATTGCTATTCTCACATTGTTCTCTCATCTAGAGTCCCAATAGGATGTCAGTGCCAGTTTCCTGGTAAGTGAAGGCTTTCATGAGACATGCCCCTTGGGCTAGTATGCAGATTTAAGTGAGTATATACCATTTAAGTCTTTCGGCTTCTGGGTTAACTCACTCATTATGATCATTTCTAGCTCAATTCATTTATCCACAAATTTTGGGAATTCCTTGTTTTTAATAGCTGAGTAGTATTCCATCGTGTATATGTACCACAGTTTCTTTATCCATTCTTCTACTGAGGGACATTTAGGCTGTTTCCATGATCTGGCTATTATGAATAAGGCTGCTATGAACATGGTTGAGCAAATTTTCTTATGGGCTTCTTTATCTAGCTAATCCAGACTAATAAACCAAGCTGTGTCTTTGAGTCCCCACTTACTGGTTTTAAGGCCCCCGATTCATTCTTGGGCTCAGTTTTTTATTTGAACTTACTGCTTCTCTTTTTTTTTTTTTTTTTTACTCTTCTACTATATATTCACACACCAGCTGAAGTTAAATATGGGTCTCCTGAAGTCTCTGCTATATTCTATCTACCTTCCAATGGAGTTCAGAGTTTCAACAAATACTAGGTGTACAAAGAACTCAAGAAACACAACATTTTGAAGAGGCAAGAAGCATTTTATTTTAGATGAAAAAAAATTCATTTAAGAAGTAAAAGCAGGATCAACTTACGCAGCAAATAGAGACCAAAAGAGGGTATTTGATCTTTATATAATGATTAAGAACTATTGAATGGTATGAAAGGCAGAAAATAATGTTTTAAAATCTATAATCTCTTTTCTTATTTTCTTTCCTTAAGGACCTCACAAGTTTCATCATTCTAAGATTCAAGTGTTCGACAAACTGAGTAAGAGAATGTAGTATCTTGTTTAATATTTTTCCCCATATCAATCTACTTTAGGGTATTTGTTTTGTTTTTAAGAATTAATTCATGAAATAATTATTTTTAGGTAACCAAAAGAAACATATTTAAATATATAGGGACTTTAAAAACACCATTACCCTTCAATTTTGTTTAAAAAATAATAATTAATCACAATAGCTTTTCAGTAAACTTCACACCTTAAATTATAAATGAACTACAAGACATTTTAAATTAATTTCAGTATTATCATTTTGAACATTTCATGTGTTCCTATTACCAAACTAAGAATAAACTCAATCATTTACTATTGGCCACCTTGACCTTTCTATCTTAATTTATATTATACCTATGATTTCTTTTTCAGGCCATGCCCCCACATATTCTTATATGCTCTGTTCCTAAAGCTTATATAAAATAACACTGGCTAAAACATCCATAATGGTTTAAAAAGAATGAAATTTCTACCAGTAATTGCATATCATATAAAAAATAATTGAACCCAAATTTGCTAGAAGATTGTTCTTCATAGCCTTAGCAATAGAACTTGGGGACGGAATGAAAGCCCACTTGACCATTTTCCCCCATAAAGACACAGATTAAGTCTTTAGATCTATAATGATGATGGTATTAGCAAATTCAGGCAACAAAAGAGGTCACTTCTCAGGCTTACTGCCAGATTTTTAACCCATTATAATATGTTACTTCTGCCAAGTAAATGAAATCTGAATGCTGGATAAAACATTTGAAAAAAATAAAAAGAAACCCATGCTGACTAATAGGCGCTAATGTGTGAATAATAATTAGTGCCATTAAATGGCTGATGCTGTGAGAGTGAAATTTTTATAAATCAAAACATTAATGTAGGGGGTACATTCACATAAATAAAGCTTTAAAATGGGAGACTATGAGCTGTAATATATGAAAAATTTTATCAGATTACCAAATTTCTCATTTAAGTTATAGCAATCTTAACCATAGACATTCTATAAATGTAGAGCATTATTATGACCTCATAGAATAAGAAAAATTGAGAGAAGGGACAAAGGGAAATGAGCTGAGAAGAGGGCAGAATGGGGATGGAGAGAAAAAAGAAAAAGAGAAGTGTTTAGTAACATTAGCCATATGTGTTATAAAGTCAGAAGAAAACTCTTCCACTGGAAACAATCTATTAGTTAGTTGTTTAGTCAACTCTTCATGTATATCCTAAACCTAATTGTCTATATTTTAAACCTCTTAATAGGTCTATTTTCCTCTTTCCTCTCTTATCTACACATCATTTATCTAAATATAAAGGAGTATATTTCTTGACAAGTGGTACAGAATTATAGCTGAGTACCCCTATGAGTCTTAGTAGATCTAACACGAAGAATTAACTGTTATTCTCTCGTAGAAATACTGCTGTGTCAAGGTTAGTGTTGAGGTCATTTGCAAGGCAATGTAGAGGACAGCATATAATTTACAAGCCAAAATCATTCACAGCTGATGGGGGATGGAAACCTTTCCATCAGAAATCTATACTCATTTGGCTTTCATAAACAAATGCTTGTAACTGTATAAAAATATTGTACGCTTAATTAAGAAGCATCAAATTACCCTCTCCTTTTGTTCACCTTTAGAAAATATATTTAGTGGGTGATGATTAGCAACCTGCATTGTTTATTCAACAGAAATAGGAACTGTAAATCACCTCATCCTAATGTTCTGTCCTTTGCAAATGATGATAGCACTATTGATTCACAATCAGCGGTGCTGTGTCTACTTCTCTTTTTTGGAAGGGAGTTAAAGTATTAATGAAAAGTAGACTCTCATCCCAGTTTCCTTTCTCATCTAATTTTTACTAACAAACAGCATTCATGTAATAAAGATCTGTTCAGAACAAAACTGCAGCCCTTGATTATGAAAGAGAATAAACACATGTAATTTTGTTGTTCCAGCTATGAAGTGGTTGGAGAAATTTAGGACAATTCAGACATTCATGGGTCTCAGTGTTTGAAACATTTTTATTTGTTACTTTTATTCACCATTTCCATTTGCTGCATAATTTTCTTACAGAAGAATGTAGCCCTGAAATATAAAAATGGGTAAAAAGGATCAGATCATCAGAAGGGTATGGAAGATGTTAAAATCAAACAATACATTTCATGCAGAACATATCTGAGCTCTCAAGCATAATAAGTCAGATAATAGTCACAATAGTATAGATTCAATATCTTGTTTAATGCTGTTCTCATAATTTCACTCTATTTCTCTCCTTCCTTTCCTCCCTCCCTCCCTCCCTCCCATGCTTTCCTCCTTTTCTTTCTCTTCTTTCTTTTAAAAATCTCTCTCTCTCTCTCTCTCTCTCTCTCTCTCTCTCTCTCTCTCTCTCTGTGTGTGTGTGTGTGTGTGTGTGTGTATGTGTGTGTGTGTGTGTGTGTGTGTGTGAGAGACAGAGAGAGAGAGACAGAGAGAGAATGAATGTGACTTAGTGGATGTCTGTAGATACACACACATGTGAGTATGTATGCCAGAAGGCAAACTTGGATGTTCTTCAAGGATTAAAATTTTTTGCTTACTTTTTATTCAGGTTTTTTCAGCAAAATCTGAGGCTCAGTGGTTAGACCAGACTGTCTGGCCAGAAGGATTAAAAGGATTGTCTGGTCCTCTAAGAAACACACCTGGTCAATAACAAGCCATGCCTGCCAGGAGACCAGTTGGACCACCCTCCCTCAAACTTCTCCCACTCTCTCAATTCCCTCAAGCAGGCACTCCCTTTCCAACCATGGATCACACCGGCTAGAATGCCATACCAGCCACCAGAAGTCTTGCTCCAAATTCAGGTGGAATTTTTCTGCTTAACCACAGGCCACACAGGCCAGAAGCCCAGAAAGAAAGCAGAAAGTGTAGAACAAAGCAGACATCTAATAAATAGGAATTCAAAAATCAGCACTTAGACCTATAATCACCACAAACCCAGATTAATAACTGCCAAAACAAGAACACAGTCAACAATATTCAAAGTAATAAGTCACTAGAAGAGCCCAGCTATCCTACTACAGCAAGCCTTGAATATTCCAGCAGAGCTAAAGCATAAGAAAAAGATCTAAAATCAACTTTATAAAGATGGCAGATACCTTTAAGAAGGAAATAAATGATTTCATCTAAAAACTCCAGAGAAGACAAACAAAAATTGAAGAAAATAAATAAATCCTGTAAAGAAATAAAAAACCATACAAACAAAACCAGCTGAACGAAATGAATAACAGTGTTCAAGACCTGACAATGGAAATAGAACAAATAAATAAATAAATAAATAGCTGAAGGAATGGAACTATACACACAAGTATAACAAAGGATGGGAGATAGACTCTCATTGTCAGGTGTTGAAGATATGATAGAAGAAATAGATACATTAGTCAAAAAATGTTAAATTAAAAACATTCCTGAAACAAAACATCCAGGAAATCTGGGACATTAAAAACATAAAACATAATAATAGTAGGAATAGAAAAAGGAGATTATTCTCAGCTCAAAGGCCCAGAAAATACTTGCCATAGAAAAATTTCCTTACTTACAGAAAGATACAAGAAGCATACAGAGCACTAAATTGATTGGACCAGTGAAGAAAGGCTGTTGTACACACAATAATACAAACACTAAAATACAGAAAAAGGGAATATTATTAAAAGGCGCAAGGGGAAAAAACAAGTAACATATAAGGTAGACCTATTAGAATTACACCTAACATCTCAATAGAGACTCTACAGGCTATAAGGCCCCATACAACTGTCCTATAGACCAACAAAATCAAAAGAAGGGCATGCATACACACACACACACACACACACACACACACACACACACACACACACA
>OU015743.1:101616812-101670575 GCA_907169655.1 Acomys percivali | reverse complement strand
ACACACACACACACACACACACACACACACACACACACACACACACACATCATACCCTACAAACAACAAAATAGCAAATATTAACAATCATTGATCACTGATAACTGTCAATACAAATGGACTCAATCCCAATAGAAGGACCCAGTGTAACAGAATAGGTAAGAATTTGCTACATACAAGACACATACCTTAGCATACATCAAAAACAGATACTACCACAGAAGAAAAGTAATAAAACAATCATTATTCACAGATGATATGATAGTACACATAAGTGACCCTAAAATTCTACAGAGAGCTCTTGCAGCTGATAAATGCCTTAGCAATATCTTGCTACAGGTTACTAAAAAGAAAAAGAAAAATCAGCCCATCTATATACAAATGATAAATGGACTGAGAATTAAATCAGGAAAACTCTTTTATACAAGAATCAAAAATAACATAAAAAATCTTGGAGAAACCCTAAACAAGTAGTAAAAGTGGTCATCTTACCAAAAGCAATCTATAGATTCAAAGTAATCCCCATCAAAATTCCAACTCAATTCTTTGCAGACTTTGAAAGTACAATATTCAATTTCATATTGAAAAACAAACAAACAAATGAAAACCAAACCAGGATAACTAAAACAAAACAATCCTGACAAGAATAGAGCTTCTGGGTGTGTTGCCATCCTTGATTTCAAGTTGTACTACAAAGCTATAGCAGTAAAAACAACTGGTGCTGGCATAAAAACAGACCTGTAGATCAATGGCACAGATTCAAATACCCAATCTAAAATCCACACCCATATAGCCAACTGATTTTTGATAAAGATGACAAAACTGTGCAATGAAAAAGAAAGGCGCCTTCAACAAATGGTGTTAGTCTAAATGGATGGCTGCATGTAGAAGAATGCAAATATATCTGTATTTGTCACACTTCATAAAATTCAATTCCAAATAAAAATTATCCGGAATGAGGTAACTCAGTCTCAGAAAGAGAAACATGATATGTACACACTTACAAGTGGATATTTGCTGTTAAATAAAAGAAAATAACACTACAATCCACAAACTCAGAGAGACTAAGTAAAAAAGAGCACTCATGGTTAATTCTAGGAAGGAGAAATAGAATAGATTTTTGTGGGGGTGGGTTGGGACAAGAACAGGAGGAATCTGGTTGTGGAGGTAAGCAAAGATGTAGAGAACAGGAATATAAGAACTTTAAGAGAGATATATGGAGCCATCTTGGAATCTATAAGCATGACCTTATGGAGGACTCTTAATAATGGTGGATATGGAGTCTGAACTGGTCATTTTCTGTAATCAGGTTAGGTTCCAGTGGTGGGAATAGGCCACTTATCCAGTCACAAAACCTTTGACCTGCATCCTTCTTGCAAGATGTGTTAGGGCAATACTGGCTCAGAGATTGTGGGAGTGGCTAACCAATGATTGCTCTAACTTGAGGCTCAAGCCATGAAAGGGGATTTCCTTTCCCAGCTCAACCTAGAGATCAGGGACAGGAAGTTAGATGGATCAGAGTCTTAGGACAGAACCCAGGTGACTAACAACAACAACAACAAGTCAATGAAATGATTCCTAAGGATATTCTGCTATACCCATATATGTGTGCCTAGCCCAATTGTCATCAGAGAAGATTCCTCTAGTGAATATGGTAGCAGATAAAGAGACTCACACCCAAGAATTATGCAGAGTGCAAGAAATCCTGCACAAGATGGGGAGGAAGGACTGTATAAACCATAGGGGTTGAGCATCACAGGAGAACAGGTGCCACAGAATGAACGAAGCAGGACACATAGGGACTCACAGAGACTCCAGCAGCAATCATCAATCTTTAATGGGTCTGAGCTACGCTCTCTGTATATATGCTGTAGCTGTTAAATTTGGAGTTTTTCTTGGACTCCCAACAATAAGATTGTGGGTATCTCTGCCTCTTTTCATAGGACTCATAGGACTCTTTTTCTCCTACTGGTTTGACCTCATACCACCTTGATATGAGTCTTTACGCCTAGTTTTATTGCATTTGTTATGCTGTGTTGGGCTGCTATCACTGGAAGACCTGCTCTTTTCTGAAAGGAAATGAAGAAGTTGGTGTGGGGAAAGGGAGGTGGGGGTTGGTAAACTGGGAAGGAAGAGAGACTGTGTTTGGGATATATTGTATGAGAGAATAATAAACTAAAAATAATAACAAAACTAAACAAGAGAACAAACAAATAGGTAAACAAAAACATCCTTAAAATAATGCCTAGATTTTTTACAAGGGAACTAGAGATCAAATTTGGATGTTCAAGTTTGTGATCCTACTGAGCACGCTATTACTCCAATTCCTTACTTCTAAATTCTAAGCTTCATAAAAGTTCACTTTCTTCAGCAAGACAGAGCATTCTTCTCTGTTGCCACCTTCTTTTTAATCTCTTCTTAAGTGCTGATATCTGCCTGAAACACTCAAAAGAAGACTAACAAGGACTCAAATTCTCCAATGGGAAAAATCCATAAATTTTCAGAAGTTAATAACTATGTGAAATTAAATATTTATCAAAAAACAGCCTGTCCATTGAGGAGGGACACAGCACATGCTGCAGATAGAAAGGGTAAATAAAAGGATGGGATGCTATCAAATGTTAGCAAAATTCTTGTTTCTACTTACTATTGGATTCATAAACTTCCAGCCTACTGACTTTTTCTCTGAATTCTGAAAACATGCTTAGTATTTCCCACACCAAAATGAAAACAAACAAACAAACAAAAAACCCAAAACCAAAATCAAACCAAAGCTACCTCACCAATCACTAAGCTAGTGTTTATTTAACAAATTCTCTAGCTGTTTCTGCTCCAATTCAGCCAAAATTATTGTCTTCATGGTTTAAATGTGCCTCTACTTTCTGGCCTCAATTCACTGCCACATGTCTTTCCATCTGACCAATATCACAAGAACTTTGTGACTTTTAAAGCCACATTTCTTCATAAAAATTTCTTTCTCTGGTACTCAAGTTGTCATCTTTCTTACATATCTCAATGTTTCTTCATTTCCCATTTTTAAATACATTAATTTATTACATATGTATAAACAAACTACACTCAGCAGGGAGAACCATGTGATAATCATGAGAGTCATGAGTTCTCCCAGTGTTACATTCAAAGTGGTTTGGCCATTTGTATTTGTCCAGCTTGAAGTAAATGCCTTTCCTGTCTTGTTGGGTCTAAATTTCTCAATGAAATTCAATATCAATTCTCATTTTTAACACATAATCTTGAGTCCTGTGCTTTTCCTGGGTGCTCTGCATAAGGCCCACAGTCAAATGGATTGGAGATAGTGTGTGTGGTGAAAATCTTACTCCTTTTCCTGGAGCTACCTGTCACCTATACATTTAAGCATCCTGATTCTCTTGAGATTCAGATTAAATAAATAAATAAATATACCATTTTTGCTTGTTAGTGACAGAGACAGTTTGTTGTTGTGTTTAAATTATCTGTATTATCAGTATGATCAGTAATCCAGGCTAACAATCTATTAAGACACTGACACTTGTTCTACTTTAAAATAGCCTTCGTTAACTTGGAGCAGGACACACATTAATCCTCTCAACTACTTCCCATCGTGGGGCAGGTATTGGATCCCTATTCCAATCCCATGACATCTTCTTCTAATAACTCCAAAAAGCTACCTCCCATACATAACTGCAAATACTTGATAATGTTCTTCATCTGGGCCAAATCCCCATCCACTCTTGTCATGTGCTTCTCTTCCATCTAACCCATGATGGCCTTCTTCTCCTTCTTGGGTCTTTCTCCTTCCTCCTCATGGTGGCCTTTTTCTTACTTCTCCTGGGACCCTCTCCTCTGGTCTCTTCTTCTCCCCAAAATTCCTCTCTCTCCCCTAAGCGAAGGAATCTTAGCCACACCTCTATTTCCTTTGCCCTGCCCAGGTGGGATGGCTTTTTATTAATTAAAAAGTGGGTCACAGAGACAGCAAGCAGTAATTAGCATCAAAATGCATCAGACCATCCTCCAACAGTTTGTTATTGTCAATATGGTCCAACATTTCTCTTAAAAAGTCCTAGGCCTCAAAATGACTCTGAGATTCCATCTTACACCTATCTGAATGGAGATCAAAACTCAAGTGACAAGAGATGCTGGCAAGGGTGTGGATAAAGTGGAACACTCCTCCACTGCTTGTGGGAGTGCAAACTCAACCAACCACTTTGGATATCAGTCTGGCACTTTCTCAGGAAATTAAGAATAATTCTACCTCAAGACCCTGCCATAACTGAAAGATCCTCTACCATACAACAAGGAAATTTGCTCAACTATGTACATAGCAGCTTTATTTGTAATAGTCACAATCTCGAAACAACCTAGATATCCCTCAACTGAAGAATGGATAAAGAAACCATGGTTCATTTATACAATGGAATACTATTCAGTCATTAAAAGCAAGGAAAATTTGAAATTTGCAAGCAAATTAATGGAACTAGAAATTATCATCTTAGGTGAGGTAACCCAAACCCAAAAAGACAAACATGCTTTATACTCACTTATAAATGGATATTAACCTAACATAGATATACTCTGAGAGACTCTTCCCAGTGGGGGATAGAACAGGATAGATAGTGGATCCAGAAGTTGGACTCTGGGCAGAATGTTAAGAGTTGAAGGGAAGAGTCAGGGAGATAGAAGGTCCAGGAGGGAGCAGGAGCTCCATAGGGATCCCATCACGGTCTGCTGTTCAGGGCACAAGTCAAGGACAATGCATGCAGAGAACCAAGACCCCTTTTTCAGATGTAGCCAATGAACTGCTGATGCTCCATGTGTGGGAAGAATGGGAAAAGAAGGGAGGACTGCTGCTGAACCTCTGAAATGCACTCGGGTGCCCACTATTTAGTCACTATTCCTTGGCAAGACAGCCTAGTGGGCACACAGTGGAAAGTGATGCAGCCTATCTTGGTAAAACATAATAGGCTGTTTCCAGAGATCTAGGGGAGGAAAATAAACCGAAGAGGGAGGGAGGGTGGCAATTGGAACATAAGGAGGAGATAACAATCCAGAGGTAATGTGAATACATTATAATAAATACAATGTACATTTAAAATGTCCAGGCGGAGAAGGGCATTGCTGCAGAGAATCACGCTACAACCAAGGACCATCATAGCCAAGAATAGACACTATGTTTAGTGGGAGTACACAGACAGCACAGTCTTCTTGTGGGTCCCACAATATGGGGAGTAGGAACTACTTCTGACTTGACCTCTCTTCCCCCAATATGGGTCACTTCCCCCTGGCTGGGTGGCCTGGCTAGGCTACAGAAGAAAAGGACATAGGTAGTACAGATGAGACTTGAAGAGTTGAGATCAGATATTAGTGGAGGAGGGCCCCTGTGTCTGAGGGCTATGGGGGAGGGAGAGGGGCCTGAGAGAGGAGGGTGGGATAAGGAGGTGATGTGGGAAAGGACTACAATCTGGATGTAAAGAATTAAAACTGCAGAACAAGCAGGTAATTTATATTCCTAACCCTACTACATGGGAATAGGTCTGAGATGGGCTAAGACATGAATGTCTGTGCATAGACAGTGCTTCTTATTGGTTACAGAATCCCTTTAATTTAGGATTAGATGCCATTCTTCATATGGCATGAGTGAATAATTACAGATATCTTCTGCTCATGCAAAGAGAAAAGTACTTAATTGCTCTATGCACCCTATACACCTCATACACTTATAATTTTAGGACTGAAAAAAAATTTAGGACTGTATATACATGTGAGATATAATATGTTTTCAGAATAAAAGAACCAGACTTTGAAGCTGGATCAGACCTGACAGGATTCATTCCTCGGAGCATGCTGGACGTTGACATCTTGCAGCCTTCATGCTCCAGCACCAAGTGCCTCAGTTGCTGCTTTTCATCAAAACAAGGCAGCTCTCAAGACAGCTTTGAAGAGAGCTTCCTTTCCCAATTGGTCCAGCATTTCAGTTCTGTCTCACAGAACTTCTAATAAGTCTGGAATTTCTCAACATTTATAAACTGGACCACAAATGTTATTCCTAGCTTATTTAACAATTTTCCCAATTTAATTGGACCTCTATAAAGTATTATTTGCCCTAAATCAGCTGGAAGAAACCCTAAAAGAATGATGCATCATTTCTCTTAAGAGGGGTGGAGTAGGTTTTTCATCCCTTTCCTGGGCTATAGATATTTATTTTTTATTGGGAGTTGTTTATAAGTTATTATTGGTCTTATCCAGAGAGAAAACAAGGTTGTACTCAGGGATGTCTCTCTTTTCTTTTATGTTTCTTTTGTATGTTTGGAAATAGGGGCTGAAAAAGAAAGAAAGGGGGAATATAGAAATACATAGGGATAATAGGACAAAAAGTAGATTATTGAGTTGACTCCTCAACTAAAGTTCTTAATTGTTGCTCACAAGGTTATTTTTAATTCACTGGTATAGAAATTTGCATATTAATGCACAATAAGGTTAATTTGGATACATTGATATAGAATTCAAATGTAAGATTATTCTTCATACATTTTATATATATATATTTCTACTCTAGTATGCAGCATTGTACCTACATAGCTCAATTATAATATAAGGTTTACTTCCAATACTTTGAAAATGCTATTGCAGTCTTCTTAGGATAAGTTATACAAGTTAATTGTTAGTTGATCAAATCATGATCATATCAATTACTAGTTTATTTTTATCACCAGAACATACATATTAGGTGCAAGAGATAAATATGATACTATAGAAAAATATGGTAAAACCATTACATAAGGTCTTCAAAAACCTCAGAGACACATAGAATATGGCATTTAAAAAATTAAAAATTATATATACCACTTATTTTGAAGACAATCACATTTTCATTCTTTTTGTTCTGTTGACTGTCCCTCTGTCACTCTTTCATTGGATTGCAAGAATTTAAGGTGCCCAAGTACATTTGAAGCCTTCTCCCTTACAAAAGAAGCTTCTTTTTGTACTTTCATAACTATTACAGAGATCATCAGCTGGTGAAAATGGAGAGAACAAGTGACAAAAGAGTGTCCATTAATATTGTTATAACAAACATCCTACACTTAAGGCTCAGAGACCAGTGGGAAAAAGGGTGCAGCATGATGAGCTAGAGGACCAAGAACCAGGCTGTGACAGTGTCATTTAGATATGATAGGGAATCTGTAGACTTGAAATCTCAACACTATAGTTACCCAAATACCACCTACATAATCATAAGATTACTGTACATGACAAGATGCCTCAGTGAAATTTCAGAAATCCTCACTGCTAGATGAGGTAGATATACACAATCAATGGTTGCTAAGAGAAGGAGAACATATTTTCACCAAGGATCAGATCCCTGGTATGTCCTTCTTCTGAGTGCAGGTCACCGAGAAGAGACTTGATACCCTATGAGCATATACAGGGGGAGGTAATCCCTCTGAGGAACAGTCATAGGGGAGGAGAATAAGGAGAAAATGGGAGGGAGGGGAGAATGGGAGGATACAAGGGATGGGATAACCATAGAGATGTAACAAGAATAAATTAATAAAAAATAAAAATAAAAAATAAAAAATAAAGAAAACAGATCCCTGGTATGTTAACTGATCCGAAATAGTCAAGCATAAACACATAGACACATGAGCAACACTAAATGGACATTCAGTAAATTATGCACACACATACACACACACATACATATACACATATATACATGTATATGTGTGTGTATGTGTTAAAGAAGAAGTCGTGAAACAGAGAGATAAGGGCGGGAGGTACATGTAAGGAGTTAAAGGGAAGGTAGAGATGGAAAGGATGTAAATTTATATTTTTTTATTTAGAATTCTCAAAAAGAATAAATTTCAAGCTCTGGCTAAGAGAAAGCTCAGTTAGAAGTTTATCAGTCTCTGGCATGACTGGGTCTATGTATTTATCCATTACTCTTGTGTGGCACTAAATTTCTGTTAAATATAGACAAGAAGAAATATCTTCCAGTAATTTTCCTCAGATCTCTGGTTCCATTTGCCCAGAATAGCAAAACAAGGGAATTCTTCTCATTAAATGGCCTGGCCACTGACTCAAAAGGTAGAAGAATAGGAATCACTGAGGACAAACTGGCCACGAATAGTGTAGGCACAGGTCTGCTTTGTGAAAAGTATCTCTATCCATCAGCCATGTTGAAATTCAAGTAGGAGCTCATCTCTTATATCTACTTAAAGTGGAAGATATGTCATGTAAAGAAAATACTAAAAGTACAACAAATTTGGCCAGAAAATCTAGTATCATTTCCTCTCATTCTTTTTTATGAAACAAATAACAAGAAAATGAATGTATTGCTTTTGTCCGTAAACCAATATCTTACGTTAGTAGGGTTTTTTTTAGAAAACTTGATGCATAGCAAACTTCAACATGCCAATCACCTCTTAGTCTACTTGACCCATCTTGTCATGTCCGATGCCAATGGTTTTCTCATTAGCTAGGAGTAAAAAGCATGGCCTGAGAAGTAAGTATTGTGGTGTAATCAAAATCTGACACACTATCTGATGTCTTTGTATGCAGATGGTATATATATCTCAGCTGTTCCTTTATTATATGATTGAAAATTATATTCCTTTTCCTGTTTTAAAATTAATTTATTTACTTAGTTTCTTTACATCCCAATAGTATCACACTTCTTTCTATCCTTTCATTCCCACCCTTCCTCCCTGTTCCCCCATATCCCATCCCCTATTCCTCAGAAAGGGGTAGCCCCCTTATTAACCCACTCTAGCACATCAAGTCGCAAAAGGACTGAGCAAAGCATACCCACTAGGAGGACATAATCAAAAAGCATGCAACAGAGTCCATGTCAGAGACTGTCCCTGCTCCTTACTATGGGACCCACATAAAGATCTAGCTGCCTATTGGATACATATCTATAGGGGGCCCAGGTCCAACCCCTGTGTGGTCTTGGTTGGTGCTTCAGTGCGTCAGTCTCAGCAAGCCACCTTGGGACCAGGTGGAGATTGCTCTGTTTTTCTTCCTGTGGAGCTCCTGTATCCTCTAAATACTTCTATCCTACCCCTCACTCCTCCACAAAAGTCCCTAAGCTCAAGTGAATGTTTAGCTATGAGTCTCAGTAATAGTTTTGATCTGTGGATGTATGGAGCATCTCAGAGGACATCAATGCTAAGCTCCTGTCTGAAAGCATAGCAGGATGTCCTTAAAAGTGTCAAGAGTTGACTCTTTCATGGGGTATGTCTTAGGTTGGGTAAGGCCCATTGGTTGGACATCCATTTCTGTTCTATATTTATTCCTATACATCTTTTAAGCAGGGTAAAATTTGGGTCAAAGTTTCTGTGCGTGGGTTAGTGTTCCCCTTCCTCCATTAGGAATCTTGTCTACTTAGAGGATAGCCTCTTCAGTCTCCATGACCCTGCTACTAGGGGTCTCAGCTAGAGTCACCCAAATATTCTCCCAGGAGCCTACCCAGTCATAAGCCTATCTCAGAGATGCCCCCACTCATGACTTCTGTTCTCTCAGCAATCCCTTTGCCCTCCTGTCCTCACTCTCTCACATCTGATCCCAACTCCTATTTCCCTCCACACTCCCTCTGCTATCCTGTTCCATCTCTTCAACCACTTCCTCTGTCTATTCTACTTCTTCTTTTAAGGGAGATTCAAGAATCCTCCCCTTAGGCCCTTCTTGTTACTTAGTTTCTTTGCCATATGTCTAATAACAACTGTTAAGTGTGTATTTACCATTTATGTTTTTCTGGGTCTGTGTTAGCTAACTCAGGATGATCTTTTCTAGTTCCATCCGTCTGCATACACATTTCATGATTACCTTGTTTTTAATAGCTGAGTAGTATTACATTGTTTAAATATACCAAAATTTCTTTATCTATTATTCGACTTCGACTGAAGGACACCTAGTTTTTTTCCAGTTTCTGGCTTTTACTAGTAAAGCTTCTAAGAACATATTTGAATAAACCTCTTTGTTGTATGATAGGCATCTTTTGGCTATATACCCATAATTAGCATGGTGTGTCTTGATGTAGAGGTATTCCAAAATATCTGAGAAAGGGGCAGATTGATTTCCAAGGTGGTTGATTGAGTTTGCATTCCTAACAACATTGGAGAAATGGCCTTCTTTCTTCACAATCTTGCCAGCATGTGCTGTCACTTGAGTTCTTGATCTTAGCTATTATGACTGGTGTAAGATGGAATCTCAGAGTCATTTTTATTTACACTTTTCTGAATACTGATAACAATGAGCATTTCTTTGATTTCTTCTTGGCCATTGGAGATGCTTCTGTTGAGAATCCTCTGCTTAGCTCTGTAACCCATTTTCTAATTGGATTAATCAGTTGCTTGGTGTTTAATTTATTGAGTTCTTCATATATATTGATATTAAGATATTTTGAAATATGTAAGATTGTCATTTTGTTCTGTTGACAGTATCCTTTGCCTTACAAAAGATTTTTAGTTCCATGAGGTCCCATTTCTTAATTATTGATCTTAGAGACTAAGCTGTTGGTGTTTTTTCTATGAAGTTGTCTCCTGTGTCAATGAGTTCTAGACTGATTCCCACTTTATCTTCTAGCATACTGAGTGTACCTGGTTTTATGCTGAGGTCTTTGATCCACTTGGACTTGTGTTTGGTTCAGGGTGAAAAATATTAATCTGCTTGTATTTTTCTACATATAGACATCCAGTTAGAACAGCACCATCTGTTGAAAATTCATTCTTTTCTTTATTGTATGGTTTGGCTTCTTTGTGAAAAATTAAGTGTCCATAGGTGTGTGGGTTTATTTCTAGGTCGTCAATTTGATTCCATTGACCAACCTGTCTGTTTCCATGCCAGGACCATGCAGTTTTTATTACTATTGCTCTGTTTTACAGTTTGAAATCCAGAAGTTCGATTATTGTACATGACTTCTTTAGCTATTCTGTTTTTTCCCACATGAAGTTTTGAATTGTTCTTTCAAGGTCTGTAAAGAATTGTATTTGTAGTTTGATTGGAGTTGCATTGAATGTGTAGATTGCTTTTGATAAAATGGCCATTTTATTATGTTAATCCCGTTGATCCATGAGCATGAGATTTTTTTCCATATTCTGATATTTTCTTCAATTTCTTTATATATATATATATATTTATTTATTTATTCTTGTTACATCTCTATGGTTATCCCATCCCTTGTACCCTCCCATTCTCCCCTCCCTCCCATTTTCTCCTTATTCCCCTCCCCTATGACTGTTCCTCAGAGGGATTACCTCCCCCTGTATATGCTCATAGGGTATCAAGTCTCTTCTCGGTGACCCGACTCAAAGTTCTTGTCATTCAGGTCTTTGTTAGAGTTAAACCAAGATACCCTATAGTATTTGTGGCTTTTGTGAAGAATGTTTCCCTAATTTCTTTCTCCCTTCCATTTCTTGTATTCTGATTGTGATACTTGTGATTCTTGTTCTCTCCTAAATTCTCCAGCTCCAAGACTGCCTTTGACTGTTTTATTTATTGCCCCTATTTATAGTTTCAGGTCTTGAACAGTTTTATCCATTTTCTTCTCACATTGGAAATTATTTTCCTGTATTTATTTAAAGGATTTATTCAACTCCTTCACCTGTTTGATGGTATTATCCTGCATTCCTTTTAGAAATTTATTTTTCCTCTTTTAAGGCCTCTATTATTTTAATATTATATTAAAGATCATTTCTTGTTCTTCAGGTGTGTGAGCATATCCAGGACTTGTTGTACTAAGATATTTGGGTTCTGGTGGTGCCGTACGGATCTGGGCTTTGTTGATTCTGTTCTTATGCTGACCTCTGGCCATGCAGTTGATGTGGTTAGCAGGCCTGGTGGTGCCTGATGGTAGTAGGCCTCTTTGGTTGTACCTGGAGCTTGTGATCCCAGATGCCAGCAGTCATCTACTTTTTCTGGCTTATAACAGGCCTTTGGGGATACAGGGAGAACTGGTAGTCTCTGCTGGTTGTTGGTCTCTGGAATTGCAGGTGGAGATGGGGCCTGGTGGAACTTGATGGCTGCCTGTCTCTGATGGTTGTTGATGCCAGTCTCTGAGATTACAGGTGGAGATGAAGCCCCAGGAAATAGGGCATGCCTGGGAGCTGCAGGCCCCTGATGGTTGCAGCTTTCTGCTGCTCCATGTTGGTTGCTGCCTGGAGATGGAGTGTGAAGCATGCTGGGGAGGTGAGGAAGGCTGGGGTAGGAGGCACATCACTCTTCTGCTGGAGGACTCTAGAAGACTAAGAGTTGTGGGACAGTTCTCACCTGCTGTTCCTGACGGCTGTTAGACTCCTGGATTGCAGGTGGAGTTAGAACCCAGAAAAAATTGGTATTCCTTTTTTAAAGACAATCAATATTACTGTTTGTTTTTAATTTTTATAGATATATGAGTCAAAGCACACACTATAATATCAATAAAAATAAAAATCAGCTCTTTTAAATATAAAATCTTAAACCTGCTATATTATGATTGTATGTATGCTTATGTATTTATACATATTATATGATTACTTCTTCCTAGACAAAATTCAGTAGATTTTCCTGACCAAATTAATGCTATAATATAAAAAAGCAACTTTCATGACTTAAGAATTTTGTCAGTAAAAACATTTTGTATAATATTAAATTGATCATAGATATTTTTAGTAATTTTTGTGTATGCCATATGTTTTCTGAATTATTTGGTAATGTAAATTTCAATAATTATAATATGAATTAAATTTAACTCCATTATAGGAAATGATACTTTTAAAATTTGTTTATAATCTTCAACATTATCAATGTGTAAAGGCAATCTGTTCTTCATATTCAGTCTTGAAAGTTGATATTCACTTTCTGAAAGTAACTAATGAACTTGGGAAATAAATGAGTAAAAATGATTCCCTGGGATAATAATTAAAACAGTACCAAACTGAAAGATCATGACAAAACATGGGATGACAGGTAGTGAAAATTAAAAGCCAAAATTAATTGAAATACGAAAAAAGCACTAATAATTAAAGACCCTTACAAAAATTAAAGATCCTACCTGCTTTGATGAGAAGTGGCCTGAGAGGTGTGAATAGAGCATATTAGATACAGCCTGCAGCTGAGCAGGAGGCAATTACAACATCCACGGAAGATGTATGCAAAGATGACGATTACATCTTCAGAGCCAAGCTAAACACAAGCAAGCTAATAAATAAGCCTAGTGACACCTTCTCTTTAGCTTTATAGGAATTAAAATTTAAACTTTTATTCCACAGACAGACTACAGAAGTGGGGATGATGAGAAATGAGAGGAGATTAAACTATATGTTGAATAGAAAAATCTTTGTACTTGAGGGAAGGTAGTTCAGTAGCTTGATTGACACTTATAAGTTTACCCTCATAAGGTTTCCATATCATATGAATATAAACAGGATTTGAAAATATGAAATTGTTGATAGCTGATACCCTATGAGCATATACAGGGGGAGGAGGTCGCCCTCAGTCACAGTCATAGGGGAGGGGAATAAGGGGAAAATGGGAGGGAGGGAGGAATGGGAGGATAGAAGGGATGGGATAACAATTGAGATGTAATATGAATAAATTAATAAAACAAATTTAAAAAAAGAAAATATGAAATTGATAACTTTCCTTTAAACAATGCATATGATGACTGCTTAGAAGAAGTATGAGTATCATTTTTATCTGAAGGAAAATAATGGTGAAATTTTAATAAAGCAAAGCATAAGATGATTTTAAATAAAACTAAATAAACAATAAAAATGGACTGAGAAGATATCACTGTTTATAAAAGAACTCAACTTATGTTAAACTTAATGTCAATGTTGAAGGTCAAAGCACAACTTAAAGGAGTCCATTTACACCTTCTATTCTGTGTGTCTCTACTATAAATTAATTTTGTCAGATTTGGAAGCAAGAGCTTTTGCAAAATGAACTTTCTTGCAGGCTCTGCAATGTCCCATTTTATATTTTGTAGTTATTATAAAGTTTCTTGTATTGGAAAAATTATATCATTCTTTTATTTACACAGTGTTCAGTTAATTTCTTTTATACACCTATGTCTAATGTAATAACAGAGACCTTTTCGAGTGAAGTAATGTGAGAAACTAAAGCTTTTTGAATTCCTTGTGGTACTTATTATTTAGTAATGAAGTCTTCACTAATGTATAATATCTAAAGCTTAGAACATGTGTTCTATACTTAGAAGTAATATGAGCAAGCAAAACATTTTCTAAGCTATATGTAGCTCAATCTAAACTTATTAAGAAATAAAAAATGGGTCTTATTGTTTAATATTCACCATATTATTCTTTTTAATAATATTTTTATTTTACACATATACATTTATATAATTATACATATATAAAATGAATTACATACAGCAAGAAGATCCAAGAAAGAATCAGGAATTATATAAATGGTACGTTCATAGTATTTTTGCTTTGTTTTTGGTAATCTTGAAGAAAATATCTTTCCTATCTTGGTGAGTCTAAATTCTGAATGTAAGTCAATATCTATCATATCTCATCTCTATCAACTTAAAACATCTATCTAGACCTAAAAACATCTTAACCCTTAAACAACTAAGTTTAATTGTGAAACTAAACTATTTGGTCTTTAATCCCATCAGAGACTTCAGAAGGAATAAAATTAATTACCTGAGTATACAGGGAGTGCAGGTTAGCCGCTTCCAAATTGAAAAAAAAAAATGACAAAGACAGTTTGCTGCCTGAACAGTCACCTATAACTTTTATAACATTGGAGCATAATCTTCAGCCTCTGGCCAATATATCTGACATATATATTTGTGAGGCAGGAGCTATTGAGAGCTTGTTTACTCTGTCTTGGCCGAGTTTGGCCATCAATACTGCCTGCATCCAAGCTTGGTCAAAATGATGACATTTTCCCCAGTGGCTTATTTGACACCTTTGAAGCCATCTCTATAAGGATAGTCTTTGATGTTAAAGATTAAGATTATTTTCCTACACAGTATATATATTATATATTCTAATATGAGGTATTGTACCCAGACCACACAAGTAGAATACAAGGTTAACCTCCAATACTTCTAAAGTGCTATTACAGGCTATATAAGATAAGTTAATTAGACTAGTTAATCATCAATTGGTCAAATCATGGTCATGTTAATTACTAGTCTATTTATATCACAAGAATATACGTCTCAGGTGTAACAAATAGGTATGATTCTATAGAAAGGTAAGGTTAAATAGTTAGATAAGGTCTTCAAAAATCCCATAGTCCTACAGAATATGTCATTTAAGGAGAATATGATTTTTAAGGATTCTTTGAAAAAAAGACAGGTTAACTCCTGGCAAGACCCAGCCCACCTCAAAGAAAATGATGAGCATCATAGAACCACCGTATCATTCTTAATTTACACACTCTATCTTAACAAAATATCAAGAAATGATAAAAGACAAATTCATAATACATAATTGCCATAATATAAACTATTTACAATACCATTTTTATAATTATATACTATTTAAAGTTTAATGTAACATTGTAGGAGGTGAAGTGTTGATCTGAAAAAATTATTTTTAAAAATTATGCTATAAATTCAGACATTAGGGTATGTTTCCTCAAACATTCTGAAATGAGGTAAAACAAGAAGCCTTTAAAGTTTAAGTAAAATAAATATGTATGGAATGGAGTTGATGGGAAAGGAATAGATGCATATTAACGGGTGCTATGAAATGCTGTGGAATATGAAACACAATTTCTTATGGCTGTCTGATGCTGACTCTCTGCACACACACCTTTGAGCTTTCACAGGTTTTTCTCCTGAGTTGTGACAAAAATGACAACAAAACTACTGCCTTAATTACATAAAGATTTGAAGGTGTATAACAGACCCTCAAGATGACTGAAGAAAGTACACTTTTAAGACATACCTCAAGACTAGCATGTAAATATATCACATAAAAATTTAAAGCTACACAGAGATGATACTCATGAGATCATGCGTATGTGAGGTCTGGCCTGACTAGTAATAAAAATGATGTCACTAAAAATGACATGTCATTAAAAATTATTAAAATTATGACACTTTAAATCACCAGATTTAACAAATAAAATACATTAGTGAATAACCTAGTAAAAAATGTATATCCATTCCATAAAATACTTTAAGTGAGGTGTATCAACTTCTTTTGTGTACTATTTCTATTATCCTCTTCAGAATCCTACTTCTTTGATAATCTTACATCCTCAATATAGTAATATTATTCCACTTGAATTCAGATACGGAGTAGATCTGAAGATCTGAAGAGAGTAAATACAATAATAAGTCAGGTACATTAAGTGTGCATGACAATGAAGGACCCATGCTACATTTTTAGTTGCATAAGCAATGACTACCTTAAATTTTGACATTAAATACACAAAACAGGAAGTTAAATAAGCAGCCCAACATTATAGTACTACTAATCAGCAAAGGGAAAATTTAAGCCTAGGGTTACCATTTCTGTAAGACAGTCTGAAGAGCCATTCTCTCAGTTACCTCTGCCTACATTTACAGAGAGTTTTGCAGAGGGTTTGTTGATGGTTTGCTTACTTTGTCATTACACAGAGACAGTTGTTGTGTCACCTTAGCGTATGAGAAAATGATTGTCTGTTTCTATTTGCTTACAGGATTATTTCTCAAGATGGGACTCCTTGCTTTCAAACTTCTGAAAGCCTATCTCCTAAGTGAGATTTCTGAAAGGCAGGAGATAACTCTTTGTTTTTTCAGTTAATAGTTTCCAAGACAGTATCCAGCATACTGCAGCAACTTACCATGAAACCTTTGCACTTATTAAATTCATGAATTGAAATAAATTGAAATAGAGCTTACAGACACATAGACACACAAGGAGATAAAGCGATACAAGGAATAACTACTTTAATGCCATGAAACACGTTTCACGACAACATACCTGCCCCTTTGAGAAAGTCACTTTGCTTTCTGACTTTGTTCCTACATTTATAAGAAGCAACAACTTCTCATAAGATTGTTATTTGAAGATAAAATGAAAAGCAGGGAAGACAACTATAGTGTAGAATATGGTATATTTATTGGCCCTCAGTAATGGACCCCTCAATAAAAGTTGTATTACTCTCAGGATCACACTGTTAAAACTTTACTGCTTTTGGGAGGACTCTATAAAGTCTACATTGTAGAAGAGTAGGGATCTGTGCAGAGCAAGAGCATCTAGCCAGAAGTGACCTGGCTTCTTTTTTCTGATTATTTCTTCATTCTGATCTTAGCATAACCCAATCTCCTTCTGCTTTTGCGTCACATCTCTGCACTCCCTCTCTACCCTCCCTCTCAAATGTTGTGATTATACAGCAGCTAAACCCATCAGATTTTCTTGGACAGTTCTGAAAACAAAAGTATGTTATTCTGGGGCAATTCTTTTATTTTCTAATTTTATTTCTCTCTAGAAAAAAACACCTTTGTTGAATCGTGTGAGCCACTTTTTAATGAAAAAATGCATAAACAAGATACACTATACCCAGGAATAAAGGTGACTATGTCCCTTGCTTTTCCCTCTTCCCACTGAAAATGAGTTCCTCATCCTGGGCTCAGTGTCATAGATCACCATTGCTACAGCACCTGCAGTTGTATAGCTGAGAAACATTATTCTTTAAGTAGGCTTACAAGGGCCAGCCTTAAAACCAAGCAGTGATTTACAGCATTGATTCCTTGAGAAAAGACATTTCAGATCCCACATGAGCACCTAACAAATGGATGTTTGTGACGTTTGTAGGTGGAAGCTGCCTTTACTAGGAAGAAAATATTAAGTTGAGAATTCTTATTTTATTCTCATTTCAGCACTGATAGAAAGCCCCGAATTGTGTTCTTGCTATATTTAATTGGAAGAAAAGGAGTATTTTACTTAAGGTAGAATTTTTGAAGAATATTCTTTTACTCTAAAATTTCTAGAATTTGTTTTATTTACACTTATTCTTCCTTTTCTTCACCAAAATTCAAATATCCAATTGCTGGTCTAAGAGGTTTTCTGAGAACATCCTTCACATCTCTGTAGGCCATAGTGGTAACTAACAAAGCATTGCTCATTTCTCTGCTTTATTTCCTTGAGATACAGAGGAAATGTGCAGCAATTGTGTGGTCTGATTCAAGTACCATATCTATGCGAGTATACTGACTTGGTTCCCTCCTCATAGAGTAGAGTGACTGTGAGAATAAGACAAGACAGTCAATTGCATGAAAAATATGTAGCTCCTAATGATCGTCATTGTAATTCCTCTGAAATATTTAAGAAAATAGTATCATGTCTTTATTAAAATTGATCATGGAAGATTTCAGTGTATGCTGACTACTCTCACTCTTCTCCTGAATTCTTAACTCTTCCCTATTTCCTGCCCCTTCTCCTACAGAACTTTTTCTGACATTACGATTTATTCTGTTTTGTGATCCACTGTATTTGTTTGTTTTTTTGTTCATTTGTTTTTCTTTTTTTCCATTTATATTATGTTTCATTTTAACATGTACATTTATATTATTACACATAAATAAAATAAACTACATATAGCAGGATGAACCATGAGACAGTCAGGAATTATATAAATGTTACTTTCATAGTGATTTGGCTATTTGTATTTGGCAAACTTGAAGTAAACATCTTTCTCATCTTGTTAAGTTTAAAATTCTAAATGTAAATCAATATATATTATATCTTATCTCTATTAACTTAAAACACCTCCTATCTAGATCTAAAAATATCTTAACCACTAACCAACTAAGCTTACTTGTAAGACTAAATTATTTGGTCTTTGACCACATCAGACATATGAGAAGGAATAAAACTTAACTACCTGGGTGAACCAGAAGTGTAGGTTAGCAGCTTCTAAAATGAAACAATGACAGAGACAGTTTTCTGCCTGAACAGTCACCCAAAACTCTCTATAATGTTGGAGTATATCTTCAGCCTTCTAGCTCAATATACTGACATACATATTTGTGAGACAGGAACTATTGAGGACTTGCTTTCCCTGTCTTGGTAGAGTTTAGCTGTGGACTCTGCCTGCACCCAAGGCTGTCTGTGTGACCATGGTTTGGAACTTTGTACTGTAGCTCAGCACAACTGAAGACATCGACATCACCTCCAAGAATTTATTAATAGGCAGCAGTTCTGGAGTATCACATTAGCCTCTTTTACGGTAATGACTTCATTTGTGGATCTCTTTTTGTTGATTTTGATTTGAAACACAGTATTCATGCAATTCTGTATTGAAATGATTATATTATATAAGATCATTTTGATTTAGTTTTCTGTTCTCATTATTTTTAAGATTTCCTTAATAAATCAAATTTGGGGAATTATGTACAGTTCCCACCAAATTATTCATATAAAAAATATCATTGTTTTCTGCCTCAAATGTAAAATATTATGAATTTCTTTAGGTGAGATAAATATGAGAATCAAGAGAATATAAAGCAAACTGATTGAGTTTAAGTGGAATAATCTCATGGGAAAGCCATATTCCTCAGTTTTGAATTAAGCTTAGCAAATCCCCGAAGTCTGATAAGTATCCTCTTTTGATACTAAGGAAGAACTCATGTAATTGTGAGTTTTCAGTAGTTTAACTTAAGTTACGGTCACTGATCATTAAAATACAAAACAGATCCCAGTTGCCACAAGTAGTCTGGATGCTTTCCCTTTTGCAGCTTAGTCATACATTCCCTAAAAGGAAAATGAAAAAAAATTAATAAGGCATCGTTTTGGTTGAAATAGTTATACTTTTATCTTGTGCCTATGGATTGATGTTGCTAAGAAATTTTGGATTCTACCCCAAATTTGAAATTCAACTTTCAAAGGAAGTTGATACTTAAAATATGAACATTTTTATAGCCTAAGGTTACACTTTACTACTGATATCTATATTTTTGTTTTAATATATATAAGAATATATTTATAGCAAAGTATTAAAATATTAAAAAATAATTTTTACAATATTTTTCATCTTTCTGGAAAATATCAACATTTTAATAATGCATATCATTTGAAATGAGTTTGAATCAAAGGCATAGTCTAAACAGATATCAGTATATTTAATAGTAAACATTTTCCAAGACATTTGATTTTCATGTGTTCTTTATAAGGATAAGAGCTGCTACTGATATTAGCCATCCTTAAACTAACTCAGCAATTTATAACTTCACATTTCTGAGTTAGCAATCTTGAGACATATGGGGAACATGTGAGCTGATCAGCAATAGGCAGTGCTCCATCAAGTTTCAGAATATCAATTAAGAAGGAGAATACAGTAATCTTTATTCTACCAGAAAAATTACTAAACTCTTATGGCTCCCTTAGCCTACCTTGTGACAGCTGACTTGTGCCCATAAACTTTGGCACATGGATATTTTCATTCAGCTCCTTCAATAAGCTTTATTTTCAATAATGTACCCAAGCTGTGACTCTGCTCTAATCTCCCCCTAGGCATTCATATTTGGCATTTTCTGCTATGTGTATCGATACTGGCACATGCTGTAAATGGTCCTGAAACTGCCATACACAACTGACTATGAGCAGAACAACAACAAAAAAAAAAAAAAAAAAAAAAAGGAAAGAAAAGAAAGAAAGAAAGAAAGAAAGAAAGAAAGGGAAAAAAGAAAAAGAAAACTAAAAAGGAACCTTTTATTAACGGACTTTCATTCATGACAAGAAATGTCACCCCTACATTCTTAAAGGTCTGCATTTTTTATAGAAAGATAGAATGAGGTGAAAGAAAGAGAGAAGCAGAGTACACACAGAGAGAGCTTATCCCTCTTTACATTTCCACCCCATGTCTACTGGACTGATCCGCTGACTTCATGTCAACTCACCAGGCTGACAGCAATTCTAGCAGAGAGACACAGGATCAGAGGGACTTTGGTTCATCCCTCTCCCTAAGTCCCTGCCTGTCATTGTCTGCTCCTGAGTAAGCAAAATGAATATGGCCAAAGATGTCTGGGCTTGCTGGGCTGTGTTTTCCAATCTCAAGAGCAGAGACCTTCTCATGAACACACCCTTGCAAGCTTTTTGTGTATTAAGCCGCTTTTCACTCATAAGTTTGGTTCGCCACTAAAGAAGCGCTTAGCCCAAATAAGACAACTCACCGTGGAATTGAGTGTGTTCCTGTATGTGCGATAGAATGAATAATAGACTGAGAATTTAGAAGAATTTTTAAAGCCTTCTTTCCTACTTTGCTGATGTTAATTTCCCCTCCCCCTTATTTCTTCTCCAAACTGCTCTGTGATGTGATCACAAATACTCATGTGCATAAATTCCCATTATCATAATAGGAGTACTGCAGTGAGGCTGCTGAAAAGAAATTACTCTGTAGAATACATTAGGAGCGCTAACCCCAAACATGCTAAATTGTGTATTCTCCCATCCTGTAAGCTAAGCATTTGAAGATGAAAAATCAGTTGCATTCTTCATTTTTTTTGTATATTTTATTTTCCCCTTCTCTGATTCATCTATTGTTCTCTCCTTTCTAGATAGACATATTTAAATTATTAAATATCTTATTTTTCAATTGTCTTAATAATTCTACTTAGCTCTTCCTCTCTTTTGAACACATTTTAGTCCATGTCAATATCCAGGGCTTATTATTTTTAAGTACATTAACATGAATGTTCTCAAAGAAAGGAGATACCGAATCAGGGAGTTTTATTGTAAGCAGTCTCAGGGCAGAAAACAGGCTGAGAGTGCGAGCTCTAAATCCTAATACTGCGTAGTCTTGAGTTACTTCACTTTCTTTGTCCATATTCCTTAAGCCAGGACAACCAGGCCAGATTTCTTAAAACTACCCCAAGAAAGACGTTAATGAAAAATAAAATAATCCTGAGGAAGAATTTGTAAGGTTAAGAATAAAAAAGATTATGGAATTCATCATAGTCCCTGTACATTACCTTCACCTGGAGTTTCAATACTTTTAGAAAGTTTTGGGTGCTGTTGTAGCTCAGAAGCTAAAAGTACTGAGGAAGTGGTGATAAGCCACCTGCATTCAAAAAGGCCAAGGCTTCACAATGATTAAAAATATTAAATCAGCTTTAAATTGACCCAGAGGTATCAAAGCCCCTATTGCTCCTTTGCCATTGATTACAACCACTGTCCTTGGTTCAAGGGTTGAGAACTAATTAAGAATTACCTTTGATGACATCTGGATTAACTAAAAAATGTTTAGCATCTTACTTGTATTTTAGAAGTTGAACATTGAGGAATTTTCTTTCCAACTCAATACAAACTTGATTGAACTTGTGAATCATAAATATACTAAAGTATATTCAGGTTGAGACAGAGGCATATTTAAGTTTATAATTGACATAAAATATATAAACCAGTCTAGCCCCTGTATGAATAAATTATGTGAATGCTCTTCAATATCCTGTGCGTCTTGTCTTCTCTGAGGCGATTTCCATTCTACTTTTTATATATTCTTAAAAAACAGTCAATATTAGACTATATGCAGTGACTTAAAATAATTAAATATATACAAATATGTTATCCATTTTAAAACTCTTTATTTTATTTCTTTTTTTTACCCTTCAGAAATGATAACTTTCAATACTAATGCCTACATTCACTTAGCTCCTGCCATTTCCACGCCCTCACTGTCTGGAAAGTGAACACTGTTTTGAACACTGGACTTAACAATGACACATGGATGAAAAAGAAAACTCTCTCAAGCCAGGCAGAAAAGGATTTAAAACTCAGTGTGTGTCCCAGTTAGGGGCAAGAGAGCCTATTGCAGAAACAAAGAATAAAGAGAAAATTCTATCCTTGGAAGCCTCACAACGACACAAGTACAGCTTTTCATGTAATAGCTCAAATGGTCCCACTACAGCCATTAACAATGTAATGAAACAAATCACTTGCTATCTGTCACAATTATGATAGATGGAATCCAACTGGTCTAAGTTGGGAGGAAAAAAATTACATCTCAAAGTGGATCCATTTGAGAAAATAGCAAAGTTTAGGGGGGAGGAATAACACTTTCTCCCATAAACAATATAGCCAGGCATTTGATCTAGCTAAACCAATAGATTACTGCCTTGATATATCTTTCCCCTGCAATTTTGTCTTTTATTTTATTAGGCACAGTGAAGAACTACTTGCTGATTCTGTGAATGAGAGTCCTAGTTTAGAACAACACAGAAAATACTAGTGAGATAATAAAATAGTGGATATCACTCATTTCTGATACTGTAGCTAACTACCATGACTTTCCTTGATTTTAATAGTTATAATTACGTTTCCCTATTTCTAAACCCTTTTAAAATATCCAAAAATATTAACAATGTTGATATTTTACATACTATTCAGATCATAAGTTATCAAAAATTGTAAATGAAATATATTAAACAAGTTATGTGGCCGGGTACACAGAAGAAGTCAATTTTCTTTTAAAACTCCAGCCCATATATTTAAGTATTTTTCCTCCTGAAAGAGGGACATAATCCAAAGAACACTGTGTATAAACAGGTTCACCAGTAAACTACAGCATCATTATTATTATCATTTCCTGAACACCAGTAACATATCCTATGAGAACACAAGTGTGCTTTACTAATGAAGCCTTATTACACCCATGTGGCTTAGTAGTCCCTTGATTAAACTTCACTTTTAAGGTTAGGAAGCTTAGTTGTCCAAAGACTCAAAGACTCTTATACTAGTAGTAAGTTACTAAGTTGCAGGGACTAGTGTTAAAATATAGGATCATCTTCTACAGAATCCAGGCACTTGCTACTAACCAGTTTCTTAAGTTAAAAAATTCTCTTACTTTCAGAGACACTTACTTTGGTTGTAACAGAACTTGTTCAACAGCATAAAAGTGAATACACAATGTTATCATTTTGTGAAACAATGGACCTTAAGATATTTATTATCACAAATCATAATTGGCAATGGCATCCCATCCATGAACACATTCTTTCAGATGTTTTCTCATATTTATTTTGTTTATGTATGTCTGTGTGTGTGTGTGTGTGTGTGTGTGTGTGTGTGTGTGTCTGTACATGTGTATGCAGGGTGAGTGTGCACAATAGCCATGGACACTGTGTAAAGATCAGAAGGTAGCTTAGGGAGTTAGTTCTCTACTTCCATCTTTGTGAGTGCTGGGTATCAAACTCAGGTGTGTTTGGCAGCGGGTGCCTTTACTTACTGAGCCATACAACCAGTCCTGGTAATTCATTTTTGTAAGATGATTGCACTGAAAATCCAGACTTACATTACATATGTATTATCATTGACATGAAAAAACACCACATAGGATGGAAACATATTCTACACACTCAGCTGGACAAACAACGTCCTCCACATACTGAATATAGCAACCCCAGGCTGACTCTCTGACTGCACTTTGGCACACAGGAGTTAAAAAATATGAGAGGGATCAGAGATAGACTGTATGTTGAGAGGCTCATAAGACTATTCCATCACTGACCGTGCTAAATACACACTACAATACTTTAGAGAGTGTAGCTATCAATTCTAAGGGGTGTATGTCCAAAATTCCAAGCTGTCAACTGCTTACTTCTCCTTTAGTATTCTGAGGAAGGTTGAAAATTTAGGATCTAATGGCACTGGTGCAGAAAGATCAAGAAAAATTAAATAGTTAGGAGTATAATAAATTTAAACTCTATTTGTGATTAATGAAAACCTAGGAGCTGCATGTAACAGGGAGTGTTTCTTAAAGATTTGGCCTGATGAGATTACTTGAAAATAATACTTGGCTTGACTGAGGAAGCTGTGTTACAAAGCCCAGAGATGTGTAAGATACAAGGGCTGTCACTCTCCTATGTACTCTTCAAAATTGAAAGCTTCTCACTCCTACAATATCTATTAATAAATAGCATAAGAAAGTGATTTCAAAGAATAAACTAAGGATAGACTGAGCTCTGAATAATGATATTATTCTTGAAATAAGTAATACTTAGTTAATGCACGATATTAACAAAATGGTTAAACACCAAACTGAATGCCATAACTACTTGCCGCCCTCTCTATTGACGTTTTAGGAGTAGTTAAAGAAAGATGTCTGCAGGGCAGGGGAGAACTTAAGAGAATGACCACCAAAGGCGGTGGTGGCACATGCCTTTAATCCCAATACTCAGGAGGCAGAGGCAGGTGGATCACTGAGTTTGAGGCCAGCCTTGTCTACAAAGAGAGTATAGGACAGCCAAGGCTAAAAACAGCAAGACCTTGTCTCGAAAAAGCAAAGCAAAAAAAAAAAAAAAAAAAAAAAAAAGAGTGGCAATCTCCTTGGAGGTTATCCGCAGGCTGTTAAAGTAAGAAATCTATGGGTCATCCCCAGTTTGCCATTAAAGAGAGTTATGTGTCGAGAGCTGCGTTATTGCCGCGCCTTAAAGATGGCGCTGGCTTCCGCCTTCCACCCTCCCGACGGTGAGTGCTCTCCCTGGTAAACAAGTCCTTATATGGCTTTGAGGCAAAAGCACCAGGCGCATTGGTCCCCGTGATCTATACTGGACCTATGGAGAGGCTACACGTGGCTCCCCCTGATTGGCTTCTGCCTAGGATATAAGCTACAGCCGGGTTGGGGATGGGGCCACTCCTCGCTTAGCTGTATCTGCATTCCTGAGTAAACTGTCTTGAGAAGGAACCTGGTTGTCTTGCGTCTTATTCCTGCTGGACAGGAAGGGCACGGACAGTTATGGATCTATTTTAAAAGGCTTGTCTTGTTCAATATCCAAATGAGGAAGAAAAAAGATAATTCTTTCTTTCAGAGAACACACACCTATAGCAAGTCTCTGGATGGCCCATGCTTGTGTTCATCATTCCTTCATTTCTCTTTCTTGCACATTTTGGTTTTGATCTAAACAAAACTTACACGACTGGTAAGGATTTATCAAGTTAAATAGAATTTAAATATTCTAGAACCACCTAACATATCAGAAATAAGGTTAAAAATACCTCTTGCTTTTCAAAAAATATAACAGTAAGAAGTAGTTTCTTTGATTCAAAAAATATGAAAGTTAGGTCAAATATATCTCAGTAACTCAGTTCAAGTGGACACACATGTAGGATTAAAATTTAAAAAGACAAAATCTAGATTGTCATTCATAGTTACAACAGAGTATTAATATGCCTCAAATTTGAAACTCCTTGTATTGACAGGGCAGTTTCTCTTTCTAATTCCTCTTTATTGTCACTTTGGTTATTAGGCATTTCTCATATTGATTTGTTTGTACTTAGTTTATGCCCATTATCCTGTAAGCTTTTTGAGTGCATGGACCATATCTTACTTATGTTGGCCTATCTTGGGAAATAGTTGGCTCAATAATTGTTTGTTGAAATTAAATGAATCAAATTAAAATGGAAGTACAGGTTTAAAATATTAAATAATCCCCACTGTTTGCTCTGTGTTACCCACAGGACTTAATTATGATTCTCCTGCAGCCTTCTTCTCAGAGTAGTCCACAGATCCAACAGCAGCAGCACCTAGGAGCTTGTTAGAGACTCAATTTTCAGACCCCTGTCCAGATCTGCAGATTCAAATCTGCATACCCCAGGTGACTTCATCTACAAGTTTGATTTTGGGGAATCACATTTGGTGTGTGTCTACTGTGTGCAAACAATGGTACAAGACAAAATGGATATTCTAGAAAAAACAATATTAACCATCTATAGTTGTAAAATGTGTCTCTCCAGTAAGATAGAGAAAATACTTTTATAGTAAATGATTTAATTAGAATGTAATCATTACTCTGTTGGTGTTATAAGGGCAAGATCTGATCAAGCCAAAGGAATAAAGGAATGTTTTCTTGAGAAATTGATTTTTGAAATAACATCTAAAAAATGAGAAAGAAATAACAGGGAAAAGTACAGTGTGGTGGAAAAACAACACCTCAGACAATGAAAATGTTATGTGAATATTCTGCTATGAGAAATCAAAAAGAGACCAGAGTACGTGTGAAAGTCATACTCCACTCTCCACTCAACTGTGAAGAATGTCCTGTCCATTGGCTAGATCTGGGTAGGGGTTCAAAGTTTATGGCCTGTATTGTCCTTGGCTGGTGCTATAGTTTGAGTGGGACCCCTGGACCCAAATCTGCCTATCATAATGTTCTTCTTGTAGGTTTCTAGGACTCTCTGGATCCTTCTACTTTGCTCATATTTGACCACATCCCCTGGAGGGGGAGACCTGGTGGCACTCAGAGGAAGGATAGCAGGCTACCAAGAAGAGACTTGATACCCTATGAGCATATACAGGGGGAGGTAATCACCTTCAGTCACAGTCATAGGGGAAGGAAGTAAGGGGAAAATGAGAGGGTGGGAGGAATGAGAGGATACAAGGGATGGGATGACCACTGAGATGTAACAAGAACAAATTAATAAAATAAAATAAAATAAAAAGAAATAAAAAAGACACATTGAGGAGCTCAAAGAAGCCATTCTATTTATAATTCCACAAATGAGATAATGTAACCTCTGGTTACATGAGATGTAACTGGGATTTACAGGAAGAAGTTTGGAGATCTTGTTGCACATTTATATTTTTACTCCAAGAACTTTGAAAAGTTTTAACTGAAGTAATGATATATTTTTATTTTGAAGAGAACAACTGTGTCCATGGTAAAGAATATAGAATAAATTCTAAAGGCTATATGATGTCAGGTATCTAGCTAACTATCTATCACCTCTCTTTCTCTACACAATATTGATCACCTATCTATCTATCTATCTATCTATCTATCTATCTATCTATCTATCATCTACTCACTCAGATAAGGAATATCTAACACTTCAAATTTTGGAATATGTTGACACTGATATACTTATGAAAGATCTAAATGAAGATGTTGTCTAGAGAGTTTTATTTTGTATATCATTTATAATTCAAACACTGGGTCTTTACTAGAAATATGAAACTAATGTAAACACCTTGAATAAAACAGTGTGTTTGAATGAGCAGTCCTAAAATGAAAGACGTAACTTCTTCCACTGTAACCATTGTTAAGAATGGCCTATTATTGAAAGGAAGAATTGAAATGAATCTCTTAACAACCGTGTTTCAAGTTCCCTTCAGAATTCCCATTTCTGCCTTGGTGGAGTTCCTTATGAAAAATCTAACTCCCATAGTCTAAAGGGGGTATATTTAAAACTTTTAAGTTTTATTGCCCTAAAAACAGCAAGAGACATTTAGAGTTCAGAGTTCAGAGACACAGTGAGTCCACATTCCTAAGCATTTGGCTTTCATGGTTATAAACAGAACACATCTTTGCCCAGAACCTAATGGGAATCTCTTCAAACACTTTTTTTTGAATTTGGAAGTTCCTGGTTAAAAATATGGTAATTAAAAATACTAAAAGAGATTCTCATATTTTCTGGAAGAACACACCATGTGATTGGTTCTGAGATAGTCTTTTTTTAATTAATATTTTTTATTAATTTATTCTTGTTACATCTCTATGGTTATCTCATCTCTTGTGTCCTCCCATTCTCCCCTCCCTCCCATTTTCTCCTTATTCACCTCCCCTATGACTGTTCCTCAGAGGGATTACCTCCCCCTGTATATGTTCATAGGGTATCAAGTCTCTTCTCGGTGACCTGCTGTCCTTCCTCTGAGTGACACTAGGTCTCCCCCTCCAGGGGAAATAGTCAAATGTGAGGCACCAGAGTACAAGAGAAAGTCAAATCCCTCTCTCCACTCAAGTGAGGAGACTGTCCTATCCATGGGCTAGATCAGGGTAGGGGTTTAAATTTTACCGCCTGTATTGTTCTTGGCTAGTGCCTTAGTTTGTGCGGGACCCCTTGGCCAAAATCTGCCTATCATAATGTTCTACTTGTAGGTTTCTAGGACCCACTGGATCCTTCTACATTGCTATTCTCCCATGGTTCTCTCATCTTAGGTCCCAATAGGATGTCCTCCCCTCTGTCCCAGTTTCCTGGTAAGGGAAGGCTTTCGTGGGACATGCCCATTGGGCTAGTATGCAGATATAAGTGAGTATAAACCATTTGAGTCTTTCTGCTTCTGGGTTAACTCACTCATTATGATCATTTCTAGCTCAATCCATTTGTCCACAAATTTTGGGAATTCCTTCCTTTTAATAGCTGAGTAGTATTCCATAGTGTATATGTACCACAGTTTCTTTATCCATTCTTCTACTAAGGGACATTTAGGCTGTTTCCATGATCTGGCTATTATGAATAAGGCTGCTATGAACATGGTTGAGCAAATTTTCTTGTTGTGTGCTGGTGCATCTTCTGGGTATATTCCAAAGTGGAATAACTGGGTCTTGAGAAAGCCCTATTCCCAGTTTTCTGAGATAGCACCAGATAGATTTCCAAAGTGGCTGTACTAGTTTGCATTCCCACCAGCAATGAAGGAGTGTTCCTCTCTCCCCACATCCTCTCCAGCATGTGGTATCATTTGAGTTTTTGATCTTAGCCATTCTGATGGTTGTAAGATGGAATCTCAAGTTGTTTTGATTTGCATTTCCCTGATGACTAAGGAGGTTGAGCATTTCTTTAAGTGTTTCTCAGCCATTTGATATTCTTCTGTTGAGAATTCTCTGTTTATTTCCAAGCCCCATTTCTTAATTGGGTTATTTAGTTTGGTGGTGTTTAATTTCTTGAGTTCTTTATATATTTCGGATATTAAACTTTTGTCAGATGTAGAGTTGGTGAAGATCTTTTCCCAGTCTGTAGGCTGTCGCTTTGTTCTCTTGACAGTGTCTCCAGCCTTACAGAAGCTTCTCAGCTCCATGAGGTCCCATTTATTAATTGTTGACATTAAGGCCTGGGCTGTTGGTGTTCTGTTCAGGAAGTTGTCTCCTGTGCCAATATGTTCCAGGCTCTTCCCCACTTTTTCTTCTAAGCGACTTAGTGTCTCTGGTTTTATGTTGAGGTCTTTAATCCACTTGGATTTGTGCAAGGTGACAAATGTGGGTCCAGTTGCATTTTTTTACACATAGACATCCAGTTAGACCAGCACTATTTGTTTAAGATGCTATCCTTTTTCCATTGAATGGATTTGGCTTCTTTGTCAAAAATCAAGTGATGATATGTGTGTGGATTTATATCTGGGTCTTCAATTTGATTCCACTGATCAACCAGCCTGTTGCTGTGCCAGTACCATGCTGTTTTAATTACTATTGCTTTATAGTACAATTGGAGATCAGGTATGGAGATTCCTCTGCAGCACCTTTTATTGTACAAGATCGTTTTTGCCATTCTGGGTTTTTTGTTTTTCCATATGAAGTTCAGAATTGAACTTTCAATGTCTTTAAAAATTGTGTAGGTATTTTGATAGGGATTGAATTGAATCTGTAGATTGCATTTGGTAGGACGGCCATTTTTATTATATTAATTCTCCCTTTCCATGAGCAAGGAAGGTCCTTCAATCTTCTCATGTCATCTTCAATCTTCTTTTTCAGAGTTTTGAAATTTTTTTCAAACAAGTCCTTCACTTGCTTAGTTAAAGTAACTCCTAGATATTTTATATTGCTTGTGGCTAATGTGAAGGGTGTGGCTTTCCTAATTTCATCCTCTAAAAGCTTGTCATTTGTGTATAGGAAGGCTACAGACTTTTTGAGTTAATTTTGTATCCAGCCAAATCGCTGAAAGTGTTTATCAGCTGTAGGAGTTCTCTGGTGGAATTTTGAGGGTCACTTATGTACACTATCATATCTTCTGCAAATAGAGATAGTTTGACTTCCTCCTTTCCCATTTGGATACCCTTGATCTCCTTTTGTTGTCTTACTTCTCTGGCTAGAACTTCGAGTACTATATTGAAGAGATATGGAGAGAGTGGGCAGCCTTGCCTTGTTCCCGATTTTAGAGGAATTTCCTTGAGTATCTCACGATTTACTTTGATTTTGGCTATTGGCTTGCTGTATATAGCCTTTATTATGTTGAGGAAAGTGCCTTGTATCCCCGATCTCTCTAAAATTTTATACATGAATGGGCGTTGGATTTTATCAAATGCTTTCTCTGCATCTAAAGAGATGATCATGTGGTTTTTTAATTTTCAGTTTGTTTATATGGTGGATAACATTGATGGATTTCTGTATATTAAACCATCCCTCCATGCCTGGAATGAAGCTACTTGGTCATAATGAATGATATCCTTTATGTGTTCTTGTATTCGTTTTGCAAGTATTTTATTGAGTATTTTTGCATCGATGTTCATAAGAGAAATTGGTCTGAAATTCTCTTTCTTTGTTGAGTCTTTGTGAGGTTTAGGTATCAACGTAACTATGGCCTCATAGAATGAATTTGGTAATGTTCCATCCAATTCCATGTTTTGGAGTAGCTTGAAGAGTATCGGTATTAGCTCGCCTGTGAAGGTCTGGTAGAATTCTGCACTGAAACCTTCTGGCCCTGGGCTTTATTTGGTTGGGAGACTACCAATGTTTGCTTCTATTTCTGTAGGGGAAATGGGACTGTTTATCGGTTCTTCTCTCAACATTGGCAAGTGAAATTTATCAAGAAAATCGTCCATTTCCCTTAGATTTTCAAAATTTGTGGCATATATGCCTTCAAAGTAGGATCTTATGATTCTTTGTATTTCTTCAGTGTCTGTTGTTATGTCTCCCTTTTCATTTCTGATTTTGTTGATTTTAGTACTGTCTCTCTGCCTTTTAGTTAGTTTGGCTAACGGTCAGTCTATCTTGTTGATTTTCTCAAAGAACCAGCTTTTGGTTTTATTGATTCTTTGGATTGTTTTCTTAGTTTCTAATTTGTTAATTTCAGCCCTGAGTTTGATTATTTCCAGAAGTCTATTCCTTTTGGGTGTTTCTGTTTCTTTTTTTCTAGGGCTTCCAGCTGTTTTGTTAAGATGCTTATGTGTGATGTTTCCAATTTCTTTTCAAAGGCACTTAGTGCTATTAATTTTCCTCTTAACACTGCTTTCAATGTATCCCACAAATTTGGGTATGTTGTTCCCTCATTTTCATTGAATTTCAGAAACTCCTTGATTTCTTTCTTTATTTCTTCCCTGACCCATGTGTCATTTAGCAGAGAGTTGTTTAGTTTCCACGTACATATAGGCTTTTTGTTGTTTCTGTTGTTGTTGAATTGCAGCCTAAGAGCATGGTGATCTGATAGGATACAAGGTATTATTTCAATCCTCTTGTATCTGTTGAGGCCTGCTTTGTGACCTACGATGTGATCAATTTTAGAGAAGGTTCCATGGGGTGCAGAGAAGAAAGTATATTCTTTCTTGTTTGGGTGAAAGGTTCTATAGATAACTGTTAGATCCATTTGACCCATGGCATTGGTTAATGATGTTATTTCTTGGTTTAGTTTCTGTTTCAATGATTTATCCTTCAGTGAGAGTGGGGTGTTGAAGTCTCCCACTATTATTGTGTGGTGATCGATGTGTGGTTTGAGTTTTTTTTTAGCAGATCTTTTACAAATGTGGGTGCCCTTGTATTGGAAGCATAGATGTTCAGAATTGTGATGTCATCTTGGTTGACTTTACCTTTGATGAGTATGAAGTTTCCTTCTGCATCCCTTTTGATTAATTTTGTTTGAACGTCTATCTTGTTTGATATTAAAATGGCTACGCCTGCTTGCTTCTTGTGACCATTTGCTTGGAATATTTTTTTCCATCCTTTTACCCTGAGGTAACGCCTATCGTTATAGGTGAGATGTGTTTCTTGAATGCAGAAGAATGTTGGATCTTGCTTATGCACCCATTCAGTTTGTCTATGTCTTTTTATTGGAGAATTGAGACCATTGATGTTGAGAGATATTAATGACCAGTGACTGTTAAGAGTCTTAGTTTTGATGTTGTTTCAAATTGAGTGTTTGTGTAGCTGTGTTTTTGCCATGGTATAGTTACCTATTTCCTGAGTAGTTTTAGTTGTAGCTTGACCCTTTGGGATGGAGTTTTCCTTCCAGTACCTTCTGTAAAGCTGGGTTTGTGGATAGGTACTGTTTGAATTTGTTTTTGTCATGGAATATTTTATTTTCTCCATCAATGGTTATTGATAGTTTTGCTGGGTAAAGTAGCATGGCCTGGCATCTGTGGTCTCTTAGGGTTTGCAGGATCTCTGTCCAGGCCCTTTTGGCTTTTATGGTCTCTGCTGAGAAGTCTGGTGTAATTCTCATAGGTTTGCCATTGAACGTTATTTGGCCCTTTTCCTTTGCAGCTTTTAATATTTTTTCTTTGTTCTGTATGTTTTGTGTTTTGATTATTATGTGACGGGCAGTTTTCCTTTTCTGGTCAATTCTATTTGGTGTTCTGTAGGCCTCTTGTATGTTTATAGGTATCTCTTTCTTTAGGTTGGGGAAATTTTCTTGTATGATTTTGTTGAGAATAGTTTCTGGGCCTTGGAGTCTGATATCTTCTCTTTCTTCAATGCCTATTATCCTCAGATTTCTTCTTTTCATGGTGTCCTGAATTTCTTGGATGTTTTGTGTCAGGAGTTTTCCAGATTTGGCATTTTCTTTAATGGTTGCCTCAAGATATGTGATTGTATCTTCTAGACCTGAGATTAGTTCTTCTGTCTCTTGGATTCTGTTACAAAATCTCACCTCTGTCTTGCTTGCCTTCTTCTCTGAGGTCTCACGTTGTCGTTTTCCTTCTGTCTGTGTGTTTATCATTGAATCAATTTTCGTCTTCAGATCTTGAACTGATTTTTTTATTTCTTTCATCTCATTTTTTGTATATTCCTGAGTTTCTTCCATTGCCTCCTTATAGGTCTTCAGAGCTTGAACCGTTTTATTTATTTCTTCCATCTGGTTATATGCATTTTCCTGAAAATTTTCCAGTTTCACTCTATGTGCTTCTTTTATGTCTTTCACCTGTTTGGCTGCGTCTTCCTGTATTTGATTACAAATTTTATTTGTTTCCACCATTAATATGCTCCTTATTAAGGATTTGAGGTCATTTTCTTGTATTTCTGTTGTATTTGAGCTCTCTGGGTTGTTTTCTTTGGGATAGCTGGCAACTGGAGACGCCATGTTGTTTTGGGTTTATTGCATATGCTTTTACGCTGTCCTTTAGACATCTTGCTGGCTTTGTTTTGGTTGGGTAGCTTCCAGAGTTGGATGGAGGGAGTCTGATGATAAGATTCACTTGTTTTCTCATGATTTCCATAGGTTGAAAGCTCTGATGTTTCACTGTAGTGGATGGCAGGAGGTTAGCCCTGGTGTTTTGGGCTCTCACAGCCAGTGATCCTCAGCTCCCCTGTGCTGTTGGTCCTGCAATCATTCTGGGTCTCTGGATGAGTGTTGGGTCAGGCCAAGGTATCCATAGCCTTCTGGGTTCCCTGCCAAGTCCACCCAGGGACACTGGTCCCAAACCACCTTCAGAGCTCAGCTAGAATCTCAGGGCCTGTACCGTATGCCGAGCACAAGTAGGAATTCTGGGATCAATATGCACTCAGGGTCCAGCCAGAATTTTCGGGCTGGGACTGCACACCAAGCTCAGCTAGGGGCGTTTGACCAAACTGCTTGCTGTGGTCAGTTATTGACTCATGCCTGAAATATCCTTGCAGCTCAGCCAGGAATTCTGGATTCAAACTGCACACTGTGTCCAACCAGAGTCTTAGAGCCGGGACTGTGCCAAAAGCTCTACTAGAGACTCTGGGCCCAATCTGTCTGCCAAGCATGGTTAGGGACTGTGGCCCTAAGCTGCACGCCGAGCTCCACCCGAGTCTCTGGGGCAGAATTGTGCACCGAGCTCAGCCAGGGACTAGGGACCCACACTGCACGCTGAATTCAGCCCGGGCCTCCAGGCCTATACTGCGTGCATAGTCCAGCCAGAGTCTTGGGGCCGCCGAGCCTGTGTGCACAGCTCAGGAAGAATCTCTGGGCCTAATCTGCTCGGCAAGTCCAGCTAGGGCCTCTGGGCTGAATCTGTGTCCTGACCTTAGCCTGCGTCAGTGCCCCAAAACTGCCCTCTGAGGAGAGCTAGTGTCTTCAGCAGAACTGCTCGTTGATGTGCGCTAGCGCCTCCTGTGGGACTGAGCTCTCCGCCCAGCCAGCGTCAAAGCAGGTAAACTGCGGCTGCACTGAGATGGTGCCTTCAGTGGGACTGAGCACTCCGCCCATCCTGTGTCCCAGCAGGTGAACTGTGGCTGTGCTGAGATGGCACCTAGGGTGGCACTGAGCGCTCTGCCCAGCCTGCATCACATCAGGTGAACTGAGGCTGCGCTGAGATGGTGCCTAGGGTGGCACTGAGCGCTCCGCCCAGCCTGCGTCACAGCAGGTGAACTGCGACTGCACTGAGATGGCGCCTTTGGTGGACCTGAATGCTCTGCCCAGCCTGCATCACAGCAGGGGAGCCGTGGCTGCGCTAGGCTGTTGCCTTGGGCAGAATTGCCTGCTGCACTGAGTCAGTGTCTCCACAGCACTGTGCCCTGAGCTGTACCTGAGACTCTGCAGCTGAACTGTCCGCCGAGTCCAGTTTGGGTCACATGGCACCACGTGACCCAAATCCTGTCCAGTGTCCCCTCTCCCGCAGCAACTCCCACCAGCCACCACACTAACCGCCTCCACTGGAAGGCTCTGAGCTGCAAACCTCGGTCACTGCTGCTGGTGCCGCTGATGCCGCTTGTGCTGCCGCTGCTCTGATCTGAGAAAATCCGCACTCCTCCTGTGTGTAGGGGCACGCAGGTCCTCCGTACCCTGGTCCTTCAGAACCGTGGAGCACTCCTGCTGCCGTGGTGTCGGGACCTGGGTGTTCCTGGCTCAGAAATCTGTGCCATTCTTCGAATTGTTCACTGGAGCTTCCAAACACTGTCCACACTGCTCGCCGCCATCTTGGATCACCCTGAGATAGTCTTATATGAGAAGGAACATGGAGGAAATACTGGGTAGAACCAGAAGTCAGGAACTCTGGATCTATGTACTTCTGACCTCTTTCTGAGAGAAAGCATGATGCTTGGGAGAGATACAGGGAGATGTAGCACAGTTTCCTCAATCTATGAAATCTGGCTGCTTAAAGTAAGCAACATCTTAAAGAGGCAGACCTATATTCTAAAAAACAACAACAATAATAAATACAATGCATCCTCACAATAGCTATATATAAAAGGTTGTCTAAATTCTCAATCACAGTTTTCTCACTTGTTTGTAGAGAGATTGGAAGGGACGAGAACTTCTCAAGTAGACTACAGAGTCAACTAACTGAGGACAATGAAATCTCACATAGACTGAACCAAAAAGCACGCATGGACCATGCCCTCTACACATATGTAGCTGATGGGCAGCTTGATCTTCATGATGGTCCTCTAGCAAGTGGAATTGGAGCTCTCTCTGACATGGGCTCAGTTACCTGCTTTTAGATCACTTTCCACTATCTGGGCTGCCTTGTCAGATCTCAGTGGACCAGGATGCACTTAGTTCTGATGTGATTTGATGCTCTGTGGCAGATTGATGGGGTTCTTCCTTTTTCTGAAGAGAAAAAGGGTGTGAGGATCTGACTGGGAGGGAAGGAGGGAGGAGGCTGTGATAAGGATGCAAAATGAATAAATTGATACCCTATGAGCATATACATATGGAGGAGGTCCCCCTCAGTCACAGTCATAGGGGAGGGGAGTAGGGGGAAAGCAGGAGGGAGGGAGGAGTGGAAGGATACAAGGAATGGGATAACAATTTAGATGTAATATGAATAAATTAATAAAATATAAAAAAATTAAAAATATTTTAAAAACATTGTCCAAAACCCCATTGTTTTGAAAAGTTTGAGAAACTCTAGATTCTTCTACATCCTTTTAAAAATATTTTGTTATATTTACTATGTGTGGGGTACACAGTGTCAGGGAATTGTTGTGAAATTCAGAAAACAACTCAAAGGTGTACTTCTCTTCTCACACTTTTGGGTCCAGAGAATGAAATTCAGACCATTGTGTATATACATGCTTTCTCCCTCTTCCTGCTCCTTTCCTTTGTCCATCCCCCTCTCTTACAAACACACACACACACACACACACACACACACACACACACACACACACACGATATTTGCAGGTAAATGAATGGAACAAGAAAATATTATTTCATTTGAAGTAAGCCAGATCTTAATTTTCTATTTCTGAGTCTAGGGGCTTTTAGCCAGTCTTAACTTACCTTCTACCTCACACTTAGGTTTGCCAATGTATTCTTTATATGTGATAAAACCTGATAAAGTATAGTCTCCTTCCCTGCTTTTATAATAGTAACAGAAAACTACATTTTTACTTGTTTTACCTGTTTTCTGGAAACACTCCCAATGAAAATTCTTGCCATCTCAAATTTGCCACGTCCTCAAACTTCAGACTTATGAATAATAAACTTGCTTTCTTTTCAACATCCATGGATGTATGTTTCTCTGAAACCTCAAACGAGATTTTGCTTTCCCTTCAGCATAGATGTAGGCACCAGCTACCTCTCACCATCTCTGTCATCTACTATTGTATGGTATGCTTAGGCCAGAGTAATTTTCACCCCACAGAGTGTCATCAGGTCTTCTTTGTCTGACCTTGCCTCTTCTGACCATCTCTAGTACAGCAGCCAGAGTATTCCATTGCCAGCACAATTCAGGTCGTGCCATCTTGCCACTTAAAATTCCGTCAGTGAGGTACCTCTTTTTCTCACTATAAAAGTAAAGGCCTTGACTGTGGTGATGCAAGATATGCACCTTCATGTTGGCCATCTTGTCTAGTTACCCATCTGTATAAAAGAGGGATGAGAGCAGAGTGTAGACTGTAGATACATGATGTGGAGTGCTCAGAAAGGAGGCCAGTGCCTTTGGAGGAACATGAGTATGGAGAAAAGCAACTGCAGAGTCACAAACTCACTATTATAACAAAACATTCAATGCCCAATTATTAATCACTGACAGCCAGAGAAGTGAGAATTCATTGTATTGAAGGAAACTACAGATACAGATATGGTTAGGCTTGGCATCCTGAGGTAAGAAAATTCTACTTCTCTAAAATTGGAAAGTTGAAGATGTGAGGGTTAGGGCAGTAATCTGCCATTCATAGCTGTTCTTTGAAAGAGGAGAAGCAAATAAAAGCTTTGATCAGTGCCAGAGCTGAAGAGCAGCAGTGCAGCCCTCCTCACCCTTTGATTTGTGAAGAGTAGCCCTTCACAGCAGGGTTCAAAGCCCAGATCTTTACTTTTAGAACCTGTTTCTTGCTGTGAGCATGAGCCCTCTGCCACTTTGCTTCCAAAAGGATTTACTTAGTGATGAGTAAGTCTTTTTCCCTCCCCTGACTTTCCTTCCCTTTCGCATCTCCTCTCTTCTCTTCTCTTTCTCTCTCTTTTTTAATCCCTTCCTTTTTCATTATCTCTCTAACCCCATCACCTGGACAAATCTAAAATATTTAGTTAAATTCTGCTTACTATAACACAGGTAAAAGCATCCATTCTGTTTTTCCTCTTACCACAAGTGTGATTTATTTACTGAATAAATAATAAAATGAGTACTTTTTAAAAACTATTTTCTCATTACCTAAGATCCTGGGGTCTGTCAAAATTCCCTCTTCAAGTGTGAAAACTGAGTCTTATAGCTTAAGCCTCCTATATCACATTCCATGTCTGCCCAGTGACTCCAAGTTATATGAGAGCAGGCAGCAGATGCTAAAGGAAATCAATGATGATTGTGTGTGGTGCTAGTGTTAATTGATGAAAAGAAAGAAAAGACAGGGAGAAAGTGAAAAGAAAGAGTGAAGGAAAGAGCAAATGCATGGTTGAACAAAGACAGACATGTTAAAAACATGAAGAAATGGGAGATGTTTATAAATACATACACTCAGGGAACTCTGGGGGGTCAGAATAGAAGACCTGGTAGAAAATATATCTTAATACAAAAGAAGAAAGAAAACGCTGCCAGGCTGATATTTTCTGACTTCTATAACAGGTTCAGATTGCAAATTCTCCCAGCTTGTTATTATTGACCATATAGTAGCTGGGTCTACTTAAACCCTAGGAAGACATTCAAGCTAAGCCTCTCAAACTCTGAACTAAACTATAACAGATCTCTTTGAAAACATATAAGAATAGAAGTTTTGTGGGAGGTTTCTTTTTTTGATGTTTTGAAAAAGGAAATGAGATAGCATTCCTGACAAGCTCTATCAATACATTGGATTGGAAAGTGGTTATTAAGGATCTGAAAAACTATACCTTGGAACATGAATATTCCTATGCTTTTTGTAAATAAGTGATAGAATAAACAAATGTTCGTTTGTTTGTTATCCACAGCTTCTGGGGAAGACTTGGTGGGTGGGTGTCAATACCATGCCTTATTAAATGAATGACTGCCCTGTTTGCTGTGCTCTAAACATGGCTTTCTTTCTTTAAATATTGTCTGTCTTCTCATTATGGTTTTCTTTCTGCCTCTCTGTGTTGTCTCTTCCTCCCTCTCTTCTTCTTCTTACCCTGTCTCCCAAACACAGTTAAACCATTTTAACTACTTGGTTTCTAGTGGCAAATCATGTTACTGTTTCTCAGAATTATCAGTTTATTTTATTGTCTTCTACATTCAACGGTCCCAATCTACCACACACAAATAACACACATGGTGGGGGTGGGATTTAGAATCTTATGTAGGAAAATTTGGCTCTTATTTTATTTATTTTTCATTTGTATAGTTTATGAAAGGTAAGATGAATATCCCAGAAGTCAACAATCCAGTCTCTTGATTGTTCTCATTCTTAAAGCATTCTGTGAAGAGGAAGTGATAAGTTTTGTCGACCTAACTCTGTCAATAAAATTGCAGTTAACCATTCATTGCATCAACAGATTTTTTTTCTCAGAAAATACTTTCGACAAATAGGCCTATATTTGAATACCCCTCCCACCTGCATGAATCCATGTGCATATGTGTGTAGGCATGTCTTTATTTATACTGCTTTACTATTTACACACATATGAACTCTCCCTAATTTCCCAGACAACATTTTTTTCCAGTATTCTGCTGTATAGATTAGAATTGTACTGCCTGTTTTTATAGCTAATGCCAGAAATCACACACTCACACCTTTCTATGTAATCCACTAATATTTTATTATGAAGCTTCTTAATGAACTTACAAAATTATGTGTTTTAATGTAGTCTCTTATTATTATTGTTAAAGTTATTACTTTGGCAATGGAACATTTTGAAACAAAATTTCAGTGGCTTTCCAGAAATTTCATCGACATCCATAAAAATTTGTATAAAATAACTGAAACCACTTATCTGTATGATTAACCATAATTTTATCAGTATTGACAATCACTATATTCAATATTTAAAAAACAACATTTCAATGGGAAATATGATTTCTTGTGAATAAGGCTAATAAGCAACTTACTTTGAACTCATTATTAATATCTGTGTGCTAGGAATCTAGCTTAGTGATAGAACACATGCTTAACATATGTGCATGCCTACAGTTTGAAACACTTGAGAGAATACAAGTATAGACCATTATGTTTATAATGTTGTTTCACAACACTAACAAAATCTGCAAATCAGAATTAATAGAAATAGAACCTGATTTTTGTTAAACTTAAAAATCAAATACATATAAAATATATTGTATATACAATATATATACATACATATATAAACATATACATATGTTTCACATATATATGTGAAGATCTACCTGACAGAAATAATATTTAAATATATAAATAAATATACATAATATGCTGACCTTGAAACATACTAGAGAATCATGAACTTTCTTTATAACTACAAATTATAAATAAATATATAACACATAGGTTTATACAAATAACTATTTGACAAAAAATTTAGAGTGTTTTCACTGGAAAATTAAGACTATTTAAAAATTTTAATAAGAGCTTTTTTTCTCATATTTCCAATTAGCTTTCAATGAAATTTAAACCAAATGAAATGAGGGGGCTATTCTTTGTTCAGAGGCTTCTTAACTGATGTCTGTTTTAAGGACTTTGCTCTGTCTCTGTATTTGGGATCTTGGTATTTGTATTTCATTGTTTATACTAAAATAATTTCCTAATTTTAAAGAATAATAATCAGACGTTTGTCATGATGGAGTTTGCAGATTATAATGCCGTCATAGCTGTGATAATGTATTGGGTCTTCCTCCAGGACCAGACTCCTGGGAATGCAGAAGGACCGTATCTTTGTTGTAGGAATCCTGCTTACCTCTCCTGCCACTCCTCGACCTCAAAGATAAGTGTGGAGAGCCATAGCAAACATCCTTCAAAATATCTCTCTCCGTTTCAACGCATCATAGTCTAAGCTACACACCACTTACTTACTTACCAACATTTAAATTTTAGAGAAACACTTTATTCTATAACATGTATTTCTGCATATGCTCTCCATTACTAATACTTCTAAAGTCCTTGTGATTGTCAAGCCATTACCACTGATCACACTCAACTATCTGCAAAGAATGGAGGCCACCATCCTCATCCTCATTATCCAAACAGTAGCTCTCTTTACTCTTTGTTTCTCCTTATGTCCTGTTTTCTTACACATTTTAGAATCTCCAAGCTGTCCTGCTCTTACCCTCTAAATTCAAGTCAATTGTTCCTTGTATCTAAAGTCTTGAATTTTTCTCACAGTCTGGTCAAGGCTGGCATTGTTGGACCATGACCTCTCATGACTCAGACTGAAACCACTGCTTGATGACCCCTAAGGATAGTGACTGCCAGGGAAACTGCAGAGTTTTCAAGGTAAGAGTTTCCCTTCCTACCACAGGTGAGGGTAGGAAAGGATGAGCTAATTATCAGGATTGGACATCTGTCTTGCCACAGTTTCTGATGAGATATATTTAGGCCTTTCCAGAGTGGTATATCAGCTTTTTCAAAGCAAGTGGAATGAGATCTTCCCAGTGCCCCATGTGGCCTTGACCACCTTCACATACATAAGAGGTTTGGAATAGTTACCCTATTGTTGACTCGTCCAAATTTTTCTTCAGGAAGTGCTCTGGTTAATTTATAATCAACTCTTTAAATGCAGCTATATTCCTGTCTAAAATCAAAAAGTCTCCAAAGAATTAGTCTCTGTGTGTTCCAGATTATGGTCCAGGGACGGGAGCTGCATCATTGAGAAGTTGTTGGAGATCCCTGCCCTTCTTCCCTATGGCAAGCACTGGGCTGTACCCTAACAATTAAACTGATCATCATTTCTTGTTCCATATCTTTTTTATCTAGAAGCCTTCAGTGTGAGGGTGTCACTGAATAATAGTAAGTAATTTTAAACCATGAGTTCTGCTATTGTCCAGAGACTACCATGGCTCTTCTTCCTCCTTTGATAGTTTTACAAGATGAACTTAATATCCCCAGTGCGGCTATTTCAGGTTGTGCATATAGTGGCATTGATCATAAGAGACATTCTTTGCATAGTCTGCTAACTTTATTCCCAAAGCTTGCATTAAAACTCAACTCTGTAGAGGAAGTAGGTCCTGTATATGGTGGTTCTGGGTTTGTGCTACAGATACCACAAACCTCTCTGGGTGGGTCTCGTCCCTTTTCTAAGGAATAGGGGAGAGGCATGGAGGGGGGTAGGACAGGGAGGAAAGGAGGTAGGGGGCTACAACTGGGTTGTAAAGTGAATAAATAAATTAATTAATTTAAAAAGCTCAACCCTGACTTAAAATGAGGCTTAAAGACACATGTTACCAGCTGTCATGGTGTTTAGTTTATTCTGATATCAACTGCTAGGATATATCACCAAATCTGAAACCTCCCATGTGTCTTCAAGTTTCTTCCTCAATTTTGATGCCTCCTGAGGCAGGCTTTGCCAATTGATCTCTTTATTACAAATACCAAGATTTAAGTCAATTTGTAGTACAGTTTCTTCTACATATCAAGACATGTTCTATAACAATTATTGATCTGGTCTAAAAAATGTTTATAGATATTCCCGCCTCCATTCTTGCTCTGGTGTACATAGTAGATTTTGCTAATGTCAAATTAGATCCCCTGAATTGAGACAGAGAAGTTCTCATGACCCTTGTGGAACAATGCTTAACTTCTGACAGCCACAAATAGGTCTTTACAAAACTACAATTCTTCAAATCACTCCCTCAAAATTGGTCTATAAGTCAAGACATTTTACTTAAGCAGAGCATTTGGAAATCTATGTATACTTAAGTAAAATATGTGTGTGTAAATAAAATATATATGTATGCATAAAGTGTACATTATACACACAAATATGTGTGAGTATGTGTGTGTGTGTGTGTGTGTGTGTGTGTGTGTGTGTGTGTGTGTAATCATCAGCTGGCATGCACTGTATTTAATATCTGTGAAACTACAAAATGTCTGCTCTTGGTTTGCTGAGCCAATTTTCATGTATGTGTACTCACTGAACATAGTCTGGCCAGGCAGGAAATGATGTTATCTTTCAAATTCTATGCGTACAAATTAAGAAAAATATACATGTTTCTTTTTAAATTTTTTTATTATTAATTTATTCTTGTTACATCTCAATGGTTATCCCATCCCTTGTATCCTCCCATTCTTACCTCCCTCCCATTTTCCCCTTACTCCCTCCCCTATGACTGTGCCTGAAGGGGACTTCCTCCCCCTTTATATGCTCATAGGGTATCAGGTCTCTTCTTGGAAGCCTGCTATCCTTCCTCTGAGTACCACCAGGTCTCCCCCTCCAGGGGACATGATCAAATATGAGGCATCAGAGTATGTGCGAAAGTCATACCCCACTCTCCCTCAACTGTGGAGAATGTCCTGTCCATTGGCTAGATCTGGGTAGGGGTTTGAAGTTTATGGCCTGTACTGTCCTTGGCTGGTGCCATAGTTTGAGTGGGACCATGTTTCTTAATCTAGTCTCCTTCTTAACATTTTTAACTTCAGAAATTTCAGAATCATTGTATTTTCAAACCCCACATTTCACATTTGGGTGCATATTGGCTAAGAAATATAGGTTTTACAAAGGGTTTCTCACCACATATGTTAGAAAAGAGGGGTTGAGTGCCGAAGTCAGAGGATTATGTCAACAGTACTATAAGTGCTAACTATCATAGTAGAAGAACACACTGTAGTTTGATCTGAACTCATACCCCCATTATCGTCAACTCTACTGGTGGGGCTCAGAATAAAACACCTTTTTTTTTCTGTTGCTATCATACACTTCAGACATAGGCTCAACAAAGTATATTTCATGTGACTCACATTGTAAACAAATATCAGTACTCCTTGAGGCCTTGAAAGGTAACTGGAGCTATGTACATCTCATAGATAGTGTAGTTGAGAAACAATGTTATTTAAGATTTGCTTTACTTTACTCGATATATGTGACAGACATTTTTTCTAAGATACCCACTGACTGCTGCTGTCCAATAAAGAAGCTAGAGATAACTCTTTTACTTTGAAAATAGCTTAGACTTGTAAATATATTTGAATGTCCTTCCTATGCAAGGCGAATGACTTTTGTAGATGTGGTTAATGTTCCAAAGTAGTTAGTCCTGATATAATAAAATGGGAGAATATCCTGAGGGAGTCAAGCTTAATCAGGACCCTTAGTGGAGAGAGAGCTGCTCCCCTGCTGGTTTGAAGAAGCAATCAGTCATGTTGGGAACTCTACAGAAAAAATTGGCCTGCATGATAGCCTTGTTCCTTTAGAAACAGAAAGCAAGAGAGATAAAATACTGCTAGCAATTCAAATCTACTAACAGTCCCAATGGAGCTAGAAGAAGATATTGAATTCCAGGTAAGGATAGGCAATTCCTGGCCTAAGGAGACCACACCTAAGCTAAAGCTATGAGTTAAATTGTGAGACTATGAGAGTATACTGCTTTAAGCAGTTGCATTACATGAAACTTATTATGACAAATATCATAATAACAGAATACTCCCTCTTTTCAATTGTATGCACACATTTTTCCAGGGAGTCTCACTAGTCCCATGAGAGAAACAAAAATTTATAGAGCAGACATAGAGTTGAGAGCTTAGTATACTAGTGTCGATTTGAATGATTTGGATCTTGTTTCCATTTAATCAAACCTGAAGTTCACAGCGGTTTTTGAACTACCTCTAATATCCTTAACTGTCCCCACCATGTTAATTATGAATCTTCCAAGGCTTCCTCAGTTGGTCAGCTAATACCTTTCCCTTCTCTGCCTGTAAACAGAAAGTAGATAATGCCGAATGCATCCAGGAAGAATAGGGAAAAAGAGACAATATCCAGGAGGAAGTTCTTACTCCCTCCATCCTTATAAATATCCAATTCAAACATTTTTTAATATAACAGATAATAATAAGCCTTTCTATAGATATTTTTAGTTTATTTATTAGGCAATAAATCCAAACCATATTAGAATTTTGTATCTTATTATATCAAGTCTTAGCTTCAGTTAGAACTTAAAGCAACACTAGGAAAATAGAGACCAATCCCCCCTCAGACTTTCTTGGTTACCTCCATAAAACCTTCTATGAGCTCCTGGTAGAACTCCTTTTGGTATATAATGCTTGCTTGTATAAACATAACTACAAAAAGGTCGAAAAATTTCAAGCCTTATTTTAAAGGTAGAGCCCTTATTATCTTTTCTCTGTCTGTGATTAAACTATGGATCACATACTGCTTGAATTCTACAATGAAAATTTGTTCAGTAATATCTTTTTTTATTAATTTATTCTTGTTACATCTCAATAGTTATCCCATCCCTTGTATCCTCCCATTCTTCCCTCCCATTTTCCCATTTTCCCCTTATTCCCCTCCCCTATGACTGTTCCTAAGGGGGATTTCCTCCCCATGTATATGCTCATAGGGTATCAAGTCTCTTCTTGGTAACCTGCTATCCTTCCTCTGAGTGTTCAGTAATTTCAAGCCTGTATTATGTAAGAGTGAGCTCCTTTGAAATATCATCATGTGTTACCCTAAAATAGGTCTTCTGTATTGTTCAATGCTTTTCAGTCACTTAAATATTCTATTCTTATCACAGTTCCCTGAAGACTGTACATACAGCCCATAATATTATTTTGTTGGTACATGTTTCAGCTCATCTCCAAACCCTACCCTTTGAGTATCACTTCCATCATTGTTTGAGATTTATCCAACAATGTTATCATCAATTTGCAGTATTTTATCTTTATCTGGGAATAATTCCTTATTTTTTAGTAATGTCAAACTCTACTTCAACATGACTGTACAAACATGAACTGCATAAGATAAGAGTAACAGACATGACATACTTGAGGGTCAAAAGCCAATAAAGTTTCAACTATGCATAAAGTATTACATGTATCCAAACCAAGAAATACTAAGGGTGGGAGAAAAAACCTTCTCCCAGGGCAAAACATATTATGTGATTATCCAATACCAGTGATGTTCCTGTAAACATACACATGACTAACATTATATAGCTGTTATGCCTGTACCAGTCTTTTGCAGTACATCCTTGTATCTGTTTCTACTATCCTAAAGTTTCAAGGATATTAGTGACCTTATCATATATCACCTCATGTACCAATTTCATTTGGCCAAGATAATCTCACTTCTTTCTATGTTAATTCAATGTATGAAACTACACATTTTAAAATCCCCTCCTGCCCCCCATAATATACCAGTGTATTACATTTATTAATATTTCTCAACATGTACATGTGAACATTACATATAGGAATAATGTAAGTAGGAAGAATAAGCCATGGTTTCCCAAAAACCTTTCGTCTTATTATACATTTAAGTAATGAGGGTAAATAAGAAATAGTGTTCTCATATAGTAAGTAGGATAGTGACAATGGACACAAAAAGAAAATAAAGTACAATCAGGTCAAACCTGTTTACACTTCCAAATACACAAAACACAGCCACTGAGTAGTCAGCTAAGGTTGAGTGTCCACCCTGAGCGTATCCTGGATTTTTAACTAGTAAAACACATTTAAATAGCAACTAAACTTTGCAAAGAGACTTATAAAGTGCTTTTTGCCACAGGGAAGATCTTTGAAACTCATGGACAATTCCCTGACGAATTTGTCTGTACATATAAAACCAGGGATGTCTGTGGCCTCCAGCTGGAGGAATATCTGCCAGCACAAAGACAGACTGTGGGATGAAGAAGAAGATGGAAGCGGTCAATGCATCGTTCTCTCCATTTTAGTCCTGCTTGAAAGATTTTCCTATTTTATTTTATTAGTATTTCACAGTGAAAATGTTAGATGCGTTCCTTCCATGGAGAGCTACAAATACAGTCCTTGAACTTAGCACAAAAATATGAGAACATATATGTTTGAGAACTTTAAAGTTCAACTATATGAATGAAATATTTTTTGAAAAATTTTATATATATCCACTACATATTTAAAGATATGCACAAGAATATTAAGATCAAATATTAACAAATATCACTTGAAAAATTTATTCCCAGACAAAGTAATGTAGATATCTACTCAATAGCAAAATTTACCAAAAATGTTTATGAAAGAATGCTATAAATATAGTTTATAACTGAAAAAGTTGTACAAAGAAGAAAGGGATTCAAGGAACTGTAACGTAGCAGAGAGCAGAGTGAATCAGCTATGTCATCACTCCTCCTTTCCTACTAGTTTTCTTACATCTAGCTACTTGGTATTAAACTATTTGTTTTATATAATCAACCGTATCATTTATAGAATGTATGGGGATGACATTTACATAGATTGAATAAGAAGCTATAATCCTTCAATACTGAATATAGGTCAGAACATTTGCATATATAGCTATATGTTTTCAAATGCAACATCATATACTTAGGTATAAACTGATATAATTTGAAAATCTTCTGTACTCTTTCGACATAATGAAATGTATATAAAAACCTAGTGCCAAAGTTTTGTCCTGTACTCACATATAAACTAGGAGTTACAAACCTCATCCAACAATACCTATATTTGAATTCTTTCAGTCACAGAGGCATATATTTCAATAAAGAGCAATTATTTTTCTTTAATTTTCAAAAATTAGCTGCCTTTATATTTGACTGTTAACAAAGCTCATGGCTTAAAATCTTTACACCAAGAGAAAATAGCTCCATATGGAAAGGTACTTTGTCTCCTGATTGTTCATTATTTCTCTGATTCCTATGTTTATTGTATTAGTGACTTTTTTTCTAAATTATCCCTTAAAATAAGTTACATACACATGCCAATAATAATTCCCAACTTTCTGTTATTCCCTACACGCTACATTTGCAATATGTAACTGACATTACCATTTAATCTCCACCTATCATCACAGAATCCATGAAACCTATTACCCCTGAAACTCTGGGCAGGTAAATGTTGGTCCTCTTTCAAGTGTCCTTCTTTCAGTAAATGCAATTCTTTTTCCTCCCCAAAACTACACCAATCCTGGATTTATTTTAAAACTATGGCCAAAGTTATGTTCCCATCCCATGCCAACATGATGTCCACAGTTTCTATTTTGGTTTAGGTCACCACTACTCCCTTCCTTGATGCTCATTCCAAATTTCTATCTGATCTTCCTGACTGCACTGCCTGTCTGCAACATCTTCATCCAGGCATTCCTGGATGGTTCCATTCCTGTACTCATATTCTTATATGGTTTCTCCTCTCAGACAAAATGAAACAACAAAACAAAATTGCAAAGTACAAAAGGGCAAAGTACTTATAATTATTGGCATGGTCATATTGCCTACATTTGTTCCCCTTTTTTTCTTCATGGACTTGTAGGTGTATCATTTTTCTTTCTGCTACCAGATATCTGGGTCTTGATCATGGGACATCTTTAGCAGAGGTCTCCAGGTAAGCATCCTAAGACCCTTTGGATCTTCATTTTTCTCTACCCGGAAGGTAACTTCCCGAGACATCAATGTGGTTCATCCACTTCCTTTTAATCTTCAATCAAGAGACTATTATCCTGGATCTATATTAAATTTGTGGGCCACCTCTCTACCAACACATATAGACCCCACCACACACATACCTACTATTTTGTGTTTAATAAGTAGTTCACTTATCTTTTTGTTTTACTAAATATTTTATTAGTAAATATTATACAAAACAATTGTGGCCTTCATTATATATCTTTTATACATTTATATAATAACTAGTTATATTGACTCTGCTTTACTCTCTATTGTCCTTCAATCTCTTATTCATTTTATCTTCCAAAATATCTTTCTTTTTACATTCTTGAATTTTAAAGATCTGTTTAAAAACATTAAAATTCCACATTAGCAAACACACAACAATATTTATGTTTTTGAGTCTGGCTTATTTCCCTTGACATATTGACCAAACGTACCGTTAGTTTCCTACAAATGACATTATTTTCTTCCTCTCTGTACTATATATATATACATACATATATATGTATATTATCATTTTACTTTCAATAATTGATATTATGGACATTTCAGCTAATTTTATAGATGTCTATTATGAACATGTCTAAGAAAATCAGTGTTGCAGATATCTGTCTGTTTCAGTTGCATCTCCATTGGATGCTTATCAAATATAGTCCTGATACCTAACTCGGTCCCCAGCTCATTATATAGTCAAACAGAACATTATCTGCTTGTTTATGTATTTTCTTTTTGAACCACAAAATAAAGGATATGTTTTAGGTGTTTGCAGAGAATACTCTCCAACTCTATGTACATAGGCTTCAGAAAGAAAGGTAGTTTTGTTTCATTTATTTTCCATGTTCTGTAACTACAGCCAAAATCATGACTGGCTCTATAAAGTATCTAATAAAAAATTGACAATTGAATAAATGAATAAAACTATACCAGGTTTGTAGAGTAAGAAAATGATAAGAACATGAGATTGAAGTGCAGTTCTGTGGAGCTAAAAATTCACATCAGACAGTTTGAAGAGTCTTGATGGAGTCTTTTTTACTCTTTTACAACCAAAATAAAAATGCATTTCTTCTTTCTGTCATCCATTCTAAGTCATAATGGTTATGTCCCAGTGCTAGCTTTAAATGAAATGTAAAATTATCTCTGGAGGTATTGTTATTAGGCCAATTATATTGTTACAGAATCATACCTATAATAGAACCGCTAAACAAGCCCTCTGAGAGTAGTTATGCAGGACTAAAATTGCCTTAAGGTGCCAAGTGGAATCACCTGAGTGACCTTTTTGGGTTTGTTTGCATCTTGTTATCCACCAAGTGAGAGATAAGAGCTAATCTTTTCTGAATGCAGGAATATAGACTTTATTGGCCTTGAGTCCAGCCAAATATTTAGGGTCCACTCCACATGGACTTTACGTGTTTAGGCCAGAAGATACCCAATTGCTTTTGATGAAAAGTTAACCTTGAGAATTTTTCTTTTATCTTTGGCAGCACTAGAGACTTCAATAATGAAATTAAAACCATTGCCTCCTCTCTGCCCTGAATAACCATTCACAGTGCCCTGGCTTCTGAATCTGTTCAGCATGAGGGACTATGGCTCTTTGGATCAGAAATGGGCCATTTTTGTATTTGACACATCAGTTCTCTATCAAACACGTGGGTTTCTGTATTAGACTGATTGATGGTACAGATGACGAGGAGACTGTTAACTTGAACAAAAAAAAAAAAGTATGCATTTAACTGCTTTAAACAGGGCTAAATGTAACTCTCTAGCTGTAGTAAAGCCTGTTGAGCTAAGTCTTGGGATTATCTGTTCACTGCTCAACATGATTTGTGAATAATTACAGGACCATAGCAATTAAAATGTACTTTTACAAAACAGGCAGTGCATGTCTCCTCCTTTTGAGACACTAGCATTTTTGCAGATTAGCAAAACTCTGTAATCTATTTGGATGTACCAGTGACATTTCTTGTAGAATCGTCGAGACCCTGGGACCTCTGAGACGTGTGTTATGTCATAAAACTTGAATGATGAAAAAGCAGCGGGACTCCTTCAGCCTCTAATTGGAACCACTCAATGTTGCAAAGAGTCAGAGCTACTCTTTTTTATTCCATTTAATGGTCTTTTTTACATTCACAAATCATCTATCAGCATTGTCTGGAAATGAAAAATGATAAGTGCAGTGATATTTGGCACAATGTGTATGGTTTGTTACCCAAGGCTTGCTGGGTAGGTACAGAAGTATTAGCAATGAAGTCATATTCTGGAGAGGATGCAGAGGCCTTGCTCTGGTTCTGGCTGAATTCCCAGGATTAGGCCAATAGCAGCCTACCGGAATCAGTGATAATGTTTTCTGTCATGGCTGTAAAATACTTTCAGAGAAACATAAAGTTTTTATGAGAATAATAGTAAAAGAGATGACTTCTTCTGTGCCTGGGGGTTAATATTTGTTCTTGGTGGCTCATTTGAGGACAGCAGAGACTGAAATGGGCAAGTTGAGACACAGAGCTTGGAGTTTCCCCTAATTTGTGTTCATTATAAAGGATAGCTGCTAGATGTGCCCAACAGCTAAAGATTTAGATGTCTTCACCCATCTCTGAGTCACATGGCTGAAACATGGGTACCTTTGGATTTTATTACAACTAGAAGCCTCATTGAAGGTAGGGGTATGAGCCTCTTCTCCTGCCTGCCTTCCATGCTTTCATTAGGATGATAGAATTCACTCTCTGATAACTTTCCAGATTTCAAGTGTTATTTGTTTATAATAGCTTAATGTGAAATGTCAGTGAGGTTTAGTTATCTTCCCAAAGAACAAGAATGTTAGAGTGTTGAAGCCAGTGCTGTCAAAAACTATTTTCAGCACCTTGCTTCATGAAGTAAACACAGTTAGTTAAATTGAATTTGGAGGATTTTCTCTTTGTGATGAACAGAGAAAGATTAGCATACCTGTACTACCCTGATTTCCCCTTTGTATAAGGAGGGTAGTCCTACTGATCTTGAAGTTTATTAGAGCCTTTAGCTGTCAAGTTATTACTGTCAGCTTTAAGAAAAAAAAGAGTTACTGACGTAAAATTAATTTATTGAAAGGAATTGTTTTGTCCTTAGGGAATAACATCACCATTTAACTTAATTTCCACATCATATCATCTCATTTGCAAAGGAAAATAATAACTTCTCTTTTTAACAGAATGAAGTGTACTGCACTGAATGGTGTGATTCATGCTTCCAGGTTGTACTGGTTCTAGATCATTGGTTGTCATAACAACGTGATACATTGGGCAGTAACTCTTGCCTGATGAATTAAAGAAATTAGTACTCATTTAAGTATTTAAGAGACAATAGTAAGAGGGCTTAAAACAATCACACAAGTGTCTTTCTTGCTACATTTTCCCACATCAAATGAATTTGTTATGGACTACACAAGGGAAAAGAGACAAACAAAAATATTACCTTGCAATCAGTGATGTCCCTGTTGCTGGTGGTGGGTTGGTATTTGCCCAAAGATACAATTATGTATACTGTCACTCAAAACAAAGGCACTCTTGGCCAAATAGGTAGTAATAGAAGTACTGGTAAAAATAAAGCATAAAGTATTCAACATGTAGTTTACTTTTCAAAGAGAATTGTGCCAAAGTGTCAGATACAAAGACATACAAGCTTTCTCTGAATGCCTTTCATAGAGGACATTCTTCATGGTGAGCAAGTTAGGTACCATTTTTAAAATTTCCTTTTACGTGGAGTCTAGGGAAATAAGGAAGCCATGCCAGTTACTTCGTGTTATCCTCAACATCCCAACAGATCTCTTTGTCGACTATTTAAGCATCATAAAATCAAGCTCTTTGCATTTCATCCTGAGAATGAGAAAAAACATTTAGTCCTTGTAGGACCTGAGTTTGTTTCCCAGGACCCACAATTATAACTTCAAGTCTACAGGATCCAACACCCTCTTCTGGTTTTCCAAGTGCCTGTACACACATATATAATTTTAATGAATTACATAATTTTAGTCCAAGTACATGTTCTTCTCAGGCTATATAGGAAGATCACAACAATTGCATTTTGTAAAATGAAGCACATGGCTCAATCACATATGCACATGTTCAACTGTGTGGGTAACTAAGATATTGCATACGTACATAGAGTTGGGAGAACAATTGTTATTGAAAACCCCAAAATCACCTCTCTCCCCAGTTCAAAGGTACCAGGATTGACTATGTGTACTTTAATTACCTAAGTTCTTCCTTTTTAACAACAGAAGTATTAATAAACAACAAGCAACACCCCCCCTGGTCCCAGATACACACATCATGATGTTCTTGTAGGTTCTAGGATCCTCTGGATCAGTAGTAAATATCAAACCCCTACTCTGATCTACCCAATGGACAGGACATTCTCCACAGTTGTGTGGAGAGTGGGGACTGACTTGGACATGAACTCTGATGCCCCATATTTAACCACTTCCCACTTGAAAGCAGGAGGGAGGGAGGAATGGAAGGATACAAATGATGAGATAAAAATTAAGTTGTAATCTGAATAAATTAATTAAATTAATTTAAAAAAAAGAACCAACAGGCGCAATAGAAGATTGTCTTCCTCAGTGAAGGAATTCATCCATTTAACAAGGATTCATGACTATTTTTCAATGTTTTAGATAACATCTCTGGTAAATGTACTATACTAGTATATATTGCTTTGGTTGGGCCATATGAAACAGCAGTTTTATAGTTCAAAAACCTTACTACATTAGCAATTTCATGGAGCTTAATCTATGCAAGCCATGTATTATAGGCATCCACACACAGAGTAATTGTATCCTGTTGAGAAGAAAAGGTATCTTGATTCTCTAATGTGGTAGTCCTCAAACTTCAATGGGCATCTTCTTATCTGGAAGGTCTATGAAGACACCTTTTATAGGAAGGATGGTAGGTCAGGGCAATGAAATTCCACTTCTTTTTAACAAGATTTTTCTTTTTTTACGTATGTATTTATATTATTACACACACACACACACACACACACACATATATATATATATATATATATATATATATATATATATATATA
>OU015743.1:101580916-101616802 GCA_907169655.1 Acomys percivali | reverse complement strand
ATAATAAACTACCTAGAGCAAGAAGAACCACAAAACAATCAGAACTATATAAATATTACATACATAGTGTTTTGGCTATTTGTATTTGGTAAACCTTACAGAAAATATCTTTCCTATCTTGGTGCATCTAAAATTCTGAACATAAATCACTATCTATCATAACTCATTTTTATCAATGTAAAACATCTATCCAAACTTAAAAACATCTTAAATCCTAAACAAATAAGCTTAATTGTGAAATTAAACTATCTGGTCTTCATTCCCATGAAAGGCTTGAGAAGGAATAAAAGTAATTATCTGAGAGGAAGTGCAGGTTAGCAGCCAAAATGAGAGAATGAGAAATAGTTTGCTGCCTGAATAGTCACCCAAAACTCGCTATAACATTGGAGCATTGTCTTCAGCCTTCTGGCCCAATTATATCTGACAGATATATTTGTATGGCAGAACTATTGAGGACCTATTTATCCTTACCCTGTCTTGGCAGAGTTTTACTGCCTACTTTGCCTGCCTCCAAGCTTGCTCATTTTTAGGCACAATTATATCTGTGGTAGAAACAAGGACATTTTCCCAGTGGCTTGTTTGCCACATTTGAAGCCACCTCCATTAAGCCTAAAGTCACAAGCCCTACAACTATCATAAACTATTGACATTTCAATTACAGAGTAACTTATATCTAAGCATCATCTCTATTAAGAATATAGGAAGCAGTAATCTCCTATCACTGCCTAATGAACTTATTCCCTTATTAACACATGCTCTCTTGAAACTGCCAATCCTTAGGATCCACTTTCTTCTAGCCAAGCTAGCCCAGCTTGTCTTGTCCTTCAGAATATAACATGTTTGAAATTGGCCTTTACATAAACTGATCTTACGGAACTCCCTGATGTATTCCCTTATTGAGAATATAACTAATTCTCTATTGGTCCTAAAAATGACTCTGGTAAGAAGCTGTCCATCAACTATATGAAAATGCTTGAGGAAATCAAAATAAATGAGGAAAGATTTATTTAGTTAGGTATCTTGCAAGTCTCAGTTTCCGGGCTTGTGATGAGGCGAGGCATCATGCCAAATAAGCCATGTTCAAGGAGGAGGAGAACAAAGGAGAAAAGTGAGGAGGAGAGGAGGAAAATGGGAACAAGTTTATTACTTATTTTTTGAGATTATAATGTAAATATGTTATTTTCCCTTTTCCTTTCCTCCATTCAAACCCTCCAGTATACCCCTCTGTTATCTTTTTCAAAGCTATGGCCTCACTTTTTGATTAATTGCTGATGCATGCCTATATGCGTAGTTATATATCCCTAAATACATAAGTATAGCTTCTTCAGTCTATAATTTTAGTTCTGTGTTTTTCAGTGCTGACCGTTTGGCATTGGAGAACCAATTGATTTCCACTTCTCTGAGGAAAACTATCTCTCCCACTTTCTGCATTCCTTAGTTGCCTGTGGTGCTTTCTGTAGATGCCTCTCAGAGTTTCCTGATTCATTTTAACATATTTGCAGCTCTTGTGCTTGTCAGATAATGTTTGGACAATTGTGATGGTGCGCTATTATGAGTATAGCTTCTAACATTGTCAGTAAGCACAATCGCATAGCAAACTCTTCTATCTTTTGTCTCTTATAGTCTTCCAACCACCTCTTCTGCAATGTTCTTAATTGTGAGAGAAGATTTATCCATTGGGACTGAACTTTACAACTCTCATTTAGATTGGTTGTGGCGTTCTGCATTGGTCTGTGTCTACTAGAAAGAAATATTTCATGGATGAGGTGTGAGAAATGCACTTAAATCTGAATCAAGAGCATACCAGCAATGATATAATCTTTCTAACTAGTCCCGGCCTCCTCCAGTTTACTCCATATCACAGTACTCCAGCCAGCTATGACGGACTCGTTCACTGATGAGGTAAGCACCACCATGAACAAATCACTTCTGAGTAATGTTGTTAATTGGAGAGCAAGCCTTCAACACATGGTCACTAAGAAACATTTTATATTTAAGTATAAAAATAGTCCAAATTTTCCAAAGAACTCTTTGTTTTCTACTTTTGTTGAACTATTTTGTGCTTTTGGTTTGACTGTTTCTTGTGCTGGAGATAAAAGCCTGGATATTCGATGTGCTTGGCAAGGACTCTTCCACTGAGTTACAGTCCTAGAGCTGTGATCATCTTTGTGTCTTATACACAGGAAAATACTGTGCATCTGCAGCTCATTTATTAAGAAAGCAGAAAAGGATTGGTTAAAAACAGGGAAAGGCTCTAAAGAATCTGGCCAAGTTCCAAGCCTGCATCTGTGAAGGAATGCCTGTTCATATCCCTCATGGAGTTATTGTGAAAACTGGATTTTCTAAATGCCTGTTCTCCTGGAGCACCAGCCAGAGTGGTCTTCTCCCTTTTCCTCAGAATAATCAGGACCCAGGACGTATATTTTCTTCTATACACTCTTGACAAGTGAGTTTCTCCCTGAAGTTTCTACTTCAAAAGCTTTTCAACATAAGTCCCACTTATCTTTAAGATTTCAATTAGATATCATTTCCATTGGGAAGTCATCTGTGTTCTCTGAGACAAAGCATACCCATTTCATTCATATATCTTGAAAACACTGCAATCACTATCATTAAACAATCATTTTTATGGATAGGAATTACATGTCTGTCTACCTACTGTGATTAAAACTTTAAAACAATATACAACTATGTTTGGTTTGCACATGCTGATGTCCTATCTATAAATAACATCCATTCTCTAGCATAGGGTCTTTCAGTTAACTAGTACTCAGGAATCTGCAGAGGATGCAAATTATCTGGTAGTTTATATATGTGAACACTTCTGAAAATTATGAAGATTAAAGGGTAAGGTAAGGCAAAGTTCCACATTTCATGAGTTGGTTGCTGTTACATATTTCCACAATATTATTATATTAACTTACGTGACTGCAGATGATCAAATGTCTCTCAGTTTACTTGTATTTCCTAATGATTCATAAGAGGATAGTTTCAGAATTACAGAATGGAATTGGCAATAATGCTGAGGATGATGAATGGTTTTGATGCAAGTGAAAACCTTGACTTATGCCATATTATAAATACCATAAATGTTTCCAAATGTTTTCAAATGTTTCCATGAGGGATCACCTGGATTATAGGGTATAGAAAAAAATTTCCAAGTTCAACCTTTGTATTTCTAGATAAATTTTTTTGAGCCAAGCATGGGTTTAACAATTATTCTGTGATCACAGATCCCTCTCAACACTCACTATCTTGTTTGTCTCCACATAATCAAACCCCAGACCTAGTCCTTAGACAAAGAATACAAGAGTGGACATATGCTATGATTAATTAAAAGAAAAAATATGATAACATAATAAGATGCCAAGCAACAGATATTATGTTGTAGAAGAGTTTATTAAATGAGCATGGAGGGGAGAAGGAAAATGGGAGGAGGTACCCCAGAGAGAGACGGAGACAGAAACAGGAAGAGTGAGAAGCGAGAGGGAGAGTAAGAGGAGAGAGAGAGAGAGAGAGAGAGAGAGAGAGAGAGAGAGAGAGAGACAGAGACAGAGACAGAGACCAGAGACAGAGAGAGACAGAGAGACAGAGACAGAGACAGAGAGACAGAGAGAGACAGAGACAGAGAGACAGAGAGAGACAGAGACAGAGAGACAGAGACAGAGAGACAGAGAGACAGAGGCAGAGAGAGAGACAGAGAGACAGAGACCGAGACAGAGACAGAGACAGAGATAGCGACAGAGACAGAGACAGAGAGATGGGGGTGGAGAGAGAATCTGCAAGGAAGGTCTATTCTTTTATATAGCCCTAGGCAGGGCCACACACTGTGCAGGTAAGCAATGATATCACAAGTTGACTGACTGAAGCAAAATCCTGACAATACATGCTTCTAGCCCAGGCAGTTTTAAAGTCAATCATATCCAATCTAATCCAACTTAGTTAAATAATTCCTCAAAAGTACTTATTAAATATTCCTCTACCCTAATCTTAGATACCTTGTTTTTAGTAAGACCAAGAAATCAATTAATTATGCTAATAGGCAATTACTCAATGATAAAGAAATAGAATAGTCATCTAATTGAACTGATTATTCTCTCTCTCTTTCTACATCTCATATATACAGAAAATATATATTTATATATACATAAATGCATATACACAGATATTTATATATTTTTCCATATTTTCTCTAAACATCTGTTTATTAAATAGTGACTTGAAATTCTATGTACCTACTATAAGGGAAATTTATGATGTCTTTAAGGAAAAGTTACCAAAATAAATTGTACTAATACAATTTCTAACTCTATCTTCACACATTTACACACCCATGAGTTCACACTCACATACTTTTTGTTCTTGTTGGAATCAGACACCACAGCTGGCAGTGCCTCGGGGGCTTTAAACATCAATCAGTTTCACAGCTGGAGGCAGAGTGATCTACAGCAATAAAGCTTAAAGTGCTTCCTTTTCTGATATAATTTGATTCTTCCATTAGAGCACACAATTTTCATTTTTTTTTTAAAGCCAAAGCAAACGTTCACTGTCCATATCAGGGCAAGTAAATAGTCACCTTAAAAAGGCAGAGGACATTCCCTCCTATTTAGAATGCTGAGTGGAGAAAAGCCGTCCAGCCATCCTTCCGCACTGCTGAGCTTTGTGTATTCCTCTCTAGGATTTGTTTGAGCTCTCTGTCTCTAGGGCTTCCAGAGATCATGGATCTGCTGGGCCGACAGTAAAGCCTGTGAGTTATAATAAAATAGATTACAGAAACTGATTGAATCTGATTGTGGGCTTCTAATACTTCAGAATTTTATAGAAAGTACTAAGGTGCTATGACCATCACTGTCATATTTTTTCTCTGGTCTCAGAGTTCTTATCTTCAGTTTCTTCATCACTTAGAAATCACTGCTATTTTCATATATTAAAATTAAGTTAAACAGAACTGAGGCCCATACTTATGAAAATCAGATTGAACCTAGTATTTTAATTAAGTTTTTAAACTGTCATTTTAGAAAATATAGTCTGAATTCCACCAAACTGAATAACAATAGACAAAGATAAATTTCTGTTAATGAGAACACATGACTAAAATAGTATTGAGAATATGTCAGAATCTGACTGCTTTAATTTCTCTTTAAAAAGTACAATAGGAAGATTAGTTTGTTTTGTTTTAGATAAAATGTGCCAAAAAGAAAAGAAAAAAAAAACAACTAAATTGGCAGTTCCATCTCATCTTGATTCTTGTTTGCTTTTCTGTGGACTCTATCATCTCATTCCAGCTGTTATCAAAAACACAGAGAAAAGATGTGGTTGCACTTCTCTTGTCTCCACCATCTTTTCTCTCATTTATTTTGCATGGAACTACATGAGTAGTTCTGTGCTAAAATGTAGAGTGAGGAAGTCAGAAAACATTAAAGCTAAGTGGATCCCTGGGAATCCTTGGTCCAACTGCACAATTTTATCTCTTTTATCTATATATACAAGTGGTGAATATGAGACCTAGGGAATATAAATAATCAAATCAAGGAAACATAGATAGTTTTCTATCAAATTGAAGTTTAATTTTAAGATTTGTATCATAATTGGCTGAATTATATCAACCTGAATTTAGTTTTTGAAATCTTAACGTCACCATGTCACTATATTTGGAGAGGAACATAAATAATCAAGGAAAAGATAAGGTCTGGTATAGTTGGTGAGCTTAGAAGGAAAGACATTAGACTTTCTTACCAGGATAAAAGCAACTGTGGGACAGAAAGAGAACTTTCTTGATAAAAAAAAGAAGAAGAAGAAGAAGAAGAAAGAAAAGAAAAACAAAAACAAAAAGCAAAACAAAAAACACACAGCAGAAACAGAACCTTGTATTATCTTTCCCCACAACTGTAAGGAGATGGCCATCTCTTTGTCAAACTACCTATTAATTACACTTTTACCTAATTCTAAAATTTTATGATTGATGTTCAGTTCTGATATTTTGTAAGAGGTACACTTCAGCCATTGTCTATGGAATGGAACACAGAGGTGATTTTATAAAATATATTCAGTGTCTGAACACACAAGTGATCAAATTTTCTGTCTATCACCACTCTGTGCAGGAAAGCTCCTGCCATGAAGAACCCTTAAAACAATCTAATAGCTTGGATTGTCTTAAATTCTCCTAGCAGAATTCTCCAAAGATATGACTTCATTTATTTATTACCTAGAAGTTTGTTCCTTCTTTAGCGAATCCAAAACGAGGTAGAGAGTTTTGTTACTTCTCTTTTCATCCCATCTTTTAATCATCATATTCTCCTTCTTTTTCTTCTAGAATGTTGCATTAATTTTGTCAAAAATTCTTTAATCTAGCAATCTACCTTCATCCTGTTAGGACTAGGCCCCCTGGTGCAGATCCAAGGCCCCTGAACTTTTTCCTTACTAACCACTTCAGTCTTTTTCCCTATTCCATCATGATTCCTGTGTACACCCAGTAACCCAAATAGTAGGTCTCAATTATGACTATTACCAGTCACCGCACTTGACTGGGATATAGGAAGCTTTTTATTCCTTTCCCTTCTTCATTATGGTATATATAGAGTGCTTTTAAACTGGCTGCTCTGCCCCCTATCTCAGACCCACCTCCATTATATTTGAACTTGCTGCCACCCATCCAAAACCAGAGCAAAAATATTCCTATTTCTACTTATTCCATTCTTCTGAAGTTGGAAACCATGAACTGTGCAAAAATGTGCAGGATCAGTCCCTTCTCTCAATGCAAAGTTACTATCTAACGAATCATTGACAACAATATGAGACTGTTCGTTGTCTATATCTAGACCTCCAACCCAAATTCAGTCCTAAGAAAAGCTGGACCATGAACTGTAAAGCCCAGAATGACCTCAAGGCTGAAACCTAGTGTTATTCTTTTGTTATTTCCCTATAAATGTGTGAAGAACAACAACAACAACAAAAAAAAAAACCTAACACACATCCAGCAAAGATAAACCAGATATTTATACCAAGAAACACTACAAATGTCATAACGTCAGATGATTAGATCCCAGAACTAAAATGGAAACATGAACTAGGAAGACAATCTGCCTCATCCTGAATTCATGAACCCTATTACATATAATATACTCTGAAAAAAGCAATTTAGGTGAGGAAAAAGATGAAGTCTTCAAAAATAACAAATAAAAGCATGTTCAAGGATCTAAAAGAAAATAGAAATCAAAGCTTCAGTGATGACCATAAAAACATAAACAGATGAATACAATAATGGAATAATTAAAATGTAAAGATATAATTTAAAAGAGAAAGATAATGGCTAAAGAAGACCTGTACTTAAATGAAAAACTTAAGAATTATAACCAGGAGCTCAGAGGAAAGCCATCAGATTAGAAGATATGGAAGAGATAATTTCAGGTCTTGTAAAAATGGCAGAAGAAATGGATAGCGCAGTCAAAGGAAATGTTAACTCTAAAAATTCCAATTATAAAGCATACGGGACATCTGGGATACTATGAAATGTCAAATCTACAAATAAAAAGTATAGAAGAGGGAAAGCAACAATATTAAAGGCAGTAAAATACTTTTAATGAAAATCATAGAAAAAATTACCTAATCTAAATAGATACTTAGAATGGTGCAAGAGTCATGAAGAATGCAAACTGACAGCAAGATGGACACACAAGAAATTCTGAAAGACTGCAGATACCAGTCTAGTCTATTCTATCAATCAAAACTTTCCATTATATTCAATAGAGAAAAGAATAAACATTTCATAAAAAAAAAACCCAGCAATTTCTGCTCATCCACTCATCTCTACAGAATGTCCTAGAAGAAAAATTTCAGTGTGAAGTGTTAATAATACCCAAAAGACACTAAGAATAAATAATCCCAGACCATAAATCAAAAGATAGAAAACTTTCACCATAACAACAAAATGACAAACATTTATAAATACTGTTCATTGATAATTCTCAATGAAAATCATTTCAATTCCACAATTTGAAGATGCAAACTAACAAAGTAGATATGAAACAGGATCCATTTTTTTGCTGCAGGTGAAAAGCACACTTCAACATTAAGAATAGGCATTACTTCAGGGAAAAAAAGAATCTAAAAAAAATATTTCAAGAAACTGAACCAGGAAGCAAGAAGGCATAACTATTCTTATCACTGATGAAAATAACCACTAAACCTACTTAATCAGATTATATAGTGACAGATATTATATACTTATTGAAGAAAAAATATACCCAAAGGATATTACAATTCTAAAAGCTTATGTACAAAACATAAGGGCATTCAACTTCATATAAGAAAACTGCTATAGTTAAATCACATACTGACTCTAATATAGTGATGGTGGATTACTTTAATACTCTAGTCAGGGGAATAGACAGGTCATACAGGTCATCCTAAACAAAGAAATCTTGATGTTAAATAACACCACAAATCTAATGGAACTAAGAGACATCTACAGAACATTCCGCTCAATTGTGAAGGACTACTTTCTCTTCAGAAGCCAATGGAACGTTCTCGAAAATTGACTACATATTAGGACAGAAAACAGTCTTTACAGATATACGAAAGGTGAAATCATACCCTCCATTTTATCTGACCACCGTGGATTACATCCAAATGTAAACAACAATAGAAATGGCAGAATGTTTACAAACTAACTGAAGCTAAATAACTCACCACTGAATGAAAAGTTTATCAGGAGAGGAATCAAGAAAAATTTGATATAAAAATATTTTTAGTCTCCACACTTGAGTGGAGAGAGGGATTTGACTTTCTCATGTACTCTGCTGCCTCACATTTGACTATGTTCCCTGGATAGGGAGACCTGGTGGCACTCAGAGGAAGGACAGCAGGTCACCGAGAAGAGACTTGATACCCTATGAGCATATACAGAGGGAGGTAATCCCTCTGAGGAACAGTCATAGGGGAGGGGAATAAGGGGAAAATGGGAGGGAGGGGAGAATGGGAGGATACAAGGGAGGGGATAACCATAGAGATGTAACAAGAATAAATTAATAAAAATAAAAAAAATTTAAAAAATTAAAAAAAAAAAAAAAAGAAAATGAAAACACAACAAACCCAAATCTATGGGATACAATGAAGACAGTTATAAGAGGCAAGTCAATAGCACTCACTAACTTCCTACATCAAAAATCTGGAAACATTTCTTATTGAAAAAAAGGAAAATGTGAGAAGAAATAATCAAATTCATAGCTGAAATTATCAAAATAGAAACATCAATAAAAATCAAATACAAAGAATCAATGAAATGAAGAGTTTGTTCTTTAAGAAAACCAACATGATCAGCAAAATTTAATGAAATGATATAAAATAGAGTGAGAGAAGACCCAAATTATTAAAATTAAAGATAAAAAGGAAGTCAATACAACAGGCAGATACAGAGTGAATTCGTGAATTATAGCAACATATTTTAATAGTCTCTATTTCACAAAAGTAAGAAACTAAAAAGAAATAAATTAATATCATAATATAAATGACTTTCTAATGTCAAATCAAGATTAAATAAACAATTTAAGCAAATCCATAACCTCTAGAGAAATAAAAGCAGTAATTAAAAACCTCCCAACCATAAAAAGCCTGAGGCCACATGGATTCACTACAGAATTCTATCACACCTTCAAGGAAACACTAATACCAATATGCTGCAAATTAGTCCCTACAAATGAAACTTAAGGAATTTTTCCATATTATTCTTACAAAATCATTATTTCCCTGATATCATGCTTCATAAAGTACACAATAAAAATTTTTAGAACAATATCCGTTACAACTATAATTGAGGTTGGACAAGCATAGATGCAGCCAAATGGACCTAAGAACAAACCATATTAGACATTGTAATACCTAAATAAAATACACTGTAAAGCAAAATTAATTGAAAGAAATAGGTAGGGACACAATATACTCATCATCAAAGGGAAAAACCTACCAAAATGACATTTCAATTCCTAACGCCTATGATTCAAGCATAAAGGCAACCAATATATTAAAAGAAATATTACTATAGTTTAAATCACATATTGACCTTCATCTAATTTATCACTAGTGAAAAAAAAATTCAATATCCCACTCTCAAAAATTGAATGTTAATCTAGACAAAAACTAAAAAGAGAATACTGTAACTGAAAGATGTTATAAACCAAATCAACTTAACAAACACTCACAAAACATTTCACCCAAACACAAACGAATGTACCTTCTCTGCATGTCATGTAACTTTCTCCAAAACTGATCACATATTCAAACACAAAGAAAGTCTCAAAAGATGCAAGAAAATTATAGTAATGTCTTATATCCTATCAGATCAAGATTGATTAATTGGGATATCATCAAGAAGAGAAATCACAGAAAGCCTGAAAACTTATGGAGACTGAGAAAATATGCTGAATGAAAATTGGATCGCAAAAGAAATAAAAAAATAAATATAAGGATTATATATTATATAAGAAATATAAGCTCATTCTGAGTAAGACAGAAGCCTAGCATAGCTGTCCTCCGAGAGGCTCCATCCAGCAGAACATTGAAACAGATGCTGAGATTGAGGACCAAAAACTGATCTAAGCATAGGGAGTCTTGTGGAAAAGTTGGGGGAAGGATAGAAGGACCCAGAGGGTAGCAGCTCCACAAGAAGACCAACAGAGCCAACTAACCTGGATCCAGAGCTTGCAGAGACTGAAGCACCAACCAAGGTCCATGCATGTGCTGGACATAGGCCCCCTACACAGATATACCCAATAGCAGCTCTGGCCTCATGTGGGTGCCCTAATAAGGGGAGTGGGGACTTTCTCTGACATGGACTCTGGTGCTTGCTATTTGATCACTTCCCCCTGGTGATACTGCTTTGCTAGGTCACAGGGGAAGAGGATTCACTCAGTAATGATGCAACTTGATGGGCTGAAGTGGATTGGTGTGGGTGGGCTCCTCTTTTCTAAGGACTAGGAGATGGGAATAGAGGGAAAAGGGAGGTAAGGTAAGACTAAGGGGAAAGAAGGGAGGGCACTAAGGATGTAAAGGGAATAAGTGAATTAATTAATTATTAATTAAAAAAGAATTTCTATAACTCAATGAAAATGAATACACAGCCCATCCAAACTATGGGGCATAATGAAAACAATTCTACAAGGAAATTCCATAGTACGAAGTGCCTACATATAAAAACTGGAGAGATCTTATACTAATAACATAACAGTATATATGTGTATATTATTCACCCAACCTATGCAGAACTTTTCTGCTGGACCTGGAATCTGAGGGAGCACCTGAAAAAATGGGGCAGACCACAGTATAATGCTGTAAACAATCTTACTTCAGTTACAGTGTATTTTTATGCATGAATGTGATAAAACAAAAACTCAATGATCCAAGGAAGATTATTTGATATTAGAAAATATGTTAAAAAGCATGATCAGGGGAACATGTAAATAAATACCAGTAAGCACATAATAAACAGTAACAGAGCAGCCCTTTCCCAGAACTTCCTCAGGACATACCAATTCAAACACAAATGTACTTTAATGCATGTACTTTAGATTATATATGGGAAAGAAGGAAAGTAAGGCAGAAGGTCATATTCAGATTCAGGCCACAGTGATGAGAATGGGTTCTATAGTTACATTGTGACATGCAAAAAATAAACATGTCTTATGAATTGAAGGTAATTGTTTGTCATAAGAGGCATGAAATCATGTCTAAGAACATTTGAGGGAATAAAATGCGTCTGCCTTTTTCTGTGGAGCCTTTTTGACTGTTCCCAAAGGCATTGTTCACCATGTGTCTATCTTTAGACCATGTTCTGAAACATCTGAAAGCTCTAGAACAAAAAGGCATTATCACACACAAGAGTAAATGGCAAAAAAATAAACGCAGGCCTAAATTCAATAAAGTAAAAACAAAGAGAGCAATACAAAGAATTGGTTCTTTGAGAAAATCAACAGTCATGAGAAATGTCATCAAATCTAATTAAAAGACAGGCAGAAAATATCCAAATTAAGAAGACCAGAAATGAAAGGAGGAAGCTAACAAAAAACACTGAGGAAATTTAGAGAATCACAAGAACATACTTTAAAAACCTGTACTCCATACATCTGGAAAAATCTAAAAGAAAATGGAAATGTTTTTATAGGTACCAGTTACCAAGATTAGAATAAGAATTTAAATAAACCTATAACTCCAAGTTAAATATAAGCAGTTATTAAAAATCTTAAAAACAAAACAAAAGCAAAGGCCCAGGGCCCAATGTTTTTAATGCCAAGATCTACAAGACTTTCAAAGAAAAGTTAATACCAATACTCCTCAAATTATTTTGCAAAATAGAAACAGAAGAATATATTCCAATTCATTTTATGGGACCACTAATTCTCTGATACTTAAACTATATAAAGATCCAAGAAAGGAAACAAATAATGCAAGAAAAAACAAAAGAAAGAAAGAACGAACGAAAGAAAGAGAATGAAAGAGAGAAAATTATAGACCAATCTCTCTAATAAATATAGATGCAGAAATATTCAATAAAATACTTCAAACCAATTCTAGGAACACATGAAAAAGATCATCCACCATGATAAAGTAAGCCTCAAGAGTAATTCAAACAGTTGGAAGTCCTCCAGTATAAAAATGATCTTTCAAAATAGCCTCAAATAAAATAAAGTATCTTGAGTAACTTCAAGTCATTAAGAAAAAAATTAGATTTTGGGTGGAAAGTTTTGAGAGTTGGTTGGTGTCCCCCTCCCTCCACTAGAAGTCCCACCTGGATACAGGAGGTGGCTCCTTCAGGCTCCATATCCATGCTGCTAGGAGTCTCAGCTAGGGTAGCCCCCAAAGACTTCCAAGTGCCTCCTTCAAGTCTCAGAGATGTGCCCCCACTGACTTCTGTTCTCTCTCTAAGCCCTCTCCTCACATTGCTCTCCCTACATCTGATCACCAGCCCTACTCCTCATCCCACTCCCTCTCCCACCCAGTTCCATTCCTTCATCTACTTCAGATGTCTATTTTATTTTCCCTTCTGAGTGAGATTTAGGCATCGTGTTACTTAACTTTTTTGGGTCTGTGGGTTGTAGCATGGGTATCCTATACTTTCTGGTTAATACCCACTGGTAAGTGAGTACATACCATGTGTGTCTTTCTAGGTCTGGGTTACTTCACTCAGGATGGTATTGAGGGAATGGCAAACCAATGACTGGCCCAACTCTGAGACCCACCCACGGGAGAATGTCAACCCCTGGCTATTAATGATGGTTGCAAACAGAAGCCTAGCTTCATCCAGCAACTGGTACAAAGAGATGCAGAGACCCACAGATATACAATAGACAGAGCTCTGTTAGTCTTGTGGAAGAGTAGGCAAAGGACTGAGAGAGCAAAAGTGTTCAAGGGCTCCACAAGAAGACCTACAGAGTCAACAAACCTAGGCCAAAGGGGCTTACAGAATCTGAACCAAGAACCAAAGAATATTCATGGCTAACTTAAGTGCCCTATGTCTAGGTAGTGGAAGATAAGCAGCTTGTTCATTATGTGGGTCCCCTAATATTGGGAGCAGGGGATGTCTCTGAATCTGTTGCCTGCCTTTGGATACCTTGCCCATAGCTGGCAACAATGAAAGAGTATTTGATTAGTCATGTTATAACTTGATGTGCCATGCTGGATTGGTACACATGTGACCCTCCTCCTCAGATAGAGGAGTTTGCGGAGTGTGAGGGACAAGGTATAAGGGTGAGACTAAGATGAGAAGAGGAAGGGGCTTCCATTAAGCTGTAAAGTGAATAAATAAATTAATGAGAAAAGAAATAAATTAAAGAATATAATAGAAGATGGAAAGATTTCCCATGCTCATCAGTTGATAGGATTAACATAGTAAATAAAAATAGCCATCCTTCCAAAAGCAATCTATGGAGGCAATGCAATCACTATCAAAATACAAAATGTATTTTTAAAGATATTGAAATGACACATTTCAGCTTCAAATAGAAATCCAGTGCTCTGGATACGTAAAACATTTCTGAATGATCAAAAAACTTCTAGAGGTATCACATCCCTGATTTCAAGTTGTACTACAAAAAAATATTTTACTTAAAAAAGAAGCATGGTATCATTACATAAATAGATGTGTTGGTCAATTCAATGAAATTGAAGTTTCAGACATAAATCCATACACCTATAGACACCTGATTCCAAATGGATCAAAGACCTCAGCATAGATCTAGATACACTGGACCTCATAGGAAAAAGTGAGGAATATCCCTGAGTTCACTGGCAGAGAAGACAATTTTCTGAACCAAAGATTGATAGTGCAGGCACTAAGATCAACAATTAGTAATTGGGATCTAACAAAACTGAAAAACATTTATAAGGCAAAGGACATGGTCTTCTGGACAAAGCAGCCACCTACAGAGTTGAAATATATTTTTACAAACTCCATACATATCTAATAGAAAACCAACTCCATAGATATCTAATAGAGAACCAATAACCAAAATATATAATAAACTCAAGGAACTAGATATTTTTAAAAACCCAACAATCCAACTAAAAATATCGAAACTGAAAATCCTCAATAAAGGAAACTCAAATGACTCAGAAACAAGAAAAGAAACATAGCCATCTGGGAAATGCAAACCAAAACTACTTGAAAATTCATATTATACCTGTCAGAATGGCTAAGATCAATAACACAAATGACAGCTAATGCCGGTTAGGATGTAGAATAATGGGTACATTCCTCCATTGCTGGTGGGAGTGCAAACTTGTACAACCACTATGGAAATCAATATGGTGGTTTCTCAAAAAGTGAGAATTCATATATATCAAGATCCAGTATACTATTCTTGGGCCTATATCCAAAGGATTCTTCATCCTACCACAACAAAACTTGATACACCTTACTTATTGCTACTCTTCACAGTGTTCAGTAATTGGAAATGACCCTGATGTCCCTCAACAGAAGAATGCGCTCTGAGAGTCTTCACTCAGAAGGAGATTGGGACAGATGCTGGGACTTGCTATTGGAACTCCAGGTGAGAGAGGTATGGGAGAATGGGGAGATAGAAAGAACCAGAGGGTCCTGGAACCCTACAAGAAGACCATCAAGGCTGGAGGATCTGAACCCAGGGAAGTCTGTACAAATTATTGTACCAACAAAGGACAATGCTTGCAGTAAACCTAGACCCCCTATTCAGATCTAGCCAATGGACAGAGCATTCTCCACAGTTGAGTCAAAAGCAGGGACTGACTGTGACATGAACTCTGGTAGCCCCTATTTAACTACTCCTCTTTGGTGGGGAGGCCTGGTGGTACTCAGAGGAAAAGGATGCAGGCTATCCAGATGACACTTGATGGGCTGTAATCATATGGTGAGAGAGCAGGTCCCCTTCTTTCACAGGCCTATAGGAGGGGAATAGGTGAAAGAGAGAGGGAGGTGGGAATAAGAAGATACAAGTGAGGGAATAACAATCGGGATGTAATCTGAATAAATTATTTAAATTAAAAAAAGAAATGACCAATCTTGCAGTTGGCTCCCAAGTCCATACTGTGCCTCTGATCAACCAGCTTTTGTATTAAGCATTCAATAAACTTTCATCTTACTGAAAAAAAGAAAGAAAGGAATGTGGCATATTTATACAATGGAGTATTATTCATCTTTGAGAGAAAGTGATATCATAAAATTTGCAGATAAATGGATGGAAGTTAAAAAAATCATTTTGAATAAGGTAATGCAGACCCAGAAAGACAAAATATGTATACACTTACATGTGAATATTAGCCACAAAAGTGATAAACAACTTACAACTGGTGGATGGGTAGAGGTTAGGTATAGAAGAAAGGACTAGGGGAGACAAATGCAGTGGGGTGAGTAGGAAATGGAAAAGGAGAATCAGGTGAGAAGGGTGAGACGAGATTGTGTTGAAGAAGAGAATTCAGGGAAAGACATCTGGAATTGAGGAACATTTGAGGAATGATATGCAAACCTAAGGCAGTGGAAATTTTCTATAATACATAAAGGCTATTCTAATAATGTCTATGAATGATGGGAAACACAGTCTTAACTGGCCATATCTTGTCACCAAACAACACTTCCAGTAGAAAGATCCAGTTGCCTTCAATTAATTTGTTGGCCAATGGTGTCCCATGGAAATCCCTGAACAACCTAGGCTGTTGCTTAGAGAATGGCTAGATCTCTTTAAAGTTACTGTGTAGTCCTTTTGCCAAGAACCCACACAACTTGTTAAAATTGGACATGAGCTGGTGCCTACATGGAACCTTCACTCCCATATTCTAGTGACTTTGGTGTGGAAAGATACTCTGGATGCTACCAAAGAAGAAACATAAACACCAACAAACCACAAGATCTTTGACTTACAATCTATCCTCCCTGCAAAATATGCTAGAGCAACAGTGGAACAGAACTTGTGGAGGTAGCCAGCCAACATGTAATTTGACTTAAGGCCTACTCAATAAGACAGGATCCATGCCAAACCTATTTGGGTGACCAAGAACCAGAGACTAGATAACCTAGAGATATAAGGTAAAACCAAGTATTATTGGTCTAACAAAAGAAAAATGTAACAGTAAAACTACATCTAATGATATTCTGTCATACTCATATATCAGTTCCTTACTCATTTATCATCAGGGACCCTTCCTTTTGCAGCAGATGAGAACAGAAACAGAGATAGCCCACCCAATATTACAAACAGAGAGAGTCCTTGGAACACACAGCTCTAAATGGGATGTCATCATGAAGGTAAGAGCCAGGAGAAATAAAGGACATGAGGAAAATAAGAACATCTGATCAACTGAGAAAGTCTTAAACAAACTCACAAAGACTATAAAAGGGGAGGTAATCCGCCTCAAGAACAGTCATAAGGGAGGGGAATAAGGGGAAAATGGGAGAGAGGGAAGAATGGGAGGATACAAGGGATGGGATAACCATTGAGATGTAACAAGAATAAATTAATTTAAAAAATAAATGAGCTGACAAGTTTTACACTAAAATAAATAAATAAATAAATAAACAAACAAACAAACCCGACAAACACTAAGTCATAACCTGCCAAAAAAAAAAAAAAAGCAGCAGTGGGTCATGGAAGGTCTGTACCAGGTCCTCTGCATATATATTATAGCATTCAGCTTAGTATTTGTATGCATCTCCTGAATATGTCAATGAGTGGTACTCTAACTTGTGTGCCTGCTCTGGAGGCTCTTTTCCTTCTCTTGGGTTCTTTATCCAGCCTCAGTGTGATCATTGTTCTGTCTTATTATATTTGTATAAATATTTAATATTTATTTTTATACAAATATGTTTTATATTTAATAAATTTGTTTGTTATTTTGTAGAAGCTTGTTCTTTTCTAATGAGAGACAGAAAGGTGTTTGAACCAGGGGGAAGGGGAGGCCAGGAGGAACTGGAAGTACAGGGAAAGGAAAATAATAAGTATATATTATATGAGAAAAGAATCTATGTCTAATAAATTGAAAAAATATTTACTTCAACATTCTCTTCCCGAGCAAGAAAAGAAACTTACAATATAGTCTCAAGGTCTCCAGAATCAGTCCTGTTTGTTTTCATTCTGTGGCCTCTCACAGTGCTTTTTTTACCTAGACAAACCAGTGTGCCTTCCTCTTTCCAAAACAAATGGAGATTTCTCTAATTTTGTCACTGCTTCGTACTGCATTATTTTCTTTCTCTGACACTCAAATACATCCTATCGGTACTTCATTATTACGTGCATGCTTCTCTCTGTCTGCAGACATTCTCACCAGCAATGACTTCCCTATATTTGCTGTATCATGCCAGGACTTCATTAGTCTGTCAGCTTCTCTGTGTGGCTAAATTAAAATGCCATACCATTGGTAACCTATAGAAGATCATTTTTGTCTTACAAAATCCATAATTGTGAGGACAGTCTAGTAAGCAGAATGATGACTGATGATGTTTTTTAACCACAAACACTAAGAAGAAGAAAAAGTGGACAGGAGGCCAGGTTTTCTGTTCTGAAATCCTGTTCCAAGCAACCTATTTCCTCTTGGAAAGCTGCACCTCATTATAACTTCTCCAAACAGCACCACTACCTGGGAAATAAGTGCCTAAATTCCCAGGTAAATTTGGGACATTTCTCATTCAAGCCACCACATTCCATTTTGTTCTCCATTGGCTTGTGAGTACATCATAATGCAAATGTTTTTAGTCCAACTACAAAAGTACTCATAGTCCTCAAAAATGTCAACCTGTTGAAATGCCCAAAGTCTCATTTGAGACTCAAGGCAGTATCTTAGTTTTAATCCCTATAAAATAAAAAGGGAGATTATATAATTCCTCTATACAATGGTACACAATATACATTACTTTTCCAAAAGTGAGAAAAGAGACATCTAAAAAAGTAGACCAAAGCATATCCAGAACCCAACAGGGGAAATCCCAAATCCTTTAGTTCCATATCTAGCGTCTGTTACTTCAGTTTCAAAGGGCATAATTAACTCTGCCTTCTAGCTTTGGTGCTGGCAACATAAATATCTCTCTTGGCCTGGTTCCACTCCCTGTAGGCTGTTCTCCTTGGCAGGTATCCCATGGCTCTGGCATCTCCACAGCTCTATCTCTTCTGAAACCCATGCCATATTGTTGTAGCTTCACCCCATGGCTTCTTAGTATCTTCTGTCTTCTCAGATCCTCTTCACCTGTATTCCTTTTCTCCTTTCTGCCTGGCCTCAGCCGGCTTTCTGACCCCCTCCACACACCCACAAAATCATGACATATTCACTATTGCATCCTTCATGATGCTGTATCCAGCATGATGTAGAAAACACTGCCAAGTTCCACTAACATATTAAGGTGGATGCTATGCCCCTGAAACACATTTCTGCAGCTTTTGTTTGGAGTTTATTTCTAGGAGTATAGAATTCCTAAAGTCTTTTCCTTTAAGTTGGTCTCTTATCTTGGTGGGGTTTTATACTGAGGTGCCATTCCTTCTGTTGGCATAAGACCAGAACTCTCTCTAATGGCATTCCACTATATGGCTCATCTGTAGCATTAAACATCTTTAGTGCTGTGTTTCAAGTGTCCGCTTTGTATTTTTTTGTGTGTGTGTCACATCTCTTTTTCATTGTAAATATGGGTCATCAGTAGCAACAATGCTACAGATTCAACTTGATGATTTTCACCAAGGAAATATATCCATTACTTTTTAATTTTGGCCCAGGGGAGTTCTTAGGGCAAGGGAAAAGGTATCTAGATTCCTTGCCATATTATCACAGAAATAGCCTCTAGCCCAGTTGCTGTTAAATTCCTTTCTTTCTTCTGTAACCTCTAAAGATGAGTCTCCACAGTCTGCATTTTATCAGCAATGCTTTCGTTTGGACTTCCACTAGAATAGCCCTTTAAGCTCTGCTAGCAGCATTCCATTACTTCTCTATTCCAAATTTCCAAAGTCTTCCACATTCTTTCAAAACTAAAATGATATGGTTCTTTGTAGCCAAATCCTGTTCACTCTCTGGTATCAACTTCTGTTTAACCTACTTTTTTTTTTTTATTAATTTATTCATATTACATCTCAATGGTTATCCCATCCCTTGTATCCTCCCATTCCTCCTTCCCTCCCCCTTTCCCCTTACTTCCCTCCCCTATGACTGTTCCTGAGGGGGATTACCTCCCCCTGTATATGCTCATAGGGTATCAAGTCTCTTCTCGGTAACCTGCTATCCTTCCTCTGAGTGCCACCAGGTCTCTCCATCCAGGGGACGTGGTCAAATATGAGGCACCAGAGTACGTGTGAAAGTCATACCCCACTCTCCACTCAACTGTGGAGAATGTCCTGTCCATTGGCTAGATCTGGGTAGAGGTTTGAAGTTTACTGCACTTATTGTCCTTGGCTGGTACCATAGTCTGAGTGGGACCCCTGGGCTCAAATCTGCCTATCATAATGTTCTTCTTGTAGGTTTCTAGGACCCCCTGGATCCTTTCTATCGCTGTGATAAAATACAATGGCCAAGGTAACTTAAAGAAAAAAATGTTTATTTTGGCTTATGGTTCCTGAAGGTTAAGTCTGTAATGGTAGAGACAGTTGGAAGCCTATGGATCATATCTTTCACTGAAAACATGAACCAGAGAGGGAACTAAAAGTGGAGTAAGGCTTTAGACTCTCAGAGCTTACCCCCAATTCTGCAAGCCTTTCTCAAAGCTGCCCCTCCTTAGAAGCTCTTCAAACAATGCTACCAACTGGAGAACAGGCATTCAAATTCCTGAGCAAGTTAGGGATATTTCTCATCTAAACCACAACGATTCATTATTACTTACTGGTACAGTCATCTTTCACAGGATTCATATTTTATGTTTGTCACAACTCTCTATTAGTCAATAATCTCTAACACTTCAACACTTGTCACCTAACACATTGCTGTGTGTAGTTTAGATGCTGCTCGGTTTATAGTGATCAGATGGTTTTGTTTTGTTTGTTTTGTTTTATTTTGTTTCTGCAAGGACTAACTTCTACTGCTTGCTATCTAAAGTTCACGGATCAGTTATTGATGGTAAATGCTAAAGGGAGCATCCTTAATATCTTTTACTTAAGTTCTTTTGACATCTCACTGATTTAAAGATTTCTTGATATTTTTCCAATAAACAAAATGTGAATTCTATATAAAAGTGCTTATTACAGTGACTAAAGAATAGTAGAGAATCTTGTATAATCCAATAGTTTCTACTTGTACAGTACACTATTTTTATATCATTTTATTTCTACAGTAGTACTCTGGTATGGATTCATCTGACTGACAGGTGAGAACATGAAGTTCCATGAGGTTAAGTACCTTTCTCAAAGCTTAACAAGGTTTCGAGCCTCAGAATTCCTTCTCTGCAAGTATCCTTGAATTCTGTAGATGCTTTGAGAATTGGGAGAGAAAAAACTGTTACATTATATTAGATTATGGTTTTATAAAATTTAAATTACAGGATCCTATTTATGTAAGAATTACTTTATCCAGATGGAAGGTATGCTTGTAAATATTTGACTATATAATCTAATTTAACTAATTAATGGGTACCATTTCAACATAATTTCCCTGCCTGTGACTGGCATCCTAGTGATTGTGGGGGTTCAGTGTTAGATCATGATGACGTGTGGTTCCCAGGCATGATCAGCTCCTGGGACCAGGAAGCCTCAACACAGAGCACATCCCAACTCTTCCAGGTATAAGGATGGGCTGCTTTAGAAACTACCACATTTTAAAAAAATATCTCTTTTATTCTGTCTTCTGAGCATTTTTCAAACCTTGCCACTAAAGAGGGGGAAAAGGTATGTCTTTTCTTTGAAATAATGGCTTTTTCTAAAAAGACCACCCTTTCTTCAAGCCTTGGAAACTTCAAACAGCCTGAATTCAAACCCAAGTCAGAATTTCTTGGGTTAAAGATGCTGTTATCTTGAAAGCTGCTACAGGCTATAAGCTGTTAGAGAGTCCTGAAGCTCAGAGGTTATATTCATTCTTAATAAGCTAAATGAAAAGTGAAAAATAGCTATGAGGATGTGTATAAATGCGGGCATATGGGTATATTTGTGCACATTATATTTTTATTATTGTAAATATGTTGAACTAAATATGCACCTGAAAAACTGACATCTATTTTTAAAAAAAGAAACTTTAAATGCTAAAGTAAATTTTATTTTTAAAAATGTAATTAGGCTTTTTAACTAAATGTATTCTTACAGTGAATTTCCTGTGAAATTTTAATTGGATTTTATACTTTTTGCCTACTTTTTATGCATCTCACATTTTACCCCTCTATAAGGATTTGACATAATTTCCATGAGCCTCTTTTACCTGATATTATGGCTTAAATATATTGAAATGCAATAATTAAAAGTCAAAATCCAAAGTCATTGGCTAGGGTGACTATTAATAGATTTTCTCTATTTATTGTGCATCCTATCCTACGGATACTTCCCATGTCTCCTTAAATCATGACATTATTACTCTTGATTTCTATAAAGTCTTAAATTGCTCAAATACATTCTTATTTATACTCTAAGTATATACAAATGGAACATTTCAGAATGTGTTCTGGCTAATAGAGATGGCATGCCTCAGGCCACTCTTAATGTCAACCTGACTTTTAATCCAAGAATGAAATCTCACTCAAGTGTGACCAAGAGAACTTTTTCTATCAGTATTCTCATACTTCTTTGACCTAGAGAATTTGGGGTTTTGTTGTTTGTTTGTTTGTTTGCTTTGGTGACTTGTAGTGAGCCTGTGAAAATACCCCAAACCATTGCGATGTGAACATAAATAAGTCCTAGAAATCAAGGCTCCACAGGTGACACTTGACAAATGACAGCTATAACCTGGTAGATAAATGTAACATTTTTCTATTGCTCAGATGCACAAACCACAGCTGCATCTTGCATGTTCCGGGTGCTCAGCCAAGCAAAGCTCAGCAGTGATGAGTGTGACCTGAACTTGGCTTGACTTTTCCTACTCCGTGTACCATTTATGTGAGTGGTTTTCCAATAGGTGATTATGCTCTCCGTGTCTGGTGTGCAAAATTATGACATACTGGTAGGAAATAGTTTCAGTTGTCACAAATTGGAGGTGGAAGATATTGACATCTAGTGGGTGAAGGCCAGAAATGCTGCAAGACATGCTACAGGTTAAAACACAAGAGACAACATTCTCAAGAACTGGACAACTCAGATGACAGCGCTATTGAATTTGATGATCCCTGAAACTTTTTTTTATCTCATCCTGTTCCTTGTGATCCTCATCACAATCAAGTATCGACCTGAACTCTAGCTACACTTCTCACCATTTTCTAGCAGAGACCAATTTCAGTCAATGGGAGAAGAGGAGGAAGTCGGAGGAAGGGTTAGAAACGCTGTCACCTCATGTTACTTTAGTTGAGTTGTTAAAAAGAAAACACCTTCTATCCTCCTCACCCCCTCTCCTACAGGAAGAACACCACAAGACCAACAGAGCCAACTAATCAGGGCCCAAGGGGGGATTCTGGAGACTCAACTACCAACAAAGGATGATGCATGGACTGGACTTAGACCTCCTATACAGATTTAGCCAATGGGCAGCTCCGTGTTTATGTAAGTCTCCTAGTAAGAGAAGCAGGAGCTGTCTATGACATGGACACTGTTGTCCCCTTTTCTATCACTTCTCCCTAAAACTAAGCTGCCTTGCCTGGCCTCAGTGGATGAGGATGAGCTCACTTCTGCTTTGATTTGATGTGCTGGGGCAGTTTGGTATGTGTTTGTGTGTGGGGACAGCCCCTTTTCTGAGGAGAAAAGTAGGGGGAATAGGGGGAAGAGGGTGGGAGGGTGGGACCAGGAAGAGAGAAAGAAGTGAGGGGGAGGGGCTAAGATCAGGTTGTTAAGTCAATATATAAATTAAAAAGAAAAAAAAAGAAAAAAACCGCGTATCCTTTTAATTCAATATGAAAAGTTTTAAGCAAATTAAAATCTAATGCCACTAGGGAGGGAAGGAGCAATCATCACTTGCAAGTCAATGTGAGTGGTTTTTCACAATAATTCAGTACAAACAATTTTACACAAAGTTTTCCACTAATGAATGACTCCCATTTTTACGAGATGAAAATTACAACCTCAGTTTATAGGATGAGTAGTCAATTTTTCCTCTACTTTGGACTCAGGGTCTATCTATGATATATCTATCTATCTATCTATCTATCTATCTATCTATCTATCTATCTATCTACCTATATGTCTATCTCTCTATTTAATTTTTTAGAAGTCAAGAGCTTTTCTTTACTTTGGAGTTTCTCATAGGTTCTAGTTTGTTTCTGTCCAGCAAATGTCTTATTGGACTTTTAATGTATGTCAGATATGTATTGTGCTTGTGAACACAAATGTACTGTCATTTCTAAGAGCTTTAGATGAGTAAACATAGATAATATGGATTATTTTGCCACTTAAAAGTGCCATTCTTTTGTCATTGCTAAGGATGTAGTTTACATTTTATAGGCCTTGACATTTTTGAGAAGTTTATTTTAATCTATTTTCAGCTTGTATGTTAGTTAGTTACACCTTATGACAACCGTTGAATGTATTTCTAGCTCTCAAGAAGGAAAACAACAAATGATTCTTACAAGGAATTTAGTTTCAACTACATTTGGCTAGAATTTTCTTAGTTCTTAAAACTCCTCTCAATGTACAGAATTGGGCAAATGAAACAAAACTGTGACCAAATGATTCTTGCATTTCAACTATACTCAGAAGAGGTGACCGCTACGTATTCTGTTACATATCACACCTACATTGAAAATAAGAAGACTTGTCCTTACTTTGTTTGTGTCAAATTTGAGCTCAAATTTAGAAGTGGATAGTCCAACTAAATTAAGTCCCTCATTTCCAAAGTCAAAGCATTTGAATTAAAGAGAGATTGCTGAATGTTACACACTTAAGTTAGAGAAGAAATAAATTCTGGAGATCCTCTGCATAACATGATTAGCTGGCAATAATACATTATATCTTTGAAAATTGCCGTAAGATTGCATCTTCAATGCTTTTGCCACACATGCACAATGATTGAATAAGATGGTAAATATGTTAATTATATTATTACTGAAACATCACTTTGGACTGGAGTATTTCTCACTCATAGAGTACTTGTCTAGTAGGAATTAGCTCCTATGTTCAGTCCCTAGTACATCAAACATCACATTATAGACAATACATATATATGATTTTAATTTTCAAATTACATCTTAATAAATAATTTAAAGTAAGTAAAATATTGAAGTTCTCTATCATCTGTTAATAATACAGTGTTGCTTCCCTTCAATGTGAATTTTCTTTAGTATAGCTTTATACTTATATACTTACATTTATATTATCCAAATCTCAAACATAGCATAGGATTCAGACATAGCAAGCAAGGAGATGAAGAGAACAAGGAAGTGGGCCTCCTGCTTACAGTCTATCTTCTCAAAGTAATCCTGGTAGAGCTTCCAACTTTATTTCTCCTTGCTTATCTATAGATAGCCTGGAATTCATTCTCCAAAACCTTAATAAGGTTTTAATGGTATCAATGTTTCAAAAGCATCCTGTGGAGAAAAAGAATGACTTAGAACAATGGTTCCCAACCAGTGAGTCATGACCCCTTTGGGGGTGAATAACCCTGTTACAAGGATATACATCATATATCATGCATATCAAGTATTAACATTATGATTCTTAACACTAGCAAAACTACAATTATGAAAAAATAATGGAAATAATTTTATGACTGTGGGTCACCACAACATGAGGAATTATATTGAAGAGTCACAACATTAATAAAGGTGAAAACTACTAGCTTAGAAGATTATAACAGCTTTATCAATTTACCTTTCTTTAAAAAAAACCTTAAAATTCGGCACATAGCAACCCATCCACTGGGATTCTTACTCCAAGTTTCTTTTTTTAATATTTTGCGCACTATGCGATAGACTTGTTGAAAATGACTATGAATCTACAGTTTTAGGTATGGTTAATCATATTCCTCGTGATACAGGAGAATGCTGAATGAGACTCCTACGTTTATGCAAAACATTAGCAGGACTTTTCATATTAAAGATGTGCTTTATTAATCTTAATAAATCATAGTTTGTTGGGACATTTCTGACTACTTTTTCAAGTAAAATGGGGCTTGACTGTGCAGTAACAGTGTTTATGTCATGCTTCAGTTGTTTAAGGTGAGACTCTGAGTAGCTTCATTGTTTTTGTTTATACAGGTAAGCCCAATCTGTGCATTGGAAATGATTGATGAACTGCATTCCCACTTAGAGTGTTTGTCATCACTCATGTGCTGAAGTGACATTTCTTTATGTATTTTGGCATAAACATATGCAACTACTGGCAAAGCATTTGACCCTAGAGTCTGACTATTTGTCATTCTAATCTCTTTCCCCAAAGTCAGGAAAGTTACCATATATTCTATCTTCATGCACATTGCTAATTATTCAGCAGACAGTAAAATACATTCTCATGCCCGAGATTGCACAAATTGCTGAATGTGCGGTCTTCATTTCATTAGCTAGGCAGATAAGTCTTCCGCAGGAAAGTAAAGTTGAGAAGCATACGAATGTCAAGGAAGACAGCCATAGTGAACTATAATGGCTTTTCAGGACAGTCTGTAGGCAGAAGAGAAAAAGGAAAGAAGCAGAAAGGAAGGAAAGAAGAAAAGAAGGGAGTAAGAAAGGGATAAGGAAAGAAGAAAAGGCTGGGTAAAGGGAATAAGAAAGAAATGAAATAAGGCAGGGAGGAAAGAGGAGGAAGAAAAATCTGTAATTTAACAACTAAAATGGAGAAGCAGAGATTAGGCAAAATACATTAATATAACTCCCTATAAATATAATTTTCTTACAAAGTACTTCAGTTAAAAAGCAACTGCATTTGCCTCATAATATAGGCAGAGATAAATGTAAAACCTTCTAACCTCCAGGCTTGATATTGAAACTCTACATTGGGTTGCTTGGATACTTCTGATTACTTATTGGTAAAAATGTCAAGAAAATAATTAAAGTGGGGAGTACTATTCTGAGAAAAAAAAACCCATATCTCCTTTGGAGAACTTGGCTCTATCTGCACCAGTACAGAAAATGAAGAAAGAGTAGTTAACTAACTTCCATGAATTTTTTTGGGAGAAATCAGTATGTCATCATTTGGATCTAAAGCTCACTGAAGAGGGAAACAGTTAAAACTTTTTGGAAAATTAGAGGTTATTATTTTATATTAGATAATGTAAGACAGTCTTTTTTTTTTTAAAGATTTACTTACTGTATGTATATGATTACACTGTATTCATGCACACCAGAAAAGAGCATCAGATCCTATTACAGATGTTTGTGAGTCACCATGTGGTTGCTGGGAGCTTATAAAATCTGAGGTTCCTGCATTCTTTTCTCAGGTCTTTCAAGGCTATGTCACTTTGATTTTCTCTGGCATATTGGTTATTCTCACTGTTGCACTTGTACTTCCATGTCAAAATATATTCCTGGCTCATTGTGATAAGTAAGGGAGCAGAGGAGAACTTACAATATGTCTTTCTCTCAACGCCCTGCTTTTTGTCAGAGATGACAGAATCATTGCCATTAACAGCATCTGAACAAAGTCAGGAAAGTCTCTGTAGTTGCATTTCCCTATTAAGTCTTATCTCTTTAAAAATCAGTTTCTTCTTGGCTTGGCCTCATTTCTTTTGTTTTTACTGAATATAGTAATGTTAAAATGGACATAAGTAGACTCTAAATCACATGAGTCAGAGGATTCAAATGGAAGTAAGTAATACATTTGAGAGAAAGAAGAAGGCTAGACCAAAGAACACAATTCGATGCTTCATGACTATGGATGAAAGAGGCCTCATGCTTAGGCTTGGTATAAGATAGTATTAAAAATTCTTTTGACTTTATTTCAAATTTAAGAAGTTATAGTAGTAGAAATATAATATGTAGCATAAAATCAAGGTCACTAGCCTTTTCCCTTTGTTGATGTAAATGGAGTACTCATAAGAAATGTGAAGCCTAGCTTTAAAGTGTCTGTGGTGACATCTTTATTAAAATGGCCAAGTCCCTCTGATTTTTCTCACTCTCCTCTATCCTCGGTTCTAAACTGTGACCATACAATCTAACTGCTAAGATTCTACTTTTAATGGCTATCCTGTTTAATAAATTGGTCTAGTGCTGAGATTATTATTGGAAGAAAGGGTGATATGTATGAAGGAACACACACAGATGTGCACAGCTTCCAGATGCAATTTGTTCTCTTGAGTTTTCAACTCAGGTTTTGCTGACTATATATAGTAAAAGCTCTAAGCATACTGATGGACTCTTTTACTTGTATTAATTCAACAAAAGTTTGTCACATAAATACCTTATGCCAGGCCTCTGTTATGAGTTGTAGATTTAAAGAGAAATCATTGGTTCTCTCTCATTAAGGCGATAGTCTAATGGGGGAAATCTGACAGGATGAGTGATAATACAGAGTTTTAAAATAACAGTTCATTTTATCTACCAAAAATGTAATGAAATAGAAAATATTGATAGTATTTGCAATAGTAAGCATGATAGAAAGACGTATGTAGCCCATACTTGTCAGGAGAAGCTTGTAATTGGGGGTAAGAAAGACCACTAAAATGGCCCTTCACATACAATATGGCCAAAGGCTCCTTCCTATTGTGGAATGGGCATTTTTTCACCCCAGTGTCTCCCATCCCTGTTTGTGTCCTCCCATACAGTAATACATAGAAATCATGAACCTTAGTTTCCTGAATTTTTATTACCACTGCAAAGCCTTCCAGATGATGACAGTTCTCTTCAAAGATTAGAACTGCTACATACATTACATATATATTAGAAATTCTATCCAGATAATTGGTTATATTTTTTGTTATCAGATATTTACTTTTAGATACATTCCCTTGAATTAAGAGAGGCTTCATTTTTCTCTATACAGATAATTTATCGTCCTGCTTTTCCTTTAAATTACCAAGCCAATTAAGCGAAGATGAAAAAAAAAATTCTTCAAAATAAACACAGAGAAATATAAGAAAGAAATTAACAGCCTGCTAAGACAAAAAGTATATTCATTAAAGCAAATCTTTTAAAAAAGAATACTTGGAAAACTACATCTTTGCAAAGTAGCACCCTTGCCATAGCTATGTGTCTATACATATAGCTAAACTCTCTGCAGTGATACAATTCCAGGGCAGATACACAAGGACATATTTAAGTGCACATTCTGGTTAAGGAAACAGGTGGCCAAGATGCCTTTTGAAGTGCACAGAGGTTGAGAGTGCTGTCCTGGCTGGGTGAGCCTGGGCAAGCCACTTGACACAATGGCTCAGTTTCTTAAAATGTAAATGGTGATAATGACCCTCACCTCAGGGGGGTTTTATAAGGATTACCTAAGCTAATGTGCAGAAAGCACACACCATGGGGCCTGGCATGAGGTTAACACTCAGTAATTATGAGTCTAATTATCAGCGTGGACCACTTTCTCTTTCCTCTAGATTCCTTACCTGATGCACACAGAGGTATGAATAAGGGAAGCACTTGAAAGAACAGGAAAGTGGGAGGGGGTGACTAATACATACCCCACAGCCATTATCACTCACAAAACTTTGAACTTCCATTTTTTATGAAGTCCAGGGGTTTGCCAAATATAGTAGTTGTATAAATGTTTATCAAATCAAATGGTAGAATAACTCTACATTCACAGAGATGAACAATGTCAGATGCTTTTAGCCATCTGAATGCATGTTATGTTGTATGTGTATCTTAATGTACTTATATTGCATTTCTAAGTTATTCCATGTTGTGTACTTGAATGTATAGTATACTGCATATCTGAATGTAACAAATATTGTGTATATGAGTATATGGCATACTGTGTATTGAGTGTGTATTGTATTGAGCATGGAAGAAGCTGCAGAAGCAGATGTTATTTAGGTTCCACCAGCGTGAGTTCCTAAGGGTTATGCATTCAGTTATTGAATTTTATAGTGGATGGAGCGAGAATTTAATGGCCTCGACAAACAGACCTGTTGTCAGAAGTTCACTCCAGGTTTTCAAAGAAGTTAGAAATGATACCGGCTCACATTTTATTTTGGTTTTCTAAAATAGTAAAAAGCCAAGAGTTAAATAAAAATGTATTCTATTTCTCAAGTCTGGTACTGGCTTTTTGTTAGATAGCCTATGGCTTCTGAGAGGATCATTTTCAGCCCAAGAGGCATAACCTCACTCAGGCTATGTATGTACCATGCATATACTTATATGTATTATATCATTTTAGATAAAAATAAATAATAATGATATCACCTAGTTTTTTTTTAATTTTAGTAATTTATTCTTGTTACATCTCAATGGTTATCCCATCCCTTGTATCCTCCCATTCTTCCCTCCCTCCCATTTTCCCCTTATTCCCCTCCCCTATGACGGTTCCTGAGAGGGATTTCCTCCCCCTTATCAAACACCCTAAGCATTATTTGTTCCCCCTCCTTCCCTGTCCTTCCTTATTGACCTCCCTATCCCTTCCATCCTTAAAGAAAGCCCTTCCATTTCTGCCTACTCCAATTCCCATCACCTATGTCCTAAAATCACCATCTCTGGACAGTTTCCAAATGGCACATTTTTACTTAATGTTTTCTGTAGCCACTCCAATGCAGTGTACCCACACCTGAGGATGTGTAGCTAGAAATTTCACATTAGGCAGAACATGCCATTTGTCTTTCATGATTGAGGTTATTTTAACACCATGTAACATTTTCTAGTTCCATCTGCTACCTGCAAATTTCATGATTCCATTTTTTTGTTACAGCTGCATAAAATTACATGTTATATATGAAGCATATTTTCATTATTCATTCATCTATTGAAGGACATTTGGGTGTTTTTATTCATTAGCTATTGTGATGAGAGCAACCATGAACATGGTTGGTGTAAAATGTTAAGTTCTTTTAGGTATGTGCCAAGGAATGATCCATCTGGTTCATGTGGTAAATTTACTTTTATCTTTTTGAGTATTCTACATTCTGATTTCCAGAATAGCTGCATCAGTGTACATACCCGTAAGCATCACATGAGTGTTTCTCATACCCCATATTTTCTCCAGCATTTGTTATTAGCTATTTTGTTAATCTTAGCCATCTTATTAGGGTGACATGAAATATTAATGTTTTAATTTGCATGTTCCTAATTGCTAAAGGTGACACATCCATAGAAATTGTTGTTCAGCATAGTTCAAGGAACCCTGCAAACAATATAAGCTACTGCTCTTACCCTTGGTTGCCTCTTAGTATTGCTTTATCACTGAAGATACAGTTTAGACACGGGACTCAGAAGACTTGAGATTTCACTAACTTGAAGTCTAGATTTCTTAGTATCAGAAGATGCTACCATTGTGCCAGACACAAAATTCATCAATAGTTCTACCCCCCTATTAATCCTGTGAACCACAGCAGTAACAAACAGAGCAAGGAATCACTAACAATAAACACTGGGACTCATATCTTGTTAGTAATTAGTAGCTATCAAATTGAACTTAAGACCCGCTCAACAGATAGGAAATCATGCATGGAAATGAAAGCTATCCAACCACCCAGTGCTAGTAATGTCACCTGTCTTAGAGGAGAGCCTACTAATGCAAGTTTTACTAGCCCAGCATACATTCTAACTGCATTTTGAACTTATACTTACGCCCAAATGTGAGTGTAGCTCTCAACCCAGAGCAAAGAATTGTCTTTCTGTAGCAAGTGGAGACTCTTACATAAAACCACAACTGCTCATGATGTAAAGATCAACTTATTGTGGGGTCCTCATCCTTAGTACATCTCTGACATACTTTTTTGTCCCTAAGGCTCAGGGAATGTTCTAGTGTAGGGAGTAGAAGGATTTTAAGAAGCAGAGAGCCAGGAAGACTATTGAGGTATTGTCTCCTAGAAATGGCAGCAAAGATAAACCCATATTACATCAACGGTATGACTGCATATACAAACTCTGAACTATGAAAATAGCAATAGGCATGCTAAGATAGAAGGGGGAAATATCATGGGGTAAGATCTGAACCCTAGACAAAGAAATATGGGGAACACATCTGATGAGAGAGAATCATTCTGTCCCAGGAATGAGCTCCCAATTATGTACCTGATACAAAGTGACCAACCCTGAAATCATGTATGCACAAGTGACATGAAATGGACACAAAAAGATGTATATTTAGCTATACATATATAAAATAATATAAAAAGAGGACATCAATTTGAGATGGATGGGTCATGGGGAAGGTTGAAAGGAAGGGTCATAGGAAGAGTCAGATGTAGGGAAATGAAGGTGTTGATGGTTTTGTCTTATATAGATACTTCAGTATCTTTCTGCAAATTGTATGTCAAAATGTTATTGGCTATAAGTGAAATCCACAAGTGTTTAAGGATTTACTTTTAGGATGAATCAGCCTGAGTGGATGATGGCATGGGTCCTGAAGTTTGTTTAAATAGGATGAAATACCTATATCATGAAAAGAGCTGGATAATCATAGTTGCTAGGGGAGAATAAGACATGAGATGTCTATAAAGTCATCTTAATAACAGCCCAACAGTTTTATGAACGCTGGAAAGAACATGCAGACAGAAAGTGATTGCCAGTAAAGCCACAAGGTAACTGCCATGCCTCTGAGCACACTGAACTTGGAGTTTGAGGATTCAACATCGACACCTGTTCACATACATAAATATTTCTCCTATTATATATGTTTCTATGCTGTTTAAATAATTTAAATTTGTATATAGATATAAGGAAAAACATTAAATGAAGATAAATATATCACAGTCTAATAATCAAAGGTGATTCAAAAATATATTAGCTACAGCAAGTTACAGCTAGGTTGTAGAGTTTTGAAACTCATTCATATATATCTTATGATAGTGAAGACACACTTGATGAACAAGAAGTAATAATAGTACATTAAGAGCATCACCTAGAGTACATGAAAGTCAAATGCTTTCCTTTGCCTCATGATACTTCCAAGAAGAATAGAAAGCATCTTACATCTAGGTCATGTTGGAATAACCTATAAATTAAAGATTGAATGCTCTGGATCCTTTATGATTTTTGATACTCTGGGGGATTCCATCTATAAACAATGCTTTTAATTCATGACCTAATGTGAGTTTATTGTATTTATTGAATCCCAGTTAAGTGTCTCCATTAAGCATCTACAGGGTGGCTAACAATAATCTGTAACTCCAGTTTCATAAGGCTTAACATTCTCTTCTTGTTCTACAGACACCAGGCACACCCATGTGCACTAATGTATATGCAGACAAGGTGCCTATATCTATACATGAGTGTTGTTTCCCTGATTTTTTTTCTCAGTTCGTTTGTCACTTGTATATAATAAAGCTATACATTTTTCTGAGTTAATCTTTTATTCACCCAGTTTGCTGAAAGCATTAATTTTGTAAGAGTTAGTGGATGAAAAATTTTGGTCATTTATATATACTATCATCTGCAAATAAAGATATTTTGACTTCTTTATTTCCAATCTGTATACTTTTGATCTCTTTCAGTTCTCTTATTGCTCTAGCTAAGATTTCATGGGATAGATACAGTGAGAGCAGACAACCTTGTCTTGTTCCTGACTTTAGTGGAGTTGTTTTGAGTTTCTCTCTATTTAACTTGATGTTGGCTATAGCTATCCTGAAAACTTCCTTTATTATGTTTAAGCATGTCCTTTGTATCCCTAATCTCTCCAGGATTTTTATTATGAAAGAGAATTCTGTATGTCTATTCATATAATTATGTAGTTGTATGATTTTTTCTTTTCTTTTTTATGTGATGGATTGTATTTACTAATTTTCATATATTGATATTTGTGATGTGTTCTCGAATTAATTCTTCTTTGTAAGACTGATGGAATTCTCTGCTAAAACCATCTGGTGGTTGTTGTTGTTGAGAGAATTTTAATATCTGCCTCTATATCACTAGAGTTTAAGGTCTATTTAAATTGTTTATCTGATACTGACTTAACTTTGGTAAATTGTCCTTATCAAAAATTATCAATTTCTTTTAGATTTTGTAATATGGTGAAGTACAAGCTTTTAAAATATTCCTTCTTTTTCTGTTGTTATGTCCCTTTTTTGTTTCTGATTTTTGTTGTATATGTTCTCAGTGTGTCTTTTAGTTAGTTTAGATAGGTTTGTGTATCTTGTTGATTTTCTTTTTTTTTTACTCTTTTTTAATTCTTTGTGATTTTCACATCATGCACCCCAGTCCCACTCATCTCTCTGCCCCTTTGTATTTGTCTTTGCAACCTCCCCATCAAAATAAAATATAAAACAAATAACAAAAAACTAAACTAAACTAAACAAAGCATAGAAAACACCTTGTCATGGAAGCTATAGTATATCCTTATGTCCACATGTTTACTCTCAAATGTTCATTGCAATGAGTTATTTGTTTGCTGGGACCCTCTTGGCTTCTACTACACCATCAATATTGGATGCTCACTGGGACTTCTCTCATTTATCCTGTTGTTTCTCTGACTCATGGAGATCCTGTAGTTTGGATAAGCAGAACCAGGCCTTTTGTGTAATCCAACAGTTCATAGATGATGTAGATTTTGGGGTGGGCCAAGTCAAATCCCTGGATCTGGGCCTGCTTTGTAGCTGAGTTAGTCACCCTGCCAGCTCTCCTGTATCTGCACCACCAGGGTGAGCTCTCCAGTATGGCCAAGGCTAGTTAACCCAGTGCTGCCACTGCCAGAGGGCAAAGGCAACCCTGAGGGCTGGCTCACCTGTCATTATCCCAGCAATCTGTAGTTTCTTAGAATTTGCAGCACATTTGTACAGTTCCTTCTAGGTCTCCAGTGAGAAGTTGGGTATAATTCTAATTAGTCTGTCATTACGTACTTCTTGCTCTTTTTATCCATGTAGCTTTTAAATATTCTTTCTTTTTCCTGTACATTTAGAGAATTGATTATATTGTATCAAGGTTTTTTTTCCTGGTCCTAGCTATGTAGTGTTCTGTCTGTTTCTTGTACCATCGTAGGCATCTCCTTCTTTAAGTGAAGAAAATTTTCTTCTATGTGAAAATATTTTCTCAGCCTTTGAACTGAAATTCTTCTCTTCTCACTGTTCCTAGTATTCTTAGCTTTGGTCTTTTCATCCTAACCCAGATTTCCTGGACATCTTTGTGAGGATTTTTTTTTAATTTAACCTTTTATTTAACTGATATATCCATTTCATCTATCATATCTTCAGTCCCTGAGATTCTCTTGTTCATACCTTATTTTCTGTTGGTGAAGTTTGCCTCTGCAGTTCTTGTTTGAATTCCTAAATTTTTAATTTCTAGAATTGCCCTTGAGTGTGTGTGTGTGTGTGTGTGTGTGTGTGTGTGTGTGTGTGTGTTGTTTTGGCTTTTTTGGGGGGGTTGTTGTTGTTGTTTTGTTTTGTTTTTTGCTTCTGTTTACAATTTCAGGTCTTGAAGAATTTTTTTTTCTTCAACTATTTTGTTGCTGTTGTTCTTGACTTTCTTAAAGGAGATTTATTCATTTCCTCTAATTGTTTATGTTTTCCTTGTTTTCTTTAAGTGACTTAATCATTTCTTCCAATTGTTTGTTTGTGTTTTCTTGGATTTTAAAAAATGGGATTTATTTATTTCTGCTTTAAAGATCTCTGTGACCTTCATATAATTGGTTTGAGGTGAGTGAGTGTGTGGGTGTGCATGTGTGTGTTGGGGGGGTGTACGCATGTGTGCATGCACCTGCACGCATGTGCTTAGCCTTATTTGAATATTTGGGCCCTCTTGTGATAGGATAGTTAGACTCTAGTGGAGATGCATTAAACTGGCTGTTATTGTCTTCTTACTCTGGTATCTTAGCTTCTGAATTTGGCATGATTTTTGTTCTAGGTGCTGATTTATGGGTTTCTGTTTGTTGGGTGGGTGTTTTATATTTTGGTTTCAGTTTCTGGATTTTAGGAGTATTATGGCTGTGTGTTGCCTGTTTTTCTGGTCTTGTAGGCTGTTGGGTTCACAAGGGAATGCCTGCTGGTGCTGGTGCCTTGGATGTAATGGATGAGTGGAGGGAGGTCAGGAGTATATGGTCTGTGAGATGAGCAGGAGGCATAGAGAAGGAAAAAGAGAGAGAGATGGTAGCTGTTGTTCTGTACAGTGCTAGGGACTAGCCTGAGGGATTTAGTTGGCTAGGGGAACTGAGAAGATAGAAGGCCTGTAAGCAGACTCCTTATTCTGATGTACTGTGGATATTAACTATAAAATGTATAGGGCTAGACGGTTCAGAGCTGATGAAAGCCACATGCCACATTTTATGTGTGTGTATGTGTGTGTGTGTGTGTGTGTGTGTGTGTGTGTGTGTGTGTGTGTGT
>OU015743.1:101562982-101580906 GCA_907169655.1 Acomys percivali | reverse complement strand
TGTGTGTGTGTGTGTGTGTGTGTGTGTGTGTGTGTGTGTGTGTGTGTAGGAGGATAGGTAACATCAATATTCGTCTTTCCCTCCACTTCACTGAAATTCCACAAAGTGTATCATTACTCTCTGATAACATATAGTTATTAAGTTATTACACCAACGAGAAAAGGCCATAGGTCCTCTCCATCTGGTAAAAAATGTACTTTGCAAATTCATAACTATAAATAATTATAGTTAGCATTATATGCTTAGTAAATTCAGACCCTATGCTTATTAGACTCTTCCTGTATAAATGTCTGAAAACTCATCTGCTGTGTTTTTCATTGTCAGGATACAATGCATTCTTTGCTACCAAAGGGTGTTCTAACATGAATACAGAGTCATTTTATCTACTTAAGTCATTACTAAAACCATCATAAATCTTTGATACTTTTGAAATGTTAGGTTCATATTTATAATTACTATTTACAGTCACCCTGATTTTTTTTTTGTCTTGGTAGGTAGATATCATGTAATTATGAACAGAGCACTATAAAATGCTATGCAAATTCAAGTTATTTTGTATTCATGTTTTGTCCATATTTCAATTTTAAAAATGCTTCTCCCTGGGGATCTGATCCAAGATGGCACTGAACACATGGGTTATCTGATCTGCAGGACTGAGACTAGGGACCAGGCTGGGAGCTACAGACCTCAAGACCTGAAGAGCTCTAGGTGAGATTGTGCTGCAAAGTGCAGAGCACAGGTGGGTGTGGCCTCAGGACACCCAACTGGTCCAGGAAAGATGGGTGCCCAGTCCCCAGAGTCTGGACCTATACATGCCAGTGAGCGGCTACCATGCACAATACCAGGAACTCAGTATCTGAGACTGAACTGTAGGCGGTGAAACACCAGCGTGGAGCTGCAGGCCTGAAAAAATGCAGGAAAATGGGTAATTCTGGCATCAGGCCTTGAGTCCTGAGAAAGCCCCAGAGGCAGGCAACAGCATGCAACATGAGGGTGAACAAGTAGGCTTCATTCCAGGTATGCAGGGATGGTTCAATATATGGAAATCCATCAATGTAATCCATGATATAAATAAACTGAAATAAAAAAAAAAAAAAAAACACAAGACCCTCTCATAAGATGCCAAAAAAAAAAAAAAAAAAAAAAGGTTTGACAAAAACCCAACACCCTTTCCTGTTTAAAGTTTTGGAGAGATCAGGGGTATAAGGCATGCACCTAAACATAATAAAAGCTATATAAAGCAAGCCAATAGCCAATATCAAATTAAATGGAGAGAAACTCAAGGAAGTTCCTCTAAAATCAGGGACCAGACAAGGTTGTCCACTTTCTCCATATCTCTTCAATATATTTCTTAAAGTTCTAGCTAGAGCAATAAGACAACAAAAGGAGATCAAGGGGAACCAAAAGAATCAAATCAAATTATCCCTATTCACAGATGATTTGATAGTGTACATAAGTGACCCCCAAAATTCCAGCAGAGAACTGTTATGGCTGCTAAACATCTTCAGCAAAGTGGCTGGATTCAAAATGAACTCAAAAAAGTCAGTAGCCCTCCTGTATACAAATGACAAACTAGCTGAGAAAGAAGTTAGGGAAACTCCACCCTTCACGATATCTACAAGCAATATAAAGAATCTAGGAATAACTCTAACCAAGCAAGTGAAAGACTTGTTTGGAAAAAAAAAAAAAAACTTCAAATTTCTCAAGAAAGCCATTGAAGATGACATCAGAAAAAGGAAATATCTCCCTTGTTCATGGATCAGGAGAATTAACATAGAAAATGGCCTTCTTACCAAAAGCAACTTACAGATTCAATGCAATTTTTATCAAAATACGAACTCAATTTTTAATGACATTGAAAAATCAATTCTTAATTTCATATGAAAAAAGAAAAAACCCAAAATAGTTAAAACAATCTTGTACAATAAAAGATCCTACAGAGGAATCTCCTTACCTGATCTCAAGCTGTACTACAGAGCAACAGTAATTAAAACACCATGGTACTGACATAGGAATAGGCTGGTTGACCAATGAAATCGAATCAAAGACCCAAAAATAAAGCCACACACATATGGATACTTGATTTTTGACATAGAAGCCAAATCTATTCAATGGAAAAAAGATAGCATCTTCAACAAATGGTGCTGGTCTAAATGGATGTCTGCTTATAGAAAGATGCAAGTAGATGCATATTTATCACCATGCACAAAACTCAAGTCCAAGTGGATTAAAGACCTCAACACAAAACCAGAGACACTAAATCTGTTAGAATAAAAAGTGGGGGAGAGCTTGGAACTCATTGTCACAGAAGACAACTTCCTGAACAGAACACCAACAGCTCAGGCTCTAAGATCAACAATTAACAAATGGAACCTCATGAGGCTGAGAAGCTTCTGTAAGGCAGGAGACACTGTCAAGAGAACAAAGTGACAGCATACAGACTGGGAAAAGATCTTCACCAGTCCTACATCTGACAAAGGATTAATATTGAAAATGTATAAAAGACTCAAATTAAGCACCACCAAACCAAATAACTCAATTAAGAAATGCGGCTTAGAATTAAACAGAGAATTCTCAACAGAAAAATGTCAAATGGCTGAGAAACACTTAAAGAAATGTTCAACGTCCATAGTCATCAGAAATTCCTAATCAAAAGGACTCTGAGAATCCATCTTACGTCCATCAGAATGGCTAAAATAAAAAACTGAAGTGATAGCATATGCTGGCAAGGATGTGGAGAAAGAGGAACACTCTTTCATTGCTGGTGAGAGTTTATACTTTTAAAACCACTTTGGTGCTCTCTCAGAAAACTGGGAATAGGGCTACCTGAAGACCCACCTATTCCACTCCTTGGAATATAACCAAAAGATGCTCCAGTACACAACAAGAACATATGCTCAACCATGTTCATTGCTCCCTTATTCATAATAGCCAGAATCTGGAAACAACTTAGATGTACCTCAGTTAAAGAATGGATAAAGAAACTGCAGTACATTTACACTATGGAATACTGCTCAGCTATTAAAAACAAGAAAATCCTGAAATTTGCAGGCAAGTGGATGGAACTAGAAATGATCATACTGAGTGAGCTAACTCAGACCCAGAAAGATACACATGGCAAAAAAAAATCTCTTATAATTGGACACTAGCCCAACAGAGATGTTCCCTGAAAGTCTTCACTTAGCCAGAGGTTGGTATAGATGCTGGTACTTCCTTTCGGGATTCTAGATGAAAGAGGTAAGGAAGAATGGGGAAATAGAATGATCCAGAGGGTCCTAGAAACCTACAAGAAGACCATTAAGGCTGGCAAATCTGGACCCAGGTGAGTCTGCTCAATATAATGTACCAATGAAGGACAATGCATGCAATAAACCTAGAACCCCTATTCAGATCTAGTCAATGGACATTCTCCACAATTGTGTGGAGAGTAGGGACTGACTTGGATGTGAACTCTGGTGCCCTCTATTTGATCACTTTCCCTTGTGGGGAAACCTGGTAACACTCAGAGAAAGAGTAAGCAGGCTACCAGGACGAGACCTGATAGACTGTGATCTTATAGTGGGGGACAAGGTCCCCTTCTGTCACAGACCTGGGGGAGGAGAATAGGATGAAAGAGGGAGGAAGGGGGAATGGGAAGATACAAGTGTGGGGATAACAGATGAGATGTAATTTAAATAAATTACTGAAATAAAAATAAAAAAGGAGAGGAAAAAAAGTGCGTGTACCTGAATATAAATATATCTGTCAAATGTCATTTTTTATGTAGGACTTTACACTGTCCCTTTTTATCTTAACTTTAATTATTATTATTATTATGTTTTCTGGGATCAATTTCATCCCTTTTATCACCTAAGTAAGACATTGGATTTTCTTTCATTTTGTCTCTCATAGTTCTCCAGATCCCCACAGTTTTTAAAAAATAAGTGTAAATGATGCAGTTTACATGCTTGCCAGTTTCTTTCATCCCACAGAGAAAGGTGCCTCATCTGGACCTGCTGATTTGAGATATGTGGCCTTTCTATGGTCTCACTTCGCATGCTTTTGTAGATGGCCATTTCTACAAGATCTTCATTTCCTCCTTATGGTACAATATTTTTTCCTTTTATCTTTCCAAGGACAAGTTTATAAGACAGTTGTGAGGCCACAGACATGCAAAATTATCATTAATTTCATAGTGTTCCACATTTATGAACCCCTTGGTCATCACAGTGATTATGTCCCTACTGTGTTCTAAGTTCTGTCTTACCACAGCAAGGAACAGCAGGAGGCCTTTCTTCCTGAAAGGCTTTTGTCTTCAGGGTAATTTCTTTGTTATTTTTCTCACCTTGTTTTTGTTTTGATTTTGTGTGTGTGTGTGTGTGTGTGTGTGTGTGTGTGTGTGTGTGTGTGTGGTGTATTTTTGTTTGTTTTAGTTTAATTTAATTTGTTATTCATACACATGTTCATTTAGACGTATTATTTTCTCCTCAACTTACAACACAGATCATAGGCTTCATTAAAATTCTGAGGAGTTTCATAAAGAAGCACAGGGACATTTGCTCTCCTAAATGTTGTTGTATTTATATGTTTAACTCACCCTGTTTTTCTTTCTTTCAGATGCTTACTTCTGACTAGAAATGAACCCATTAATGTTAACATATTCAAATAATGTTTATGTATCCATTGCACTAGCATGGTATAGTCCCTCCTCCTGGGTAGTGAGCCAGCACTCCTAATGTAATAAAAAAAAAAAGGTATATGCTTCCGACTCATATAGGTTGAACTCAAGCCTGAAGTTTCTACTTCTTGTTCACTAACACTAATGAAAAATCCCATTTCTCTGAAATTTAACTTGTATATATGAGAAATGACTACTATACTTAATCACCACTGTATATTATTGAATGTGTGTGTGTATATATACATGTACATATAAAAATACACATGCGCATATTAACATGGAATTTAAAACCAATTCATTTTAACAAGTAGTTTTATTAAAGTGTTATATAAGTGTTAGGATGTATTAAGGAATAATGCTAGTCAAGACAAGTATCAGTAGTAGATTCTTTTCTAAGGTTCATGACCTAACTAGCCCCAGAAAGCTGGTTAGGTTTCCAGGCATAATATCCCTACTATATAGTGAGCCTTAATATCAATTAGACAATTGCTAATTGCCATCAACATGTGAGTGTCGCTTATTGAACCTTTATGCATATCTTGTCATGCTGATAAATATTGTAATTCCTAAGTATTCTAGCTAGGCAGGAGTATTAATTTCTTCCCTCCCTTGACAGCTTACATAGTATTTTCTGGAACATGGAAGCTACACTACAGGAAAGAGGCTTTCAAGTCAGATCCAGCTCAAATCATTTTTGTTTGGTGTCCAAAGTATGCAGCATATTCATCAATAGCGGCCAACCCTCAATCCCTGAGAGGGAACCAAGTGCTAAAATAATAATCTATTTTGTTTTGTATGTCACTGGTATTATGCTGGTCAACCACTTAAAGTAAGTTTTCTTATGCTTGGTACAGGAGGCTTTGTTAGTCTGTGATTCTTTTGTGTAGAATATGTCAAGTCAGATCCAGCTCAAATTATTTTTGTCCGGTGTCCAAAGTATATAGCATATTCATCAATAGTGGCCAACCCTCAATCCCTGAGAGGGAACCAAGTGCTAAAATGATAATCTATTTTGTTTTTGTGTCACTGGGATTACCCTGGTCAACCACTTAAAGTAAGGTTTCTTATGCTTGGTACAGGAGCCTTTGTTAGTCTGTGGTTCTTGTGTGGAGAGTCTGTCTTAATTTCCTTATATGTGTTATGTATAACTTTAATTAAATATAAATAAAATGATTCCTGGAGGTTTTATCAACCTTGTTATTTGTCCTTTTCCCATTCTTTTCCTTCTATATTAACCATCCTCCCTCTCCTGAATTCAAATTCCCTCCTTTTTTTCCATTTAAGAGATGTGTAGCTATACCACTACACACACACACACACACACACACACACACACACACACACACACAAATTGAAGACAATGTAAAAATCAACAGATCCCCACCTGAATAGATGCGTTTATATAACATCTTCTGCATCTATAGCTCAGTTCATGGAATAAGGGATAAAAAGACTGTAAGAGTCAGAACTTTGGAAGACTGTAGTGAAACATGTCTGCTACAAATAATTATATAATCAAAAGCATAACAATAGAAGTATTAATGGGCAAGTTAACGTGGAAGATGAAAATTTTCATGGGGTCCCATATCTAGACACAGATCACAAATGATTCCTGGGAGAGAAAGAATTAGCATCTCACATAGATGAACCCTCTTCTTGGTTATCCAATGAGTGTCAATAAGCCCTGAAACTACATACACTCAAACATGGCAGATTGTGTACACACACACACACACACACACACACACACACACACACACACACACACTACTGTAACAGTAATAATCAAAGAAAAAGAAGGTATCACCTTGGGAGTTGGGGCTTGGAAAGAGTTCAAAGGCGGGTAGCTTGGAGGGGTTGGAAAGATGAAAGGGCAGTGTAATGTAATGCTTTTTCAATTAAAATTGTGTTTCTAAAATAACCATATTTACCATATTACCATATGGTAATAACCATATTTACCATATTTACCATATTACCATAACTTCACATTCACATGTGAAGTGATCCCAGCATATTAATCATGTAAAGACTAAATATTTGCTTTTTTTTTTTTCTGTACCAGGGGTTGAACCCAGGAACTTGTGCATGGTAAATAAAATCTCTACTACTAAGGTATGTCTTCTGCAATCCTCCTGTTCCAGCCACCTAAATAGTGGTTCTAAGCCATTAAGTCCTGCTACATAGTGACTTTAAACCAGTACTTTTCATGAGGTATCATTACAAATATTTTCCTAAGTTATAAGGCACTCTTTACATCCTGCCTCTGCACAAATAGTATTGAACACACAGCAAAGATAAAATTAATACAACACAGAAAGGAAAAAGATTACTGTTTCTCAATAACAGTTATACTTTCTATATACTCAGAAAACTTGAGTGTTGGCAAACAAATTCATTCCCTGTAATTAGTAAAGTCCTAAGGTTATGTCAAAGAGAACCTATGCTCTGGGTTATACTATTTTCACTCTTAAGATCTTATTTTGTTTTGTGTGCTTCAGGCCATAAACTGGTCTGACTAAGTATGTGTTTTGTGTTTTGTTAGCTTGCCACATACTCTTTATTCCAGGAGTTGTCTCTATTCCCAGAAATACCTCTGGTAGCAAATAACTTAGTCTCTGCCAGATAGATGGTGACTCTCAACTGGATATTTATCTCTCTTACTTCTGTTGACTATATGTTATAACACACTAAGACCCTTGAAGGCAGAAAAGAGATTGATGAAAGTGTACTTCCTGATAACAATATCAATGGAATAAAGTTTACTAGGTAATTTATACCAGTTATCGAGCACATGGTAAGTTAAATCTTTGCCAAAACATCGTCTATTCATCAACTGACTTAATCCTTGACACGCTTCTACAATTGGCATTATTATATTTATTTTTCAGAAGGAACACTGCGATTCTGAATAATAAAGTAATTTTCTCAAAGATATATCCAGTAAGTAATGAAATAGAGATCTAAGTCTTGCCAAAGATTTAGCTTTTAATTCCAAAGCCCTAAAAAAGGTACTACTCTTGTGACCCAGCTATGTCACTTCTGGTCCATATGACTGAAGAATTGTATACCCTACCTGTGGTGGTTTCAATGAGAATGGCCCCCATACAATTGGCACTGTTTGAAGAGATTAGGTGTTGGAGGAAGTATGGCACTGGAGGCAGGCTTTGGGGTTTTCAAAAGGCCAAGCAAGGCTCAGTGGCTTTCTCTTCCTGCTATGTGCAGATCCAGATGCTACTTCTCCTGCACCGTGTCTGCCTGTGTGCCACCATACTTCCCACAATGACAATAATGTACTAAACCTCTGAAACTGTAAGCAGGCTTTAATTAAATGTCCTCTTTCATAAAAGACATCACCTCCATGGTGTCTCTTCACAGCAATAAAATACTGACTAAAATGTTTCCCTAGAGATACTTACTCATTAATTTTTATTCCTATACTAGTCACAATAGTAAGACAACAAATTCATTCTAGAAGTCCATCAACAGGAGCATGGACAATGAAAATGTGATGCACACCTAATGGGATTTTATTCACATGTATTAAAAAAACACACATCCTCCTCTTACATTTTTATATAAGGATGTCTGAATATTTCAAAAGGTAATGAAAACTGAAAGGAGTAAAGAGCTATTAAGAAAGAGAGTAGGAAAGTAATGGCAAGTGACTTGAATTTTAAAAACAAGACTACTGGGATACAAAGGTAAGTGGAAGGGAACTGGTGGATGAGGAGGATGAGTTTAATCAGCACAGCAGTATATGTGAAGTGCCACAGCTAACCCCACTACTTTATATGCTAACAGAAAATTTAAAAGTCCTCCTGCCTCTGCCGCAGACTTCAGGCACAATTCTCTTCTATGGTCTGACTTAATTTCTTGTGATACTAATGAGTCAAAACCATAGACTCTGTAGACGAGATCTTCTTTCAAAAGGATCCAGGGGGTCCAGAAGCCCCACAAGTAGACCAGCAAGGCTGGCAGATCTGGGTCTAGATGTGGAGTTGCAGCATAAACTTTTGTACCAACCAAGGACAATGCATGCAGTAAACCTAGACTCCCATTCAGACCTAGCCAATGGACAGCTCATTCTCCACGGTTGTGGGGAGAGAGGGGACTGCCTCTGACATGAGCTCTGGTGCCCCCAATTTGATCATTTCCCCTTGATGGCGAGGTCCGGCGGCACAGAGATGAAGGGGAAGCAGGCTATCTAGATGAGACATGGTAGGCTGTGGTCCTATGGTTGAAGAGGAGGTCCTCTTCTGTCAGAGCTCTAGGAGAGGGGAACAGTGTGAAAGAGGGAGGGAGGAGGAAATGGGAAGATACAAGTGAGGGAATAACAATCATGATGTAATCTGAATAAATTATAAAAAGTAAAACTGTAAAAAAGAGTTTTAATTTCAATACAAAGGAAATAAAAAGCCAATGATGGGTTTTAAGCAAGAAAATAAAAGTATGTAGTTAATTGCACCTCTCTATGGCTATCACAAGAAATCAGAATATGTCCCAGGATGACTGCTCCCTGGAAGGGCTTTTTTCATTACTTGGTGGATAGCTTCATTCACAATTCTAACAAAGAACCATCTGCCCATGGGATAAACATAGTTTAATTAATCAGATAATCTTTTCCTCATTTTTAAACTCATATTAACTGAATTTTTAAAAATTATTTTAATTATAATATAAATACGCTACTTTCCCCCTTTTGTTTCCTCCCTACAAACACTGGTGTATATCATACTTTGCTATTTTTCAAATTCACTGTTGTTTTGTTCCTTAAAAATTTACACGCATATATATTTATAAATTTATAAATGTAATTTATATATATTTCTAAATACATAAGTAGAACTTCCTCGGTCTGTATAATGCTACTTGCATATATGTATTCAGGACCTACGATTTGGAATTGGGTAACAATTGATGTACTCTCCCACAATCTCAGCATTTAGTGAGGAAATTTTGATCTTTGCCCCTGACACATAACGTCATTACCAATTTGCAACTTTCTATGCTCTTGGTAATGTTCCAACTTTGTGTGAAATGTTTTGAATGCATCATCTACGGTAAACCCCATGTTTACCTTTATTGACATGCTAGAACTTGGCTATAGAAAAGTAAAATAAAGCAGCTGGACCAAAGTGGTCAAATCTTTAAGTAGGTCAATAAAACTCCCAGCAGGTAGATAAGAACATCAATTCATTTCTAAGAGACTTGAAAGTACCATACTCTTTCTGGACAATCTCATACTCTCCAGGTACTCTTCTGGGCATAATTACTTATTACTGACATTCTAATTTCAATATTTATGACATGCTGATTTCAATATCTAAACGCGTTTATAGCTAAACGCACATAAAGCATTTTTGTTGTACTGTACTTTTTGAATTGCACTGTAATTCTTTTGTTTTCTTTAGTCTTCTCTTACACAATACATCCCAACCACAACCTCCTTCTTCTCCCCTGCTCCTAAATGATCCCCACTTACCCTTTCCTCCAGAGCCACTGCTTCAATTTAACTCTTCAGAAAAGAGTAGACCTTCCAGCAGTATCAACTAATCAGGGCAAAACAAGATGCAAGAAGACTAGGCATAAGCCCTCATATTGAAGCAAGATTCAGCAACCCAGTAAGAGGAAAAAGGTCCTAAAAGCAGGCAAAAAGTCAGATACCCAATTCATACTCCTAGAAGACCAACAAAAAACACAAGCTAAACAACAGATGTATACAGATGGCTCAGTTCAGACCCATGTAGGATCCATAATTGGTGCTTCAATCTCTGAAGGTCCCTGTAAGCTCTGCTTAGTTGATTCTCAGGGCCATGCTCCTTTGGTGTCCTTGACCCTGTAGTTCCTACAATCTTTTCTTCCCTCTTCTGTGGGAGTTCCTTGAACTCTACATAATTTGTGGCTATGGTTCTCTTCTGCTTCCCATTAGCTGCTGGAAGACGCCTTTCTGATAGTAGTTGGGCTAGGCCCAGATCTATGAGCTTAACAGTATATCATTAGGAATCATTTCATTAACTTTATTTTGTCAATGGTATTTGGTTATATCCTAGAACTCTGAGACATTCAACTTCCCAATCCTTGCCATCCAGGTAGTATAAGACATAAGTTTCCTCTCATGGGTTGGGCCTAACATTAGACTAGTCATTGTTTAGCCATTCTTTCAAGCAGTGAGCCAGCACTGCCTCAACACAGTCTAAATATAAGAACACAGTATTAATCAAGGTTCTCCAGAAGAACAGAACCAATAAATGAATTTCATACATACCCATATCCATATCTAGATCTATCTACCTATTTTTCTTTGTCTACCTATCTGTTTATCATCTATGTACATATATATATACCTACATACATACAAATATACACAATACACATATATGTATGTGTGTATATATACACATATGTGTGTATATATGTGTGTATATCTATATATCTATATCTGTATCTATGTCTATATCTATATACACACATATATATGGTGTTTATTAGAGAGGATTAAAAAACGGTAGTCCCAGCTAGCCAACAACTGTCTATTAATTAAATTCAAGAATACAGTAGTTGTTCGTTCCATGAGGCTATCTCAAGTTTTCAGTATATGCCAGAATTCTGAATATGTAGGCTCTAATATCAGCAAGGGTAAGGGTAAGCAGGCAGAGAGCAAGATCTTCACTTTTCCATATCTTTATGTAAGCTGCCACAAGAAGGTGTGCTCCAAATTTAAGGTAACTCTTCCCACCTCAAAAGGTCTGGATAAAATAGGTCTATGCATTTCAAATATTAAATTAAGAAAATCCCCTCAGAGATGTAGTCAGCGCTTGGGTTTTAATTAATTCTAGATGTGGTCAAATTGAAAACCAGGAATAGCCTTCATAAACATAAATATTTCTTACATGTTGGAAAATATTGGCAGCTATTTACTGATCCATTCCCAGGGTACAGGAAACACGATTGCAATAATGTCTGGGTGATTTCAGAACATAGTTTATCCAATACATTTGCTTTCAAAAAAATTTCCTACCTCAAATAATGTTTTCTAAAAGAAGTACCATTCATTCATTCCTTCATTCAATTTACATCCTGATTATGGGCCCATCCTTCCTCACATCCCAGCCCAATCCTCCCTCCCCCTCTTCTACCTTCACCCCTATTCCTCAGAAAAGGAGAGCCCACCCTTCCTATCCACCCCAGCTCACCAAGTCATAACAAGACTGAATGTGTCCTTTTCTTTATGGCCTGGCAACGCCATGCTGCCAGAAGAAACTAATAAAAAAAAATGGGAAGAAAGCCCATGTCAGAAAGACCCCCCTCTTCCCCTACTAGAGTATCCACATGAAGCCTGAGCTGCTCATCAGCTAAATCTTTGTAGGGGTCCTAGGTCAAGTCCATGAGAGATTCTTGATTGGTGTTTCAATTTCAGCAGATCCCTCTGGGTGCTGGTCAGTTTGCTCTTTTGGTCTTCTTATGAAGCTCCTGAAACCTCCAAGTCTTTTTCTCCACCCGCCGCCCCCACTTTTTCACAAGGCTCCCTATGCCTTGCAGGGTGTTTGGCTGTGAGCCTCAGCATCTGTTTCTATGTGCTGCTGGGTGTAACCTTTTAGAGAACAACTCTGTTTGGCTATTGTCTGCAAGCATAGCACAGTATTGTTAATAGTGTCAGGGGTTGGTTCTCTCCCATGAAGTGGGTATTGGTTTGGGCCAGACAATGGTTGGACATTTCCTCAATCTCTGCTCTATCTGCTCTATTTTTAATCCATGCACATCTAGTAGTCAGGGGTGAATTTTGAGTCAAAGTTTTAGTGGGTAAATTCATGGTCACTTCCCTAAACTAGGAGATTTGTCTATTAGAGGGTGTCCTTTTCAGTCTCAATGGGCCCAGCTACTAGGAGTTTCTGGTAGGTTTCTCTCCTGCCTTGTTTCCTATCATCAACCACTACCTCTATCTATTCCATTTTCCTTTCTGAGTGAGATTTAAGAATCCTTTCTTGGTTCTTCTTTCTTACTTATCTTCTTTAGGTCTGTGCAACAAATGATGCTGGTCAAAGTGGATGTTGACATGTAGAAAAATAAAAATAGATCCATGGTTATAATCCTGCACAAAATTCAAGTCCAAGTAGATCAAATATTTCAATGTAACACCAGAGACACTATTTTTGTTAGAAGAGAAAGTGGTAAAGAGCCTTGAACTCATTGGCACAGAAGACAAAATCCTGAACAGAACACCAACAGCCCAGGCTCTAAGATCAACAATTAATAAATGGGACTTTTTTAAAATGAAAAGCTTCTGTAAGGCAAAGGACACCTTCAACAGAACAAAATGATGGCCCACAGACTGGGAAAAGATTTTCTACTCTACTTCTGACTGAGGGCTAATGTCCAATATATATAAAGAACTCAATGAAATAAACACCACCAAACCAAATTATCCAATTAAAAAAATGTGGTAAAAACTAAACAGAATTCTCAACTAAAGAGTATTGAATGGCCAAGAAACATTCAAATCAATGATCATCATCCCTAGTCATCAAGGAAGGGCAAATCAAAATGACTCTGAGAGTCCATCTTACACCTATTAGAATGGCTGAGATCAAAAACTCGAGTGATAGCACATAATGGCAAAGATGTGAAGAAAAAGGAAAACTCCATTGCTGGTGGGAGTGTAAACTTGTACAACCACTTTCAAGTTAATCTGGTGCTTTCTCAGAAAATTGGCAATAGCTCTACCTCAAGACCCAAAAGATATTCCACCAGGGGCTGGTGAGATGGCTCAACAGTTGAGAGCAGTGTCCTAAGTTCAATTCCCAGCAACCACATGGTAGCTCACAACCATCTCTTATGTGATCTGATGCCCTCTTCTGTACTGCAGGTATGTATTCAAGCAGAGCACTGTATACATAATAATAAATCTTTAAAAAAATGTTCTACCATACTACAAGTATACTTGCTCCACTATGTTCATAACAACTTTATTCTTAATAGCCAGAATCTAAAAACAACCTAGATGTCCTTAAATCAAAGAATAGATAAAGAAACAGTGGTATACTTACACAATGGAATACTACTCAGCTATTAAAAACAAAGAAATCTTGATATTAACAGGCAAATGAATGGAGCTAGAAAAGATCATCCTGTGTGGTAGCCCAGACCCAGAAAGACACACATGGTATGTACTCACTTATAAGTGGATTTTAACCACATAGTACAGGAGAAACAGTAGCATTTTAAATCCAAAACAAGTATAATCATATTCTGTTTCTGTCCATCAAGAGCAGGAGATACTCTGTTGAAAAGTTTAAGAAAAGTAGAAGGATCCAGAGGGTCCTAGAAACCTACAAGTAAAACATTATGATAGGCAGATTTGGGCCCAGGGGTCCCACTCAAACTAAGGCACCAGCCAAGGACAATACAGACGGAAAACTTTAAACCCCTACCCATATCTAGCCAATGGTCAGAACAGTCTCCACACTTGAGTGGAGAGTGGGATATGACTTTCTCACGTACTCTGGTACCTCACATTTGACCATGTCCCCTGGAGGGGGAGAGCTGGTGGCACTCAGAGGAAGGACAGCAGGTTACTGAGAAGATACTTGATACCCTATGAGCATATACAGGGGGAGGTAATCCCCCTCAGGAAGAGTCATAGGGGAGGGGAATAAGGGGAAAATGGGAGGGAGGGAAGAATGGGGGGATACAAGGGATGGGATAACCATTGAGATGTAACAAGAATAAATTAATTAAAAAAATCTTAAAAAAAAAAGAAAAACCTGCATATCTCAAAATTTTTTGAGACTTACTTTCAATCTCTTCAGGCTTATGACTTTCAAAATTGACTGGCTCGTTTTATGTCAACTTGACACAGGCTAGAAACAACCAAGAGGAGAAAACCTCAAAAAAAGTCTCCATGTGCTTAGGTTGTAGGCAGGCAGGACTGTAGGGTATCTTTTTTCTTTTTCTTTTATTTTCAGAGCTAATTAATAAAATTTTATGTGACAAATGCACCTTCAAAAATAAAGACTCGAAGGCTCCAGAAAAGCTGTATTTTGATGCTGAGGTTCAGTGAAGAACAGATAGTGAATGAAAAGATGATGACATGACTACTCCAAGATATGGTTGAAAAGAATATTTATTGTAGATATGAGGAAGATTTCAGCTGGACACATCTGGCATGGTTCACATTGAACCAGGCCAGTAGACTGAACCAGGCCATGACAGGACAGCAGCAGTCGAGCATGTGAGAAGACATTAGGAGAGGATAGAGGTTAAAAGGCTAGGAATGAGCCAGGAGACCAAGGGAACCAAAGAATTCTGTAGCCTAAATGGTTGCGTATATAGGAAAGAGAAGCTGGGAAAACCGAAGTGAAGTTCTGGGTATTGGGAGGTTTTGGTAGGGGATATGCCAGCAAGAATAACTCTTTAACAGCTACTTAAAGATTCTGGGAGGACCTGGTAGCCAGTGGCAGCCTTGTTATGTTAAAAAAAAGAAAAAGGCACCTCAACTAGTTATTTGTTGAGTTTCTTTGAGATCCAAAATTCTAGCATTTTGCTGATGATAGAGAACAATGTAATATCTTCTATAATGCTTCCTGTTGAAATTTGGGTATCTTTGTCAGGGCTCAGGAAGGCTGTAATTATGCTCCAAACCTTTGTTTTGCTTGCTTTCCAGGTTCTATGGAGCTCCCTGGGACTAGTGAAGTACAAGAAGCTTTAGAATAGTTTCTATCTCAGTGGCTCAGGTTGCTCAGAAATTCCTTCAGAAGCACCCAAGTTTGGCACAATTGGAGCCATTTGTAATTTTCAGTTGAGTAGACATCTGTCTGGACAGATACAGAATACAGACAGAGGGTAAGAATGATAGGAGAGAGTATAGTCCTTTGTAGATGGAGCTACCCAATGCCAGGGGGTCATGGGTATGTAATAAAACAGGGTGAGCAATCCATGGGGAGCAAGCCAGTACACAGCCAGCATGCCTCTAAGGACTCTTTTAGTTTCTGCCTCCAGGTTCATGTCCTAACTTTCCTCAGTGATGAACTGTGACTTGGAAGTATAAAGGGAGTAACCAAATTCTACACAACATGCTTTAGGTGATAGTTTCATCCCTTCGAAAGAAACTCTAAGACAGAGATATAGAAATCTTATTTTCTCTCTTTACATCTTATTAACAAATGTGATTTCTTGTCATTTAAGTTTACAATTGCATTGTGTAGACATAGTATAGATTATGTCCAGGACTCTGAAAGATTATTTAAATTGATGGTGAACCTCTTAAAGTGATACTGCAAATGTATATCTGAAACATCGAATTTCTTTCTTTTTTTTTTACATATACATTTATTTTGTTACACATATATAAAATAAACTACCTACAGCAAGAAGAACCATGAAACAATGAGGAATTATATTAACGTTACATTCATAGTGTTTTCGCTATTTGTATTTGGCAACCTTGAAGAAAACATCTTTCCTATCTTAGTAAGTCTAAAATTTTGAATGTAAATCAGTATCTATCATAGTTATTCTCTATCATCTTAAAACATCTCAACCCCTGAACAACTAAGCTGAATTTTAAAAACAAAGATCTGGTCAATTACTATTCTATTTATATTACAAGGATATACATCCTAGATTTAACAGATAGATATGACTCTATAGATAGGTAATGTAAAATAATTAGATAAGGTCTTCAATTACAATACAAGGTTTACTTCTAATACTTCAAAAGTGCCATTGCAGGCTGTTTAGGATAAGTAAGTTATACAAGTTAGTTGATCAAATCATGGTCATATCAATTACTAGTCTATTTTTATCACAAGAGTATACACCTTAGGTACAATAGATAGGTATAATTCTATGGAAAAATAAGGTAAAGTAGTTAGGTAAAGTCTTCAAAACCCTTGGAGACATATATAATATGACATTTCAAGTGTTTTTATTTTTTAAAGATTCATTGACAGTGAGACAGGTTAACTCCTGACAACATCCAGCCTACCTCAATGAGGATGATGAGCATCAGAGAACTTCCTTATGGAGATGGCTTCAAATGTGGCAAGCAGGCACTGGGGAAAATGTCCTCATTTCTAAAACAGACAGAATTTTGCCTAAAAAGGCCAAACTCTGCCAAGACAAGGCAAGTCCTCAATAGTTCCTGCTTCACAAGTAAGTCTATCTGTCATATATAATGGGCCAAAAAGGTGAAGATTTTGGTCCAATGTTATAGAGTTTTGGGTGACTGCTCAGATAGCAACTTGTCTCTGTCATCTTCTCATTTGGGAAGCTGCTAACCTGTACCCCCTGTATGCTTGGGTAATGAATTTTATTCCTTTTCAAGCCTCTAATAGGGTTGAAGACCAGATAGTTTAGTTTTACAATGAACCTTAGTTGTTTAGGGGTTAAGATGTTTTTAGGTCTAGATAAATATTTTAAGTTGATAAAGATGGGAAATGATAAATATTGATTTACATTCAGAATTTTAGTGCACCAAAACAGGAGAGATGTTTTCTTCAAGGTTGCCAAGTACCAAAAACACTAAGAATGTAACATTTATATAATTCCTGATTGTTTCATAGTTTCATGGCTCTTCTTGCTGTAAGTAGTTTATTGTGTATATGTGTAATAGTATAAATATATATGTAAAAACTAAAAAGGTATTTAATAAAAAGATGTTTTAAGGTCTAGATAGATGTTTTAAGTTGATAGATATGAGATATGGTAGATATTGACTTACATTCAGAATTTTAGATTCACAAGACATGAAAATGTTTTCTTCAAGGTTACCAAATACAAATTGCCAAAACACTATGAATGTAACATTAATATAATTCCGAATTATTTTGTGGATCTTCTTGATGATTGTGGTTTATTGTATATATGTATAATAATATAAATATATATGTAACAAAAAAGATATTGCTTAAAAAGGAAGTTAAAAAATAAAAGTTAGTCCTTATTTGGTAACTGAATGTTGGACATAGTGTTAAAAGTTATTGGTGAAAACACATTTCCATGTTGTTTTTTATGAGGCACAATGAATTGCTTCCTTGGAAGAATTCCTAGGAATCAGACTTGCTTATAAATAGCCTTTTTTTTATCCTTACAAATGTTGGATTTCACTGATTTGTTTGTTTTACAGGTTCGTTTTGAGATTATCAGAGATAGAAAAAGTATATATGATAATACAAGAAAAATGTTGGCTTCCTTTACTATATGTAGATAGACAGTGATTCTCTCTCTCTCTCTCTCTCTCTCTCTCTCTCTCTCTCTCTCTCTC